>OX457026.1:96433534-96543528 GCA_949752745.1 Protula sp. h YS-2021
TATAACATGAATGAATTCCGCAGCCCTGGTGGCGGAAACGAGAGGGACCACCGATGCCCATGGTGTAAGGCGCACTTTCTGCACATTTGGTCATTCCAAATAGCTTTCAGGTACCTCATTAAACTGTCAATAAAAGACGTTTAGTATAGACTATATAATATAATAAGGTTTCAGACGCCTTCCTGAAAACCTTTATAAAAAGTTTGTCGCTTTGCGGTTGCTCGATAAAAAAAGTTGTAAGAGGAATAATAATAGATTCCACAGGTTTTAGTATCTAAGTGTGAACGCACACGTTTTAGTGTCCGAGTATGCACACACGTTTTAGTTTCTGGGTGTGCACGCACATGTTTTTGCTGTAGGGTGTGTGCACACACGTATTTGTTGTAGGGAGTGTGCACGCGCAGGTTTGGGTGTCTGAGTGTAAACGCATGTTTTAGTGTCTCAGTATGTAAGCATAAGTTATGTTTTAATTTCTCAGCGTGCACGCACCCGTTTTAGTGTCCGAGTTTGTATGCAGATATTTTAATGACTGATCGTACATGCACATGTTTCAGTGTACGAGTGTGCATGCATATGTTCTGATGTCTGGCGTACACGTAGATGCTTTAGTGTCTGAGCGTGCATGCAGGCTTAGTGTGTGAATGTGTATGCACATGTTTAAGTGTCTGAGCGTGCACGCACGTTTTGTTGTAGGGAGTGTGCACGCACAAGTTCATGCATAAGTCAGCGTTGCTCCCAGAAGACATCCAGGACAAGTTACTGTCACAAAATTGCTGGTTGCCACTGACTATATATGACTAAATTCAAACCCCTTGTGACAGACCGAAGGATGGACAACCGACGCCCATAACAGGAGGCACAAAATATTGTCGATTCCCCATAGGTCTCTAGTTGTTCCGTGAAACCCTAAGAGGACTCGATCCAGCAAGCTGTAGTGTTTGAGTCGCACGCACATGTTCATGCGCACGTCGATGTATGCAGGCAAGCACGCCCCATGCACCCCCCAATGCAAGCAAGTACGGACCAAGCATGCCCCAATACACGCACGCACGGGCCATGCACCCCCAATACAAGCACGCATGGGCCATGCACCCCCGATGCAGGCATGTACGGTCCCAAGCTTGCCCCAATACACGCACGCACGGGCCATGCTCCCCCAATACAAGCACGCAGGGTGCCATGCACCCCAAAAACACTCACGGAGGGGCCATGCAACGCCAATACACGCACGCAGGGCAATGCACCCCCACTGCAACCACATAGAAACCACGCAACCACTACATGATCTTCTCTCTCGTCGGCCAGGTCATAAATGTTTATCTGGTCAGCATAACTCCGTGTTGACTCAGTTAAATCAATATCTACTAGGAAGTTAACTGCATTCCTGATAGTATTTGTGTAAATACCAGCTGGGAAATAAAGCCAAGAGCCGTTCTCTCTTATATCTGTCTTTTATTTCTTTCAAGAATAACATGCTCTACAGTCAAATAACAAAACAGAAATACAAAAGGCGGGGATTCTAACACTCTGGGCTGCCCAACAAATAAATAGCTAGAAAAAAAAATAAAAATAAAACAAACCTACACGTGTCAAAATTATATTCAAGGGGTGTTGCTTATTTTTTTTTTTTTTTTTTTATATGTTGCATTACACAGTTTCATCACAATGACCCTTTGTGAACACATAAATTACAGGTCCTCCTTGACATGAAGTCATAACTAGTCCGTGACGTATTCGCCTAAGAAATGTTAACAATACCAAACTACTGCACACAGACACATAGTACCAGACACGTGCGCATTCGACAAAAGATGGCACTTGATTCTCTCTACAAAATGATAGATAAATGCTAATATTTTTCACGAATGTTTTGAAACAGTAGCTACGTGAGAAAAAAAAACAAGAAGAATTGAAAAATAGAACTAAATAAACAAGCGGGTGTCAGACTAGTAGCTGCAGCTTTGTCAACAATAAGTCACCGAAATAGACCGAGAAGAACGGTATTAACACACCGTGTGCCTGGAGGTTCAGAGCCGCCCAGGACAGGCCAAAACGCCCTCCCCCCTCCCCGGCTTGTGCTCCAATTCTCTACATGAACAAACCTTGAATGTAAGAGGTGTCCGTTTTTTTTTTTTTTTTTTTTCCTTTTTTGGCACAAGACTTTTGCATTTATTATTATCTAAATGGCCAAGTAGTATAAACAAAATATTGGTGCAAATGTCACGCTGCATTCTATTCCCCAGGGATGAACAAAGTCGCACCGAGGGGCAGAAACTGGCTCGTCAACGTCCGAGGATGGGGAGGAGGGGGGGGGGGGGAGGAGCGGGGAGGGGAGGGGAGAGCGGGGTGCGGGGAGGGGGGGAGCGGGGTGCTCTACACACAACACTGAAAAAGCTAAACGCTACAATTTACATGTCACAGAAAAAAGCAAAGCAGATTGAAACTTCTCAGATTCATTCCCCATTGTAAACAAACAGCTGAACTGACAAACTCGCACTACATATAACAGATCTTGGCAGATAAAGCACTTGGTTATCGCACGATCGTATACATTATCTCACCGCACTGATAATGGGATGTTGACGTCTTTAGTCACTTAAACTGCGACCCCCCCTCCTCCCCCCCCAAAAAAAAAAGATGAAATCATAAGTCACGTGAGACTCTTTATACTGAAGTTTAAAATTGGAATGCCTGTCCAGGATATTGCTTTTCTGGGTGGGTAAACCCTCCCACCCCCACCCCTCCCCCCCGGAGAGGGGGGGGGGGCAAACACCCTGCAAGATCGTTGCGTCATGCCCGCCGTTGTTCGCATATAATTCTTTAACCGTTCGCAAAAAGCATCGTCAACTTGGTTTCCTTTTTAAAAGGGTGCAGTTCTTTCTAAATCTTTCTCAATTAAAAAAAGCGACCCGCTTTCATACTCCTCTTTTTGCATAACATAATACGTAAATAAATTTACTGTATAGCTTTAGAGAAGTACCTGAAACATACACAATCTGTTAACGTTGCGTAAACAGGCACGGGTCAAAGGTCATATCAAGTGAACAAAACCGCCCCTATGTACAACACATGCTGTCACGCAATTACACGCGGAAAAAGCCGAATCACGTGTGGCCGAATCACGTGTGGCCGAATCACGTGTGGCCGCATCACGTGTGGATCAAGCATGCAACGATGCAAACACGCCCCAATACGGACAAAGCATGCCCCAATGCAAGAACGCGCAGACCATGCATGCTCCAATGTAAGCACGCCCAAATACAACAGGAACGGACAAAGGACACCCCAATTCAAGCACGCACGAACCAACACAAGCACATAGAAACCACGCAACCACTACATGACCCTTCTCGTCGGGCAGGTCATAATTATTTATCTGGTCAGCATAACTCCGTGTTGACTCAGTTAAATCAATATCTATAGGAAGTTAACTGCATTCCTGATAGCATTTGTGTAAATACCAGCTGGGAAATAAAGCCAAGAGCCGTTCTTTCTTATATCTGTCTTTTATTTCTTTCAAGAATAACATGCTCTACAGTCAAATAACAAAACAGAAATACAAAAGGCGGGGATTCTAACACTCTGGGCTGCCCAACAAATAAATAGCTAGAAAAAAAAATAAAAAGAAAACAAACCTACACGTGTCAAAATTATATTCAAGGGGTGTTGCTTTTTTTTTTTTTAATTTTTTTTATATGTTGCATTACACAGTTTCATCACAATGACCCTTTGTGAACACATAAATTACAGGTCCTCTTTGACATGGAGTCATTACATGTCCGTGACGTATTCGCCTAAGAAATGTTAACAATACCAAACTACTGCACACAGACACATCGTACCAGACACGTGCGCATTCGACAAAAATGGCACTTTATTCTCTACAAAATCATAGATAAATGCTAATATTTTTCACGAATGTTTTGAAACAGTAGCTACGTGAGAGAAAAAAAAAGAAGAAGAATTAGAACAAAATAGAGCCAAATAAACAAGCGGGTGTCAGACTGGTAGCTGCAGCTTTGTCAACAACAAGTTACAAAAATAGACCGAGAAGAACGGTATTAACACACCCTGTGCCTGGAGGTTCAGAGCCGCCCAGGACAGGCCAAAACGACCCCCCCCCCCTCCCTCCCTCCCCCGGCTTGTGCTCCAATTCTTTACATGAACAAACCTTGAATGTAAGAGGTGTCCGTTTTTGTTTTGTTTTGCTTTTTCTTCCTTTTTTGGCACAAGACTTTCGCATTTATTATTATCTAAATGGCCAAGCAGTATAAACAAAATATTGGTGACAGTGCAAATGCCATGCTGCATTCTATTCCCTAGGGATGAACAAAGTCGCACCGAGGGGCAGAAACTGGCACGTCAACGTCTGAGGATGGGGATGTGGGGAAGGAGCGGGGAGGGGAGAGCGGGGTGCGGGAAGGGGGGGGGGAGGAGCGGGGTGCTCTACACACAACACTGAGAAAGCTAAACGCTACAATTTACATGTCACAGAAAAAAGCAAAGCAGATTGAAACCTCTCAGATTCATTCCCCCATTGTAAACAAACAGCTGAACTGACAAACTCGCACTACATATAACAGATCTTGGCAGATAAAGCACTTAGTTATCGCACGATCGTATACATTATCTCACTGCACTGATAATGGGATGATGACGTCTTTAGTTACTTAAACTGCGACCCCCCCTCCCCCCTCCAAAAAAAAGATGAAATCATAAGTCACGTGAGACTCTTTATACTGAATTTTAAAATTGGAACGCCTGTCCAGGATATTGCTTTTCTGGGTATGTAAACCCTCCCATCCCCACCCCTCCCCCCCGGGGGGGGGGGGGGGGGCAAACACCCTGCAAGATCGTTGCGTCATGCCCGCCGTTGTACACATATAATTCTTTCACCGTTCGCAAAAAGCATCGTCAACTTGGTTTCCTTTTTAAAAGGGTGCAGTTCTTTCTAAATCTTTCTCAACTACAAAAAGCGACCCGCTTTCATACTCCTCTTTTTGCATAACATAATACGTAAATAAATTTACTGTATAGCTTTAAAGAAGTACCTGAAACAAACACCATCTGTTAACGTTAAGTAAACAGGCACGGGTCAAAGGTCATATCAAGTGAACAAAACCGCCCCAATGTACAACACATGCTGTCATGCAATTACACGCGGAAAAAGCCGAATCACGTGTGACCGAATCACGTGTGGCCTACTTAATGGATAACAGCCCACGACTCTTGCTGTCACGGAGTCTTTAAGCTTCTGTATATGCGCTGTGACGACACATGACAGCATTGCCTCGTTACACTGCACAACGACACACGGCGCTTCCAGGCGCTCTGCCGCTTACTGCGCGCCTCCACGCGCTGTGCCGCTTACCCCGCGTCTCCACGCGCTCTGCCGTTTACCACATATAAATGTTTACAAGCCTAAAAGTGTCAATCAACAATTACCACTATTCACGGAGGGGGAACGGGGAGGGGGCGGAGGGGGGGGGGAGGTCGCGGGGGGGGGGGGGGGGTTGCGAGGTGCAGTTTTGACGGAAGGTAAATTGCTTTTGCATAAAAATCACGATGTAGGAGTTTTTTTTCACTTGAGTTGTAGAGGAATGGGATAGCAACCCCCCGCCCTCCCCCCTCTCCTATCCTCGAACGGGCATGTCGTCTATTTGTGGCCCATGCACACACGATTAAGGCTAACCTGAGGTAGCGTTAATCTGCGACGATCTATGCAGAACAAAAGCGCAAGAAAAACAACATGACGACCGAAATGTGGCACAAGAAAGGCCTTGGCTCAGGATACGATCTTTGTGTGGTAAAGCCTGACGTATCCCTCCGACAATACACACAGACACAAGGCCGTGCAAAGTCTACGAGGACTAGTGAGGTCAGTGACGTCAAATCGTTGCCCTTCTCACTGAAATTTAAACCTAAGAGGCGACTGCCCTCTCGCATTTAATATGGACATCAGCACAGAATTTGAATTGATAACGAAGTGGGCGGGGGGAGGGGGGGGGGACGGAAGGGAGGGGCCTTAGAACCGCTGATGTTAAAACAACGACAAAAGCACCGGAACGCTGAAAGTCCCTCGCCCTTCGCATATATAACATATTTAACAAGTTCAGTTTGTATGCATTACTTTCAAATGAAACGGCTAAGTTTCGACCTAAATTTCGGCTAAATAAATGAAAACTCGTACAAACTGAATACGAGGTGCACAACTACAATACATGAGGAGTAAATCTGTATAGGATTTGAAATGTGTGTGCCCACCCGTTCGGAGAAGTTGTGCATACACGACGCTTAGACTATATAGATTTTATAGTCTGAAAATATGCCAAGTTCTAACACCTGTGGAATAACCTGCACACCGATAGACGCAAATATGCGAGGCAGGCATATAGGCACATGTCGCAGCAACTGAGGCATAGAGGCACACGTCGCACAGAGTTTGATGTTTACCGGCACTTGTAAACGATTTGACAGACGACGAGAAGGTCACCCCTCGAGATTCTCATGACAAAGACTAGCAACTATCACATGAGGAAACTTACAAGTCAAGTTTTCTCAGCCAGCCTATCTGAAGTACTTACGAGTTCAACGACTAAATATATCGATATGGTTCTTCTTACTTTCTTTTAGTAGCAGGAGGGCGGGGAAGAGGAGGGGGTAGGGGAAGAGGACAGCTGAACATCTGTGGCGATGCCAACAGGGGGTGCCACCGGGTGTGCTAAAGGAGACACGACACGTGACCCTGTCTTACCCGGCCAGAAAAAAGCGCGTGCAAAACTTGCAACTACTATGCGTTAGAGCGGTGCAGACTTTCACCTAAGACAAGCGCACGACAGCCTACAGTGGCACTGACAAGTATTACTGAGGGGCCTAGCTGCCGGTAAACTGAGAATGGAGCATAATTAATCTGCTCGTATTAAAAGTTCTAATTAATCTACTCACAGCAATGGAGGTCTACATAAACATAAACGCCTGACCAGAAATACAGTGAACAGGACAAAATGCAACACAGGAACATTAATAAAGGCGTGACAAGCGCAGCTAGATGTGATGTGGCATCAATACAGGGTGGCGGAGGGGGAAGGGGGGAGGGGTGGCAGGGAGGTGAGGAGAGGGTGGCGGAGAGGTGATGGGGGTGAGGGGAGGGTGAAGGAGAGGTGATGGGGGAGGGGTGGGAGCGAGGTGAGAAGAGGTTGGCGGAGAGGTGATGGGGGGTGAGGGGAGGGTGGCGAAGAGATGATGGGGGGGGGGGGGTGGCAGGGAAGTGAGGAGAGGGTGGCGGAGGGGTGATGGGGGAGAGGGTGGGGTGGGGTGACGGGGGGATGGCGGTGAGATGATGGGAGGGGTTTGGGTGGCGGTGAGGTGATGGGGGGCAGGGTGGCGGTGAGGTGATGGGGGAGGAAGAGGGTGGCGGTGAGGTGAGACGGACTGCTCAGTGAGGATGACGTCATGAAGTGAGGACGGATAGCGGAATGGGGGAAGGGGGTGTGGGCGAGGGAGGATAGGCACACGGAGTTGGAAATGAAGTGAAAATGGTGAAGACAGCGGGGGCGGGGAGGAGGGGCGGGGGGGGGGGGGGACAAAATATGCTAAAAGTGGCAATATAACAACATACACCAACTGAGCTACATCTGAACGAAACGTAACACGAAGTAAACTCATCCAGTAAAGCCGAACACTGAGCTTTCTCTTCACCGCCGCAACGACCGCGCAGGCAGCGACGAGGTCATAAGCTCACAGGGGAGAGGTCTGCGGTCGATGTTGGTCTTTGATATCCCTGAACATGTGGAGGAGATTCTCCAGTCCGAAGAGGTAGCCCTTGTCGGGGCCCTCGTGTTGGGTCTGATCGTCCCGGAAGCCACTGTGTGTGGCGTGCGCGAAGTCGATCATGCGCACTTCGACGTGCGGAGGGGGCACGCGCTGCGGGTGACAGCCGGCCGCGGTACTGTCCGTGGAGGTGTGGCCAGCGTCGAAGTGTTGTGTGGAGGGGGAGTGGTGGTGTGTGAATGTCTGGTCGTGGTCGGCGTTGTGCCGGCACACGAGGCACGTGACGTGGCCGGTGCTCAGACCGGCGCCACCGCTGCACTCCCCACCGTTCACGTGTCCATCCTGGCGCGCACGCGCGTCCCGCACACCACCACCGCCACCCCTACCAGCGTCGTGATGGCACGAGTGTGACGTGGACGCGCCGTGCAGACAGCCAGCGTCGTGCTGTGACGTACCCGCGCCACACGCCGCCGATGACAACGACGACGCCTTGTCGGCCGTCACGGCACCGTCGTACATGACTAGAAGGGAGCTACTGTAGAATCGGAATGTGTGCTGCTTTTTCACCGTCTCGTACAAGTGCTGTAGCTTGAGCACGATCTCGTCGACGAGGTCCAAGCGCAGGGTCACGCCGTTGTAGAGGAACTGACACAGTGCGCCTCGCACTCCCTCCACGTCCAGCTTCCGCCCGTAGTACTTGTTGTGGCACAAAAAGCGACTGGTCTCCACCTGGTACACCTACAAACACAGACGAAGGTAGAAAGGAGAACGCGTCGTTTCACACTTGCCACATTTTACAACACGTTTTTTTTTTTTTTTTTTTTTTTTTTGTTTTTGTTTTTTTTTTTTTGGGGGGGGGGGGGTTCTATTTACCCCATGTAGTTATCTCTGTATCTGTACCTGTATCTCTGTATTTAGTTTGTTTTAGTTTCATTTTGCAATCAATCTGGGAAGGGTGGGCGGAGGAGCATGTTGGTGGGAGGGCTGGGTGCGCCCCTTCCATGGGTCACCTCTTATGATACACCCAGGAGGGGTGGGGGTGGGGGCGTGGTGGTTTGGGACAGAGGGGCAGATGTACCTGCATGCCACAGATGCGGAAGCCCAGCTTCTGTGACGTCGACTCGGCGCACTTCTTCATGTGTCTCCGCTTCTTGTCCTCCGTGACGTCATCGCCGTGCTGCCGCGGCCCCATCTTCAGGTCAAGGATGCACGGTAACTCAAACTGCCACGCCAGGTTCTCCAGCATGATGAACTCTGCGACGGGAAGAAAGCAGATCTACAAGCGCTCTCCCCAAACAACGCACCGCTCTACACAGAAAGCACGTCATTAAGGTGACTAGGCAAAAAAAAAAAAAAAAAAACTATAGTGGAAAATACCCAAAAAAAACAAGTGGAACATGCCTTAATTATAAGTGGAAATTCCCCGCATTATTAATGTTATTCTGGTGTCGAGAAGGAAACACATTACCCTCTATGCGCACACGAGGCCGTTAAAAGCATCGGCGCCAGCGTCAGTGGGAGTTAAACAGTCTCTAGACTCGACTGCCCACCAACTCGGATAAACATCTCAGCTGTGCTGGGGGGGGAGTCGCGCCCCTAGCCGGAAGGCAGCACTGCAAGCACGCAATCAAACATTGGTGTGGCAAACATGTGCCCATACACGCCCCCACACCCCCTCCTCCCCCCTCCACCTCCCCCTACCAACCAGCCCTGCGCTGAAGCGGGAGGGGGGTTGGCGGGAGAAAAACCCCGTCATGCATGTGTCAGTAAGGGCGAGGGCACGCCGTGAAGCGGCACTTACTGTGCGGATCGCCGCCGTCCTTACTCATTCTGGCGAGCTGCTCCTTGTGGCGGCGAAGACTCCACGGGTTGTGGCCGTCGCAGGAGATCACTTGCTTCTTGTCCAGCGAGGCTTGGAGCTTCTCCGACAGACCTTCGATCTCAATGCTGCCGCTTCTCTGCATACGGAACCTGGAGGCCAAACAACACAGCTCGCTCCGGACACCGCTACATCACACGTAACCCCCATAGCAACACAGCTCGCTCTGTACACCGCTACACCACACGTAACGACCATAACAACACAGCTCGCTCCGGACACCGCTACACCACACGTAACCCCCATAACACAGCCCGCTCCAGACACGCTACACCACACGTAACCCCCGTAACAACACAGCTCGCTCCGGACACCGCTACACCACACGTAACCCCCATAGCAACACACCCCGCTCCAGACACCGCTACACCACACGTAACCCCCATAACAACACAGCTCGCTCCAGACACCGCTACACCACACCTAACCCCCATAACAACACAGCTCGCTCCACACACCGCTACACCACACGTAACCCTTCTAACAACACAGCTCGCTCCAGACACCGCTACACCACACGTAACCCCCATAACAACACAGCTCACTCCAGATACCGCCACACCACACGTAACCTTCATAACAATACAGCTCGCTCCGGACACCGCTAACTCACACCCAGCCCTCATAGCTGACACTAAAATGTCAACAAAACTTAATCATTCTATAGAGAGAACTACTTTTTATTACAGTGTTATTATTCAGTTCATTTTGACACCCTGAGCTAAATACATCAGACGCCCTTGCCCGGCAGGAAACATAATTTAACTTACATTCAGTGAGATAACAAACACGCCGTAGTTTTACACTCGTACACAGAGCATGACCTCTGACTGACCTCTGTTGGGCGGTGAGCGTGCCCTTCGCTCCGGTAGACTCCGAGTCCGAATCGGTAGACGTCGTGTCTATACTCATCTCGTTCGCGTCGGTCGCGTTGCTGGCCATATCGCTCCTCTGCGGGCTGCCCGTCGGGCTCTTCTCGGCATCAAGGCGGTGCGCAAACAGAGTCAGGTAACCCATGCTGTCCTCCTGGAACTGAACCTCCACCACGCCTGCAACAGACGACCAGAGTATATAATATATTATATATTATAATGTAATATATAATATATACAGACGACCACAATAACGCCGATACCCCCCCCCCCCACACACACACACTTGGAAGTGCGCTAAGCATCAATAACTCCCGGATGAATGTCCCGCTGGAAGTACCACCGGCGCCACATTCCTATTCTCGGGGCGGGAAAAACAGATTTTGCAGCAGACAGTTCAAAGCGAGAGAACACCAATTTGTATGGCAAAAACAGCGCATTAGGTACGATTAGAGCTGTTTTTAAGTACATTCCAATATGCGGTTATCAACATCTCAAGTTTACTCTTGTTACGAAAGGTAGCTCTTGTGCTCCCATGTCCATTGTTTTTTTTTTCACCCTGCCAGAAATAACGCGAGCTGGGAACAGAAATAGAACATTTGGCTCCTAGGTACCAGAGTTTAGTAGGTCAGGGAGCAAATTCCATGTCATAACGCAAATATAAATAAAACAGCTGTTCTAAGCGATCAGGATTTCTTTCCCCTTGGGTATATGTGAGTAAACGAAAGCACCACGAAGCAATCATCAAATCAACAAGACCCTCTCCCCCCCCCCCCCCAAAAAAAAGAAATATTTTTTTCCTGGGTGTCCTCGTTTGAATCCTTAACGGTACAAGAAAAACAATTTTCAATTACGACGGCAAGAATACTGGGGAGGGGGGGGGGGGGGGAAGAATAAGTCTCCTCCAATCCCAATAAAGAACACCACTATTTCTGTACTGGGTTCCATGCACATTCACGAATTGGTTGAACCGTGTTAGGGTTTGTCCGCCTCTTGATAGAGACTATGCAGCATTGTCGGTCCAAAAGCGAAAAACAAAATGGATGCTCCGAGGAGCTCAAAATGTGTGACAGAAGATAACCGGAAACACGGGTTTGCTCGCCGCACGGCACTTTATCGACAGACGGCCCTATTCTTGCCACTACTGTATTTATGCTCGCCAAAAAGTAACCAACACGCAGAAGTTAACTGCTCCAATTAACAAGAGAGAGCACTTTGGCTGGCGGTAACAAGGGTACTTGATCGACCGCCCTGACATAGGGCGCAAGTCGCCCTGCAGCGGAAGTCCGTTAATGAGGCCTGACAGGTGCCTGTTTTCTTTTTTTTTCGTATGAAAATAAAAGTACATACGAGAACTGCAAACAGGTCATTCCGTCACATGACGTCAGCAATTCGTCTGCTCGATGCTCATTAATCTCGACAAGCATACCTACGTAACTTGAGCATAGTGCGGAAGTTAAGCAATAACTTCCACACAAACCTGTCAATACGCTCAAGGTGTCGAGGATCAATGGGAATATTTCGAATAAGGATTAGGCTGTCATAACTTGGTATTTTTTCTTCCTTCCTTTTTTCGTTCGCTGGGATTGTGGCGGGGGAGTGGGTTCTTTAAGAATCAATGGGTCCATGCTAGACACAACTTTCATTTAAGAAATTCAACCGACTTAGCCCCATTGTGCCATATGAAATGCCATATCAGTTATCAGTGTTCGTACTACAGATCATTGAATCCAGTGCAGTGAGTGCACTCAGTCGGGTTTTATCGGCAGTTCAGTACAAGTGTACCTTGTACGGCACAGGACAATAATCGATGGCTGATTTCAGGTACATTCACGTTTGACCACAGACACAGCACAAATTGGCGGAATGTTGACAATATATACAGCACAAGTTGGCGAAATGGTGACCACATACACAGCACAAGTCGGCGGAATCACAAGCAGCTGGCAGCCATCTCTCTTTAATCCACATAATCCGACCTAATCCGACAGACAGACACACGAACGACAAGCACACATCGTAAGGTGAGGCTTCAATCTTCCGTTTCAGGAAGCTAGTGACATTCGTGCGGATTGTCCGGACGTACACAATGCAACAGACGAACTCTGCCGGGGCTGGCCTTGCACTACGACAACCAGCCGACACAAAAACAACAACACTGCTGCCCTTATGACGTCAATACATACCCCGATACTGTGGCGTGACCTTTCTCAGAACCTTGGGCAGTGTTTCGTAGAATCGGCGTTCCCTCTTGATAAGAGGCTTGCAGATGGTAAACTCATCGAACAGCAGCAAACTTGAATGGCCGCCGACTTGATGGACAAAAGGCTCAAGCTGAACCGGCTCACATTCTCCTTCCATAACAACTTCCGGCATTAGTCTGGTTCCTTCACCCTCACAATACGCAACAGGGCTTGAAAACGCCTAAAACATGATACATTTACAAATCAAATTAAAGGCCTTTACTTTTGTTGCTAGGTAAAACACTACTAAGAAATTAACATTTTATAACTAAAAACCTCCGCCAAACCGGTTTAAGGTGAATGATCATTCAACCCGAAAACTTCATACTTTTGCGAAACGTAAATTTGAACATAATTATAATACATTATTTTGGTTGCTGGAAGGCGAATTGAAATTATCACTTACATGTATTTTATTAGAACCTGTGGAAAACTGGGAGTTGTTTAGGAAATACATTCCAAGAGGCTATGCGCACGATCACAAAAATACAATACGGCACATACAGCATACAGAAACAAACCCAGTCGCAAATACGTGCTATCGGAATCATAACTGTTGCTTAACTGCCTCTGCCTTCAAATCGTCAACTGGATATTTAAATAAGGAACGTTCATCGCTGTTAACAAGCTATCGGTCAGAGCACAGCCCAAAACTGGGCCCACCCATCAGTGCAACAAATGCGAGTGGAAATCCAAGATTACAGCCATTGTGACCTTGAAATTGGATCAAGGTCAACATAAAAACGTGCACTATATACTATAATAGGTCATTTATACACGTATTATCACAGGAAACGGATTCTAAGGGTGATATTACATCCGCGGTGATGGACGTGCAGAAGATCCAGTCACCCTCCCGAGACGAAAGCACCGACTAGTGGCTTGTCTCGAACATTTCGATCAGTCAAAACAATACAAGCATAAACAGCCCCCCCCCCCCCCCCCCCAAAAAAAAAAGGAAACAAGGACTCCCCACCCATAAACACGTCCATAAACAATTCCACTCCTTTTAGGTCCCGCTGATGCGAGATGTAAGATTCAATTACTTTAAAAAGCCTTTACTAATACCAGGCAGATGGCGTCAAAGTGATCGGACAATTCCGAACAATTGATATGCTACGCTTTAAAACCAATTGGAAATAGCCACAAAGCCATCGCAGAGAGCACAGCCCCCAAGCGGGATTAAAGATGGCAGCCATTGTGACTTTGAACCAGAGTCATAATCAAAACAAAACAAAAACCGCGTGAAACTACCCACTAAAGTAGGCCATCTATATACTAAATATCATAGGAAACGGATTATCAGGGTGGGAGTAACTGCTGGCGATGGACCGACGAACAACATCCGAATCAACAGTCCCCTTCCGAAGCCTGAAGCCCGGTTGGGAGCTAATAAATATTAGTTTACATACAGGAAACATGTTTTGTTACAAAGTATAACACACACCAAGTGACAATAAACTCTCGTACAAAGAAATGAAATAAGTTGTTTTTGCCTATCTAAACGCATACAAAAATGACTTGCCACATTCACGTCACCGATATAAGCCCCCATGGCTGACATCACAGGTATAGGCCAACATTGACTCTGACGAAGTTTTTATGACAAAACCATTTTTGATTTGCGCGGCGAAAATTGCTATGCAACACACCGGCGGCGTCACAGCACAGTGAAGAATCTCAGTGAAAAAGAGAGCATTTTCTCCGCTACCTAGCTTTTAAGCCCCAATAACTGATATATTAAAAATATGGAATCTTAACTCATAATTTCAGCGTATCCAAAATACATTTATTTCCACAACTATCAGATATGCCGGTCCTATGTGTCAACCCGGAAAGTAAACAATTTGACAGCGGACTGTGGAAGAGTTATTTTCTCCAGTTTAATATTAACAGATAAAAGGAATACAAGGCCACACTATGCAGGGGTTACAGATTGTGACTGCATAGTCTGGACTATTTAATGTCAGTTTCCACTTTCGGGAATTTCCAGTGGGACTCTTTTCAACTGCAACCCCGCTGTGTTGACGTAGGCCATAAAGAAGTAACAGGAAAACCATAAAAAATCTCATTTTATTTGCATACCTTCTCTTCGAAACGTAATAAACCCTGGTACTAGTTTTTAAATTATATTGTTATTCTGCATGTGCTACAAGTTATTTTGAATATGCTTCTAGTAACGTGGAGTTTTGTTGATGTCCAGCCTCTTTTTCTGTCATGTCTTTACATGGTTAACCCAACAAGTTATAGGCAAAATGCCCAAAACTGTGTGTGAATTCCAAAGCTTTATTTATTCAGAACTTGGGCTTCATAACACACAAAAAGCTGACCCTATGGGCTTACGTAACAAGGCAAAGCGTTGGAACCGGACATAGATTACACGGTAAAAGTAAGGAGTTGAAATCGCCATAGAACAGTGGCAGCACACAGTGGTTACGAGGGGAGTGACATACGAGTAAGTTTCCCAGTGATATAGAAATAAGACGAATTAGTAGAAGTTCATTTTCGACGTAAATGTTGTATTGTCAAAAATGAAACTTTTATATTTCATTTTAGTCGACACATACTATTTTCAATCAAGAATATCTGGAGGTATTTTCTGTTTTGTCAAAGTTATCCGTTTTTGTTTTGTTTTTATTTGTTCCATTGTCATATTGAGCATCGCTCTTCCATTTCCATCACAAGTATATCATAGTTTTGTGCCTATGTAGAAATATACATGCATCTTTGTCATTTTCATGCATGTTGTCTATTTTCGATAGCAATTCAACTATCCAGTTGCAAGTTTCGATAAATAAAATATCTATCTATCTATCTGTACAAGGAGAGAAACATAAAATTGAACAGCACATCGTAATTGGCAAAACCGAAAATGTGTTCTTTTAATGGAACAACAGCGTTTGCGCCGGTTGTTCCATATTTATTTACAAACTTTAAGCCACGCGATTTACTAATAAGCCAATTCGCACTTTTGACTTTTGCCGAAAATTTTTTGCGTTTCGGCTGAATTCAGGTGGGATAAGGATATAAAGAAATGATAGGAAAAAAAACGGAAAAAGTCAACAAAATTCCATTCTGCCAGAATTATAGTCACATATTGGTTATTAAAGGAACTGAATAATATGTAAGAAAGTTTTTAAAACATCATATGATGGCTTTATAAATTCGAAAGTGTGCATGTTGAAAGAAAATTAGAATTTTGATGTTTTTCCTTTATCATTTCTTTATAATCTATCCCCCAACATTTTCAGTCGAAACAACACCTCCACCGGAAAAATCCGAAAGTGCGAATTGGCTTAGACATTCTTATTACGGGTCATAATAATTTTCATCAGTCAAATATCACAAAATAATGTATATTTAACTCGCCAGAGTTGCCAAACTTGCAGCTGGCTTAGTTAGTGCAATTGGAATTTAGCACTTTGTTGTCACCAATTACGGTCTACTCCAGCCAATTCTATCTCCTCTCCCTCGAATTGAGGCTGGAGACCAATAACGATCGAACTGGTGGTCGTTGTTGAAAGGCGAGTCACCACAAAGAATTATCAGTCTAACCTCAAATTCACTTGTTAAAACAGCACATCACACATAACTGCTGAGTTTATAGTAAAAATGGCATTAATGTGAAAAAAAATCATACCTGAACATCCCAGCTTTCGAAAGCTAAGAGTTGAATATTGTATATTTTAAATAAGTCCAATCTCTTTCTGTCAAGAACGATCGCGAACGTCAACGCAACTGACCAATCAGCTGTTGTTTGCATACAGAGCGACACCATTCGGTCAAAAATTAAACTAAACTTGAGAATGTTCATCGAGTATCAAAATGCCGAACCCGAAAACATAATTAAATTTAACTGGTTACCTGCTGGGTATAAACGAAAAATAAACACGCAATCTGGAGCATAAACAAACAAACAAACAAACAAAAAGAACACGCATGTCATCAACTCTGATGAACCCCATGAGAAATGCTTCCAAGACTTGAACTTCTGGAGGACAGAAAATATACGAGGGTTTTTTTTTTGTTTTCAGAAAAAAATCAAGAAAAAATAAACGAAGAACATCTTTCAAAAACTGGAAGACTGAGAACAGTTGCAAACAATTCCAAATTCCGATGCGCAACTTTGTTCAACCTCTTTTCTTTTAAGTCCAGTTTGCCAATTACTGAATACATAGCAGTATTGTTTTACATTGCAACAACATTCAACTTACTCAATTGCAACTATTAAAATGAATTCGGCAAACAGCATAAAATCATTCAATATTAACATCTTTCCAGTGGCACAGTCGTGATTGGTACACTGAAACTATTTCGCAAACAAGGAAATGTCTAACGAGTATTATTAGTAGGGGTAGATGAACTGTTTTGGCTATGTATGTTCTGGATACGTGCCCCCTCCCTAGGTTTGAGGGAGGGGGGGGGGGGAGATCTGGATAGGTATTTAGAACAGACAGTCTGTTTTGGAAGGTTTGATATGCATGATAGTAAAACAAAATTAAGACTGACCGGAAGTGACGTCATGAAGTGACGTCATCTGTTTTGGCTATGCATGTTCTGGATACGTATCCAGAACAGACAATATGTTCTGGATAGGGTTTGTATAAATGATAGAAAAAAAACTGATTGCCATTGTTGTTGCTGCCGTTGTTGTAGCAAGAACAGTTGTTACCATTGTAGTAGCAGCAAAAGTTGTTTTTTTTTGTTTTTGTTTTTTTTTGTTTTTTTTTTTTAAACAGAAACTTTATAAGATGTGTTCATTTTTGTCCTCATACAATGTTAAACAACTGCTAACAGAATGATTGATATTTCAAGCTGAATATTGCGAAAATATCATTTTTTTCTGCACGCTCTTTATTATTATTTTTTTTTCTTCATTTTTTTTTATTTATTTATTTATTTTTTTTTATTGATTGTTTATCTTTCTTACAAATAAATGAGTAATATTTTACAATAGCATAATACCCTGAACATTTCACAATAGCGTCACGACATTTATTCAATCCCCATTCATTCGAACTGCCACTATCACAGACCCTCGTTACCAAAGGCTACAACCAGTAACAAATATTGCTATCCATACCCCCTTAAAACATACACACGCACACGCACACGCACACAAATGCCATTATTCATTTTGATAATATGTTACTAATCCTAAAATGTTATAGATTGTGAGCAACGTTTTGAAATAAATAATTTTCACTTTGATGAACTAACTCTGAAAATTGATTATATTTATCTGAAAAATTTTTACGAGATAGTGTTTTCTTATCAACAATAATCCGTTTATAAATTGAATGAAGGATTACCGTTAAACATAGATTTTTCTTATAGGTTCTCACATGGCAGACATACTGTTTAATGATGAGCGCAATCATGTTTACTGCTGTATTTTCTGTACCAAATAGAAATTCTTCCTTGCTGAGTGTACTGAATATCTCAGCTGAAGGATCAATTATATTAAACAACTCTGCAAGCCAGTTAACAGTATTTGTACATTCAAAGAAGACATGATATAATGTATCTGACTTATCCACATTGCAAAATTCGCATAAAGCACTTTCCCTAATTTTCCACCTTACAAGATTTTTTCCTGTATTTACGATGTTATGAACAATCTTGAATTGAAAGGATAGCAGTTTCGGTTCCCTTATGCTTTTCCGACAAAGAACCAAACTTTCATAAATTTTCTCTCCAGAAAAGTTTTCCTCACAAACCCACTTCCTTATTGCTGTTGGTGGACTGGTTGTAATCGACAGAAATTCCCTGTAAAAATGTTTGCTTTTAGCTTTAGAAATGTCAATTTTATTTCCGCTCCTCACGCATAGAACGTTACTTTTAAAATTGTTTATAGGTCGAGATAAATGCTCCCTATCCAGCCTTAATCTATCTTTTTTTACTGCTTGTTTTATAGCTGCTAGAACTCCTAAGTATCTTAGAAAGTTTGGTTTAATGTGTTAAGCCTCAACAAACTCTGAGTACGATAACCATGAACCATCATTTGTAAGTAGATCCTGGATATAAATTACACCCTTATCAAACCATTCTTGGAGAAATATGCTTTTTCCTTCTACTAAGATTTCTTTGTTGTTCCATATGACGTACTCAGTATTTTTATTACACAAAGTTTCTTTAGCAAAGTCTAGCATTTCTCTGTAAAATATGGGAAGGTATGGCAGGTTTGAAGTACTATAATTACAATACAGTAAAAATTGTAACCCTCCCACTTGCTTAAAGTATTCATTGACGTAATGGTTCCACCCTTTTCCATTAATTATTCTACATATCCACTGTAATCTCAGAGCCTTAACTTGACACTCAACATCCAAGCTTCTGAGCCCCCCTTCATCATAATCAGCTATAAGAACGTGATGTTTAACTTTTGGTGGCTTGTAGCTCCATATAAAACTATTCATGTCCTTTTGGATAGTTTGCTGAACATTTTGCCCTGCAAAAGTTGTTACCATTGTTGTTGTTTTGGAAACAACAGTTGTTGTGGCAACAACAGTTGTTGTGGCGACAACAATTGTTACCAATGTTGAGGTAACAACAGTGTCACAAATTGCTTTGAAATTTGTCGTTAAGACAAGTATAAACAAACAAAAAGATTTTTAAAAGAAAAAAATATTAACAAACAAATACATAGCAATTTATACAAAAATAATGATAGTAATCACGCCACCGATACTTGCGGACTTCAAGACTATGCTACAACACCGTATACATACATGCCCGCTTCGAGTGCGTCACCACGCATACGACAATGTCCCGTCTCGATCGAGTAAACAAGTCTTTCACGGTTTCCGGCCCCAAGACTACGCTACAACACCGTAATGTACACTCCACGTGCTTAACCACGCACACGAGAATTGTCCTTCTAAGCTGAGTGAACAAGTTCCTCACGGTACCCATTTATACGTCTTTCGGTCGGATTTCCCGCATCTCGTTGATACGTCGCTCCCATCCTCCTTGTCCCAGTCCCCATCCACTTAACACACGATACAAACACTCATAAGTATTCGATCTTCAGAATTCTACTTCAAAGACTACCAATAGAATCCCAAACCCATGGGTCAAATCTCTGCTTGCTTCCCATAATTTATCTACTTACTCAAATACAACATAAACTGCACGACTAATAACACGTAAGATCAAAATGAGATCAAACTATTCAAGATTTATCCACCTTAAGTATTCAACACGAGTGTACTAAAGATTATAAATACTGACTTTACACCTTGTGATCAATATTGATTTTACTCGGTCACTTAAATGGATGACCTGTACAAAACGACCTCATGTAAAGCAAATTATAAAACTGCACGAGCGCCTAATCTTATAAAAATATCATTTTGTGACAAACAGTTGTTACCATTATTGTTGTTGTGGCAACAACAGTTGTTACCATTGTTGTTGTGGCAACAACAGTTGTTCCGTTGTTGGCATATATATAGTGACATTCAAAAACTTTTTTTATCATTTGAGAACTGGACGTGGAACCGAAAGGATGTATCAAGACAACATTTTTCGAAATATTACCATTGGCCACAAAGTCTTAAAAGATACTTAATGCATGCACACACTCCGTGAGTGAATGGAGGCGAGCGCGTAGGAGAATGGGAGGTAGGAATAGAAAACCCTATAAAAACGCCTATCACGGAAACTTTCGTTGAGTCTTCTATGGAAAATCAAAGGGTCAACACGGCCGAAAAGAATGAACATGCTTGTATAGAATGTGGTGCGTTCTATAAAAGCCAAGAAGCTTTGTTCAAACATATGAAACATTGTGGCGAGGGTGACGTTGGCATCAGTTCTGAAAGTGAGTCAGAAACAGATTCTGTTTGATATGATATAGTGGAAGAAGTCTATGATGACTATGTTGATAAATTTCAAGAAAAGGTTTCAGAATATGAAGAACAACGGCTTGAAGATGCACGTGAAAGAGCAAGTGATGACCTTCGACCCATTTATAAGCGACAATATACAACTGTTTATGAGAGTATTTAAATATATTCGACGTCTAGAACAAGGCGAACATTATCAAAACATTTTAGAAGACTCTACTTACTTTGTTTATGAAAAACATTATGAGTATTCAAAGGCACTAAAGGCGGTTATAAGAAAAAACGATGCATTCTTTAAAGATCTTCTAGATGAGGTGGAGAATGATGAAAACAGCGATGAAGAAAGTGATGTGGATGAGGGCAATGAGGTGGAAAAGAGTGAAATAGATAAATAACAATAGACTTATTTAACTAAACCTTATAATAAAGACTTTGTGAATAAAAAAATGTTGGAATATTGTTATTATTTTAAGCGCTGTCCTCAAAGTGTATTAATTAAATTGTTCAATATATGTCTTGGTTTTTAACGTTATTCACATATGATATTGCAACGTTCAGTTTACTCTCTATGAAAGACAAAGTCTTGCTGAACAGTTTGGTAAAATGGTTAAAATTGACCCAATAGTTTTGAAGTTGTGCTCGTTTGAACTTTTTTTATTACATGATATTATCAATAACGTCATCAGAAACGTCATTAATAAAAAAAACTTAAAGTATTACTAAATATTTTGCTGAATAATGGTTAAAATCAGTCCAATAGTTTTAAAGTAATGTGCTTTTGAATATCTCCCTTACATTCCCATCTACCACGTCATTGATCACGTTTCAGGTAGGATGTTGAAGTTATCATGTCTCAAAATACTCGTACGAGCTCTCTCACACACACAGTTTTTATGACACGGCTTGCTTATTTCGTGGTACTGAAATCATTAGAAGGGCTTTAAATATGTTAGTTTCTGCCTCTAAAGGACAGATAGATGACGGGCTTTTTCACATCTGGCAAAATGTATGTGTACTGTAACAGTGTTTGTCCTCAGTTCATTACCACAGAGACAAGTCACTTTCATCGGGTTCATTGCTGCAGAACACTTCTCATAATGACTGAATAAACGTTGATTGCTTCCTATTACTGTTTGGCAGAAGGCGCATTGTTGTAGTTTCTCCTGAAATATCTAATTCAAAAGTATGTTTGTTCCCTCATCAAACGCTTTTATTTCAGATGCTGTTGGTAGTGAGAATGGTATAGCTTGTATTTCATTTATATTTACAGCTTCCATACCTGTTTCTTGGGGCAGCCCCATTTGTACATTCTCCACTTGTGCAGCTGGCACTTGCACATTTTCTACTTATACAATTGGTACTTGTACATTCTCGACTTGTACATTTTCGACTTCTTTCCTCTTCGGAGGTACATAGTTCTCCTCAGTTAATCTACAGCGTTTGTCGGCGGCGGCTGCAGAACCAGCAAACCGATCAATTTTAACATCTTTATTAGGACTGAGTAAGTCGTTACTTGTTCCAATTCCTTCTCCAATTTGAACTGATCATATTCTAGCAGTATGGTAGTTATTAAAACTTTATCATTTTTTTGATAAGCTGTGCTTCTGACAACGTTCAGGACTTAAAAATTCTTCAATCTTTTCTTCCATCTTTCATACATTCAGTAAAAATGTTCAGTACTGGACTACCTTATTACTTTTTTTTACTATCGTGCGCATATAAACTCATCATGTGCTCTTACACTCGTTGTGAAACTTTCAAAAAATACCCTTATTTGGTTATGAGTATGCGCACAAATGGTATTCCCCATCAAACCGGTTATCATCGATTACCTCCCCCCCCCCCCCCAAACATACCCTTCTTTGGTTATGAGCATGCAAACAAATGTTACTCGTGGTGAAGTCCCGAACCTCCTCTCCCAAGAACATACTTTTATTTGGTTATGACTCTTAACTAGGTCTTTGTGAGCATGCGTACAAATGTTATACGGGTAAAACGTCAGAAGCAACATAAATGCATTTCCGTTTGTATGTTTTTGATTTTGCAAGCATACTTTGAAAGAATTCCCTATCCGGAAAAGAAAAGATGGCTGCGCAACAAGGTCCCTACCTCATGTCTAACGAAAGGATGACAGTGAATAGATTGATGAAAGTTAATGAAACAGAAAGTTTTTTGATGTAGACTATTACATTGAAAAGCAGAAAGTTATAGCGGGGGGACAAAGAATCTTTTTCTTAACTCTATATCAAAAAGTTAGAAAGAAGAAAATTTGTGTGGAACCAATAACTGTGATTAATCAAGAGATGCCAAATTCAACGTCTCCAATACATCGAAACAGGAAACTATGAAGAGAACTTCCGACTCAACCTGCGCATGAGGTTGACTATACCTTCCAAAATTGAAGTGAGTGAATACCCAATACGGGGTATCTACTTCGCAGATCACCTCATTACAAGATGTGTACAGTGCCGTGTACCGTCAGGAGAAGACAGATGCTTAAGCAGGCTGTGTATTCATCAACTCTGTATTAATTGTGCATAATGGCTTACCCAGTTTGCCTCAAGTATGAACAGTTATTTTTCAACATACGTGGAGTGTGGACGATTCACTACATATGAAGTGTTTACCCGTGAGCAGATGACTGATTTGAGAGATCATGATTGGTACCTCACTTATAAGTTTAAATGTAATGGTGAACAGATTTGACAGACTATGACTGATTCATTGCTTTCAAGTTTTTTTAATTAACTGGTAAATAGATGGTTGATTTTAAAGATTACGATTGTTATATTACTTACAAGTTTTAGAAAAGTACATTTTCAGGGCAAAAATATTGCAAAACCTGTAAGTAATATATATGTATATATGGATATATATATAAATTTTGTTTTTTCTTCAAAATCAAAAATAGAAGAAGGGTTGTTGAATAAAAAAGTAATATAAAATAATATAAATATGTAATATATAATAATATTAAAAAGAGTTCGTTTTTCTTTCATAACATGTAACTGTTCCCACCATTCGCTACGACTTCAACGTTCTATCTGTTGATGCTTGACGTCATTCTCTGCGCATTTCCTCCCATAAAGGAATGGTTGAAGGAGAAGTGGACGACAATAATAGGTTTGAAGGGAGTGGATATCATCAATGAGGAAGTTAAAGTCTTACTGAATATTTTGCTGAAAACATGGTTATATTGGCCTAATCATTTTAAAGTTATGCTCGTTTGAAATTTTTTAGTATATGCCATCATCAATTAAAGCACATTAAGTGTTATTGAATACTTTGCTGAAAACATGGTTAAAATTGGTCCAGTAGTTTTGAAGTAATGCGCTGTTGAATAGCTCCTTTTTTTTCTTACATCCTCATCTATGACGTCATCGATTACGTGCGGGACGATAATAACAAGTTTAGGGGGATGGACGGCAATAATAGGTTGTCCCAGTCCCCATCCATGGTTTTAAGGAACTGGATATCATCATTAAACAATTAAGTCTTACTGAATGCTTTGCTGAAAACACGGTTAAAATCAACCTAATAGTTTTAAAGTTATGCTCGTTTGAAGTTTTTTTTAGTAAATGTCATCATCAATTAAAAAACGTATTAAATACTTTGCTGAAAACATGGCTAAAATTGGTCCAGTAGTTTTGAAGTAATGCCCTGTTGAATAGCAATTATAGGTTGTCCCAGTCCCCATCCATGGTTTTAAAAAAATTAAGTCTTACTGAATGCAGCCTCATCTATCACATCATCGATTACGGTTTGAGGAGGGTGGGGTCAGACGACAATAAGAGATTTGAGAAACTGCACAAAGCACTTACCTGAATGAATGAAACTCTATGATGTTTTTTACACCGTGCACACAATATCCACAACGGTGATAAAAAAACAGTACTTATCCTTTTGGTTTTTTTACAATGAAACCATCATTTTTAGATCACTTACACAGTATCCACGACAAAAAACTGCTTATAATGCATAAAAAGGAAAAGCACGTTTTTTACGAAACCCCTTTGATAAAACGCTTGAACATACATGGTCAAAACAGTCCCTCTACCCCTCCTGTTATTAGACCGTTATATAATCGTCCTTTTACGAACTGCGTTACAGCTGATTAAAAACATGGATTGCATTTATATGATAATATCTGGATGATATTCCCGATTAGCTCCACGTGTGGATATTGCAGAGTTAAAAAAATCTTAGAAAACGTGAAGAAAAACTAAAAATGAAGATATTTCAATTTAAATATTTCTTTATTTCTTAATTTGTAATGGCGAATTAACAAGGAAGCTTAGGGGTTACCTTACAATTATTCCTCATTTGTTTTTAATGAAAAGCCATCTAATTTTCGTGTTTTTTAACACAGATTTTTCTCTCTAGTATTATATTTTATTAACGACAGAAAACTTTGTGTCCACTTTCGACAAGCTTCAAATTTTCTCGCAACACTCAGTCATTTTAAAAGAAGTTCTTAGTTTACCATTTTCCTTGCAGTCGTCTAGGAAACGCTGCCAACAGACTCTCGATGAAGCTTAGATCGGATTACTACAAAAGCAACCTCCAGAAAATTGAAGCTGAAGCTGAAAATGGTGGTAAACTGTAAGTTCCTTTATTCCCACTTGCAAACATAGTTTGCAAATGGGTATGCTTTGCAAAGAAGCCTGGCCGTTTAGTCCTTCCTTTTTTTTTTTTTTTTTTTTTTTTTTTTTTAGTTTTTTTTCCGTCACGGAGGTTTCCAGAAAACTCCTCCTACGCTATTTGACGTAGGACGATGAAATTTGGTACAGAGATAGAGGGTGATGAGATGTAGTGAAATCCGCAAATTTTTTTGACCTTGACTTTCAAGGTCAAGGTCAAATTGAGGTCCAAGTTTTTGACCTCAAATTGGTTTCCAGAAAACTCCTCCTACACGGTTTGTAGTAGAAAGACGGCATTTGGCAGAAACATAGAAGGTAATGAGTTGTCGTGAAATCCGCAAAATTTTTTGACCTTGACCTTGAAGGTCAAGGTCAAATTGAGGTCAAAATATTGTTTCAAAAACCTATTCAATCACGAATACTTGCTGGAAATAGCGCTCAAATCCTTGTTTCAACACGTGAACAGTGTAAGTAGGCAGGTCATGTGACTTTTGTATATTGAAATCCCTTAGAGACAAATTGTTCATTATCTCGAATACGGTTAGAGATAGAGCGATTTTAAGCTTATCTTCGACCGTTTGGGCCTAAAAGACGTTATATAAGAGGTACCTCGGTGACCTTGATCTCCTCCGTCATGGTCAAGGTCAAAAAGCGGCAGTTGACCATTATCTCGAAAACGGTTAGAGATAGAGCGATTTTGAGCTTATTTTCGACCCTTTGGGCCTAAAAGACGTTATATAAGAGGTACCTCGGTGACCTTGACCTCCTCCGTCATGGTCAAGGTCAAAAACCGGAAGTTGACCATCATCTCGAAAACGGTTAGAGATAGAGCGATTTTGAGCTTATTTTCGACCCTCTGGGCGTAATAGACGTTATACAAGAAGTACCTCGGTGACCTTGACCTCCTCCGTCATGGTCAAGGTCAAAAACCGGAAGTTGACCATCATCTCGAAAACGGTTAGAGATAGAGCGATTTTGAGCTTATTTTCGACCCTCTGGGCGTAATAGACGTTATACAAGAAGTACCTCGGTGACCTTGACCTCCTCCGTCATGGTCAAGGTTAAAAACCGGAAGTTGACCATTATCTCGAAAACGGTTAGAGATAGAGCTATTTTGAGCTTATTTTCGACCCTTTGGGCCTAAAAGACGTTATATAAGAGGTACCTCGGTGACCTTGACCTCCTCCGTCATGGTCAAGGTCAAAAACCGGAAGTTGACCATTATCTCGAAAACGGTTAGAGATAGAGCGATTTTAAGCTTATTTACGACCGTTTGGGCCTAACAGACGTTATATAAGATGTACCTCGGTGACCTTGACCTTCCCTATCATGGTCAATGTCAAAAACCGGAAGTTGACCATTATCTCGAAAAAGGTTAGAGATAGAGCGATTTTGAGCTTATTTTCGACCCTCTGGGCGTAATAGACGTTATACAAGAAGTACCTCGGTGACCTTGACCTCCTCCGTCATTGTCAAGGTTAAAAACCGGAAGTTGACCATTATCTCGAAAACGGTTAGAGATAGAGCGATTTTGAGCTTATTTTCGACGCTTTGGGCCTAAAAGGCGTTACATAAGAGGTACCTCG
Organism: Protula sp. h YS-2021; assembly: GCA_949752745.1. Taxonomy (NCBI): domain Eukaryota; kingdom Metazoa; phylum Annelida; class Polychaeta; order Sabellida; family Serpulidae; genus Protula; species Protula sp. h YS-2021. The sequence continues at coordinate 96,460,372 of OX457026.1, forward strand.
GTGACCTTGATCTCCTCCGTCATGGTCAAGGTCAAAAAGCGGCAGTTGACCATTATCTCGAAAACGGTTAGAGATAGAGCGATTTTGAGCTTATTTTCGACCCTTTGGGCCTAAAGACGTTATATAAGAGGTACCTCGGTGACCTTGACCTCCTCCGTCATGGTCAATGTCAAAAACCGGAAGTTGACCATTATTTCGAAAACGGTTAGAAAACTGAATTTGATTATTTGAGATTACATTATACTTACTTCGATGTCCTTGTTCATAATAATAAGTCGGAAGTTGACAATTATGTGGAAAGACTGAAAATGTGTCTTTAACCAGAGAGATTATACCATTGCAAGTGGGTGTCATTTCGCTACGTGTAGCGAAATTCGGTCTAGTTGCTACATGTAAGCCCGAACTACTGCATATCTTCAGACTTGGGCCAACACACATTGTACTGGAGTCCTCTTTGCGATTAGGCAAGAATTTAACTCATTCATCCAGAGTATCTCTGACCTTTTATTCTTCTAAGGCATCATCTTGTGTTCATTTTGCAATAGTTGTTAGACATTCTGGTCTCTCTTTATAAGAGCTGGTTTGTGTGCCCAATACTTAAATGCACATCTCCAATGTTCCAGTTGAGTATCACAACGCTGGAACAGGGAGTTGAAAAATGAGCAAAGACACAGATTGAACTGCATGTTGCCTTGTCAAAACAAGTTTCAATACAAGAATCTCCTTTCAGTACCCTTAATTAAATTCAGATACAGTTGTTTTAAGAACAGGTTTCACTCTATTTGCTTGTTTTAACGTAATTGTCTTTTTCAGATATGCGAAATGCTGTTTGAGATAAAATATTATTTTATCTTGTAATCTTATCTCGCTGATATCAATATGATCAGTAACAATTCGCAAAACAAACGCTTTCCTTTTAGAGCTAGGAAGCATTGAAGCCAGATTTGGAATTATAACATCACTTCTATCCTTAGTTGAGGAAAATTTTAAGGTGATTTTTTGCAGGGAACCCTTGTAAGTAAGCTTAGTTTGAAATGCTATCCTTAGCGATTTTTCTACAGAAGCCTAAACAAAGTTTTTGATTTATATTCCAAAAAGGTATCTGTTTAATTAATTCGTACAGTCTCTACCCAATTACTGTTATTTCTTAATTTGTTTCTTTATAGGAACCTTTTTCATTTTTGTGACATAAAAATCTTAAACATTCATACATTAATATTCTATTGCTATGGTGATTCGTGGTTTAAACTATTAACCAAATCGCCCATTAAATAAAACAGTTGGTTACCTTAACGCGTTTTATTGGCGACACCAATGGTTGGAAACGAGTGATTACCGTGACATTTTAAATGCTTTTGGCTGGAGACAACATGTAACGCAGTCTACTCATCAACATGGTCATATTTTAGATCACATCTTCACAAGAAAAGTAGATAATCTTTCACCAACACTCCCTGTTGTAGCGAATCTCGTCACTGATCATTGTTTGGTTTACTTTGACATCAAGCTTAAAAATCCACAAAAGTCAATAACGTTTTCGTCATACCGCCGTATAAACAAAATTGATGTGCAGAATTTTAGGGAGCACATTAAGTAAACTGAATTGTTTCGAAATTTTGAACAAATGGACCTTGATTTGTTGGTTTCTACGTATAACAATGAACCTTGCTTGACAAACACGACCCACTTGTTCATCGTAAGTCAAAGACCACGCGTAGTGAGCCGTTGCAAAATGACGAAACTCGTGCTGCGCTGTCTCGGATGAGAGAAACTTACAGGAAACTGGCTGATCCGACTAGTTCATTTTATTATTGTGACCTAACTGAGCAGAGTTCTGATCACAAGCAGCTGAACAAACGGTCCATGGAATTATGCACAAAGAATGACAAAATCCATTACCTGATACAGACTCTCCTGCTGCCCTAGCAAACAATTTCAATGAATATTTCAAATCCAAAATTGACAATATCAGAGTCACATTTGAGTGTGACGATCTTGATCCGTTCACGTTTGACTGTCCTTTTCAAGGAACCCCTTTATGTAATTTCCGCAACCTCAGCATGGATGACATACACAACATTATAATGGGTTCAGCACCAAGTCATGTGGCAATGACCCTATACCTACATGTTTATTGAAGAAATGCATAGATGAGTTACTCCCAATCATAAATAGAATTGTAAATCTGTCAATATCTACGTCCACATTTCCAATCCACTTCAAAGAAGCTTTGGTCCATCCCCTTCTAAAAAACCTGGGCTCGAAACGATTCCCAAAAATTATCGGTCCGTGTCAAATTTGGCCTTTGTCTCCAAAATAATAGAAGAAGTTATCTGCCAGCAACTAGTGCACCGCTTAGGAATTTTCAAGTTAGATGAGAGCTACCAATCTGCTTACAGAAAGTATCATAGTACAGAGACAGCTCTAATTCGCCTCTTCAATAACCTACTGGCCCAGGTTGATAACAAACAGTCTACCTGGTATTTTTGGACTTGTCCGCAGCCTTCTACGCCGTAGACCATGATATTTATCTTCAGCGATTACAGCGCTCTTTCGATGTAGAGGGCGGTGCGTTAGGCTGGTGGTCACCCTATTTATGCGATCGTAGTGCACGGGTTAAGATCGGTAGTGTTCGATCTGACACTATTTATTTAAAATGCGCACTTCCACAAGGATCCAAAATAGACCCCAAAGTTACTCTCAATACACCAAACCTTGGTTGGATAGTGAATGTGTTCCGCCCTCTGACAGTGCACGTGCACTTGGTTTAATGATTGATTCATTCCTCACTATGGAAGTCCATGTGAACTCAGTCATTCGCATATGCTACTATTACCTGCGATGGATGCGAGACGTCAGGCCCAAATTAACAGAACATGCTGCAAAGACACTAGTCCACGCTTTGATTATCAGCCGCTTGGACTACTGTAACAGTTTGTTGATCAATCTCCCGAAATGTCATCTTGGGCGGCTACAACGGATGCTCAGTCATGCAGCTCGTGTAGTAAAACGGTCGCATGAAGTGCCCACTCGTGATAAACTGATCACTGTTCATTGGTTGCCGATTGAGCAACGCATCATGTTTAAAGTTGCATTGTCTACGCATAAAGCCCTTAATGATCAAGCAGCAGCAAACATTAAAGAGATATCTACGCCTTATGATCCAGCTCGTCCTCTCAGATCGTCTGACCAAAGTCTACTCGTTGAAAATAGGACTAACCAGCGCTATGGTGACAGAGCATTTCCAAATGCAGCCCCGAGATTGTGGAACTCGTTGCCTTTTGAAGTACGAACCGAAAAGGATATTTTAGTGTTCAAGAAATTATTAAAAACTCATCTTTTTAGACTAGCCTACTATAAGTAGTTCCTTGATATGCTAATCTAATCACCAATAATGTCAGTATCTGATGTGAGACATTTCTGTTCTAACAACTTTTTGCGAAAGTATTTAAATTTTTATTTCAGTATACAAACACTTTTCTAGTCATTGATTCTTGTGCTATGCATAATTTTCAAGTTCTGATTCTTTTATTCAGTAAGTATGTAATTACTTGTATTTTAGATATTGTTGCGCTTAGTGTTTAATCCATTGTACGCATATTATAAATTTCCATAATAATAATAAATCATGAAAAGAGAATGATATAATAAATTAAATTGGAAATATGAGCACCTAGTAATTACAAATCAAAAATGTATAAGTTGGACTAAATTACCGTTCTCTTGGTAAAGTCTTTTATTAGTAATCCTGTGTTTGCTGCACCTGCATATTATTGCCTAACGTGAAAAAACTCCAAAGTGAAAAAAATATGCATGGTAACTAATACTTTGCTTTCGCAAAAGGAACGCTATTTTTCTGTTCTAGAGTAAACGCAAGATAATGTATTGACGGAGACTCATGCAAAAACGCTTGCTAGGTACTGGATATTGCTTTGCACTGTAACTGGTCTTAAATGTTTTTCAAAACAGATTTCTCCAAGTTTAAGGTTTTGGAAAGTCATGCGCTGCAATATATTAACATTTGCTGATTCACCAAGCGAGAAAAAACATCCTTTAACCTCTGACATAAGCTTGTAGCATGCAGGAATGTGGCGACATTTGGCCGAAAAAAACCAAGCAAAGCAAAGCAAAACAAACACAGGCAAACAAAACAATGACCATAGAAGGCACCGCCCTCGTAGTACGCATTACGACACCCTTAAACCAACTTTGTGTGGTTCGCCACAGTAAGTATGCTGTAATAGCGCATCAAAGAATCACCTACGAAACACAAATATCATAACAGTTCACCCAAAGGTCTCAGGGGCTAAGCATTTCAGAAATCTTACAACGAAACTTTCCATAAAGTCTCAAATGGTTTTTTTTGCGAGTCGCAAAGAAAAGGTAGCAGTCTGACAGAAACTATTTATGTAACAACCGTTTAATTTGAATGCTTTCCAAAAGAATGTGAGGGGCATAATAATATGATAGCAAGCTTCTGCCTCATACAAGCTCTGACAAAATAAACTGTATAATATCATATTTCTCTTTATTATTGTGAATGACTAAACATTCCAATCAAGATCTGAATAGCTGCTGATCTTATTTGCTGAAACATAGTTGCGATTAATCGTGAAACCATGCTCTGGGAAATTTCCTAGTCACCCCTTGTGAAAATAACATACTCTGGAGCTTTATCACAACCACTGGTAGATAAGTATAACAATGAGGTTTTTGCCGATCAGAATTCGATTCTCTAAAATACGAGCATCAATTATATTTTAAGACTCTCTGTTTCAATTAAATGGAGCCATTAATCCGGGTTAAAAGGTGAAACCCATCACATTCGCTTAGCTAGGGCAATTTGAGCGAATGTCAATCCCCTGCTTACCACAGTGAGCTGGAATCGAACTCGGAATCTTGGGATCGCAAGACCAACGCTCTAACTAACTGAGCTAACCTCACCCCTTACGTGTATTGTTTTACCCAGAGCAAATAACTTTGGATGGAGTCTGGATGGAGTTAGAATATTGCCACTACAACTTTTAACTGTTGACCGTATTCCAATATATCCAGCATTACGTTTCATAAATATATGAACACTGCCCTTCTGTTTTCTCAGTCGTTGATGCTGCTCAAACAATTGTTAAATAACCGAAAAATTAGTAACAAAATCGACAGCTCGTAATGATTACATCCCAGTTGCTCTACCGCTCATAACGCCTATGGTTCACAATGCCCACGGCTCATATCGCGAATGATTTCAAATTTGACGTAAAATGAAATAAACACGCAGAAATTTGGTCTTTTTCCAATTCCTTTATTTTTTCAAAAGCACACTTATGTAATGAACACAAAATCTAATTGTACTCTTAACCCTTAGAAATCCCAGTAAATATAAAGTTTTTCAATCCCACTTAAAATCTAGTACCTTTTACAAAGCAATTCAAAGTCGTACTTAAATGCTCTCTCAACTCAGGTGTAATTTAGCTTTTTGGAATAACGCCCAGTCGACAGAAAATTACAGGTAACTTCACCTAAAGCGAACTTTCGAGTCAGTTGCAATTCGCACTACATTGTGAACACTACAAATGTCTAGGATCCAAGAACTCCTTATCCTAAATCTGTGACGACCTTGACTATAGTCATGACGATATACTCCGGGGATGAACTGAACTGCTCTGGAATGATGATGTGTTGAAACAGAAGTTCTTCCAAATAACAGGCGTTATGAGCCGTTGGCATTAAGCGCCGTAGGCGTTATGAACTGTAGGCATTATGAACCGCAAGCCAACTGGGCATCGCCTCTCGGCATATTTTATTTACAGCCGGTCGCAAAATGCGCAACAGAAAGCATGGCCTGCTTGCTGTCAGAATTATTCCCTGATCGTAGAGAGATGACTATACATCGTAGAGAGATGAATGACAAAATCTGACATTGACATTTCAGAGTCGAAAATTACGCCAAGGTAACCAATTTGGTCACCAACATGTACTCTTAAACCTGACATTTTTTAAGATTATATTTTGAAATAATTACCACAACTGTTTTATCTTCTTTGATCTTTAATTGTTAGCAACTGTCCATTCCCTATACTCATTTCCTCTAAATTTGGTAGCAATTGAGCATTTTTTTAAGCCACATAGAGTTGTGAATCATCAGCTTAAAAGTGATTCCCTAACTGATGTGATCTGGCAATGTCTCCCCGGGAGGAAGGTGGCAGTGTACAAAGAAAAAAGAATAGGCCCGAAAATACTGCCCTGGAGTAAACGAAATGAGAGATCTCTGGAACTAGATGAGTCAGATACCTTAACAAAGTGAAACCTATCGGACAAGCAGGATTTAAATCATCGTAAGGCTAACCCAGCAATACCACATCGATTTTCTAATAATAATCTACTGAGCTAAATTTTATGAGATACGGTATCATAAGTAGCTGATAGGTCTAAAAGAACTAAGGCGTTAACATTTTTGCTATCCAAAGAACAAAGGAGATCATTATGAGCTTTCAAAACGGGTGTCTTAGTATTACTTTTTCGATGACTGTTTACAAGATTGGCAAATTAGAAACCCGTGGGTAATTTTGGAACTCTTCGAAATTTAACGACATCTTTTTCAAAAGCCACCTTTAGTTCGGTTGAAACTTTAGAATTTCGCAGTGAAAAATTTACAGTATGAGTTAAAGCTTGTAAAATTTCGTCTATACTCAGTTAACAAGTCCGCTGGAATCGGACCCAGAACACAGGATGCATTAGACATGCCCATTATAATATTAAGAAGTTGCAGTTCAGTGATCAACGTAAACTCGGTCAAATTATTACCATTATGTGCCACAATTTCCATCCGTAGTAACTGAATATTATCGATCTTAGTTTGTTTAGCATACAACGATTCCTGGATTTTGGCTACTTTATCAATAATTAGAAAATTCTTCATGTGCATTTTTGAAATCTGAGCTTATTTCTCCAATTACGAATTTCCTTTGAAGTCTGAAACAGTTTACGTTTATCTGAACTAATTTCAATTACTCTATTTAACAAGTTCTGTTTTTGCTTTATTTAACAGCTTATCATGGTGAATACACTGATCTTCAGATGCTTTAAGGTCAGCTTTTAGCCCAGTCTCGTTACCGCGTCTCTCCAACCTGAGGCGCTTTTTATTATGCTCCTTTAAAATTTCATCAAACCATTGCGTGTTTGGTCTGAGTATAACCTTTTTTTCTGGAACGTTTTAATCGTAAATGTTCTTGAGAATGTTGTCATAATCCGACACTAGACTATCAGCTTGTGTAAAATTGGTAGTTTTCAATTTCGAATCGATTTGTTTTTTTTTTTAAAGAATAGACACGTCTAGGATATTACGATGGCGAAAGGTTGTAATTTGCTGCTCGAACACACGCACGAACTTTGAAATTAATAAATTTATGGTCAGAAATACAAGGGCAAAAAAAGTCATTTCGATAGGCTGAATATCCTAGTTGTCGGTTCAACATTCACCAACAATTATTGCATTTGGCGATTTTCCTCATTGGTCCTCATAGTTTATTGATCATGTACAATGTGACAAGTTGATTCCATTTCTTTTTTTAGCCATCTTTTTGTCCTGCTAGCTAGTCGGTAAGGGCTTGGGCAATAAAATTTTTCACAGATATAATGTAGTAAGTATAGTTGTTTGAAAAGGGTTGCCATCTTTTTCAAGAATAAAATTACCTGATTTTCCCCTTAAAATTATCTGATTTGAACAGTCTACAAAGTACCTTATGTAAGTGGTTTAACCGATTTGACAAAAATCGGCAAATTTCTCACTGTTTAATTTTTTTAGCGCCACTAAGTAGCTCGCCATTTTGTGTGGTGACATTTTGCCCTTTGAGAGCCACCTTTTCCAGTGTCATTTTGCAAGCGCTATGTTGTTCATTTTTTCTTGCCACTTAACTGCTCTACAAATGTTCTTGCATCAACATTGTCATTGGCGTAATAACGTACTCTGTCATGCTCGAATTTTTCACTGTTAAAAGCCAATCCCTAAATGTTCAATATTCACGAATCGCCAAAGTAAAGCACATTCCCAAATGAACAACCACCCAGGAAACATGTTTGTTAACGTTTAAGAACGGTCCCTGCAAAACTTCAGAGATGCGTTTGGGCATCATCGGGTCATAGTGTAGGAGATATGCTTTGTGGAATCTTACCCACACAAGGACGAAGGGCAAGCATTGATCGCAATAGCCCTGCTGACTACGTTAAAAACCTTGGTCCCTTTTTACAACAAGCATGGAACAGGAGCTCTAAGTTTGCTCTTGTAACTTCAATCCAAAAGGAGTAAACACCCGCTTTACTTCGAATCTTCCAAATGTGTATACTTTACTAGACTTCTCGCTCATGCCTTTCATACTTTTTTATCGTCTGGGATAAAATTCAAACTGCGATATCTCGCGCAGGAAGATGAAACTTGGTACACATATAAGGGGTGATGAGATCTCATGAAATCCTCAAATTATTTTACTTTGACCTTCAAGGTCAAATTGGAATCAAACGCTATTATTAGTTAAACGGTTTCCAGAAAACTCCTTCTAAGCTATTTGACGTTGGAAGATGATATTTGGCACATGTATAGAACTGAGACTGCGGTGATTTTAACTTGACCTCAAAGGTGGAAAAGTGGCTTGAAACAGGGATCAAATCACTGTTTGAACACATATACGGTTTAAGTAGAGAGAACCCTCGCGATCTGAATACTGTCCCTTCCAATCAAGATCACAGATTACGTGACCTTCGAGTGAAAACTCGACGAATTACACCGAAATCGGATAGAAATATAGCAATTTTGAGCTCGTTTTCGACTCTTTCAGCATAAAAGAGGTTACATAATAGATGCCTGGGTGATTCCCCTTCTCGGTCAATGTAAACAAGAATATCCACATATTGGGACCAGCCGAAATCTAGTGAACCAAGTATAAAACGGTTTGTAGGATAACCAAGAAGTGATAGCAATATGCTAAAAACTTTCAAAGGTCGATGTTTGCGTTATCTCTGGCGGATCCCAAAAAAAGTAAAATTCATATGAGCCCTAATTTTAGACTTAGCCTAAAAACTTCACAGCAGTCTGACTAAATTACAGTAAAATCCCGCTATTAAGGACAGCTTTTGTCTGGCAGATTCTGTCTCTAATAGCTGGGTGTTCCTAAAAGAGGGGTTTCTAAATGATGGTCACTAAACTAGATCGAATTATTTTCACCTCATTTAACGAGAGTTCCTTTCGTTTTCTTTTGACACCCTCCATATTTGAACTTTTGAATCAAATTTTAATTACTAAATTGTTGTCTTCCTCAATTGTCATTTAACGTACTGTAAACAAAGAAAATGTTAAAGTTCAAATAGAAAATAACAGTGACACAACTCCAGGTGTTGCAAGACAAAGGGACTGAAGAGGCATTTTCGTGTGTACGGTATGACAATTGTAATTAACGGCGCTGCACAAACATTGTTTTGACAAGATTTACTCTGAAGAAAAAGCACACAAAGGGTTAAAGACGCATGTTTTGTGTTTCAAGCAGATTAGTGTTGTTTGCGGTATGCGCAAAGTTCGGCCTGTTTTTTGCTGTGCTTAATAGTGATTTTATTCTCGATGCATTCTGGATTTTAGGGGCTCGAAAAAGTGTCCTTAATTCTGAATTGCGGGGTGTCCTTAATACAGGGTTCAGAATGCTTAGAGGTCTATGGACTTTAGATTGACAAAAATGTCCCTAATAGCGGGTTGTCCTTATCCGGGGTTTCACTGTGCTTCAGAAGATGAACTACTTCGAAAACCTTGATCCCTAAAATTTTCAAACGGCAGCATGAAGTTAATTTTTTGAGGTGCACAAAAATTAAATTAAAAAAATCACGAGTGTACAAAATTTGAAAGGAATGAGATCATAACTAGGTTGAAAAGTATTTTGAAAATCGGCCATAAAAATATCAAAATGGCGCCATTCAGCCAATTTTTTTTTTACTTTTTGAGAGAACCTCCTTGAAAACATTCGAAAAGAATCCAAACTGTAGCAGAAAGAATATTATGAAAAAATTGCCAAAAAGACTTCACTACGTCTCGAGGAGTACGTCTATCCCCCGTGGGCGATATGGTGTGTGCAAGGCTGTTGCGTGTTGACTACGCAAAATTTAAAATTGGAAAAAAAAGGTAGACGTAGTGTTTAACATTTAAACGAATAAATCCATTAACCAATAGGCGCGTGAGACTCCCGTAGGTACAGAGCCGATTTTGAAAAAAAAACCCCGAAATTTTGTCAATTTAGGTCCCATCCTGACAATTCTTGGCTACTGCACTGCGGAAGGGTCCAGAGAAGCAGTGTACAAAATTTGAAACTAATCCATCCATCAATGTAGCCTGTAGGCGCGTGAGAATGCCGTATATACGCTAAGTCCAGTGCTGATTTTCAAAAGTCCGCCATTTTTTCAATTTTTTGCCGATCCTGGAAATTTTTAATCACTGCACTGCTGAAGGGTCCAGAGAGTCTTGTACAAAATTTGAAACGAATCTATCCATTAATGTGGCCTGTAGGCGCGTGAGACTGTCGGATATACGCTAAGTCCAGTGCCGATTTTCAAAAGTCCGCCATTTTGTCAATTTTTTGCCGATCCTGGAAATTCTTGGTCACTGCAATGCAGAAAGTTCCAGAGAAGCCGTGTACAAAATTTGAAAAGAATCCATCTGGTCATGGACCACACTTACACTTCCTCGTGGAATGTAAATATTCAAGGAGTTAAAATAAAAAAGAGCCTCGCAGTAAATATTGTTATTAAAATAGTTTCTGTGAGTACAAAATTACATACAAGGTACTAAATGAAAGATAGTGAAGTAAGGATTTAGGCACGAAAGTTTAATGCCGATACATAGTTTAGTTGTAGAGAGAATGATTTTGAAAGTAGGTAGAATTTCCTTGCAATTTGACGTCATAAGGGAAATCTCTGAGGGTACTATTTTTAGAACAAAATAGCAAAAAATCTAATCGCTAGACCCCCAATTTTCTTTTTAGGTTTGAAGTTGCAAATCACCAATATGTAAAAAATATAATTATTTGGGGTCTTGCAATGTTGTGAAATGGGCGATATTTGAATATGTTATACTGTAAGTCTATGTAAAATTAATTGTGGTCCATGGCTATCTATTAATGTGGCCTGTGGGCGCGTGAGACTGTCGTATATACGCTAAGCCCAGTGCCAATTTTCAAAAGTCCGCCATTTTGTCAATTTTTTCTGATCGGGAAAATTCTTGGTCACTGCACTGCGGAAGGGTACAGAGAAGCCGTGTACAAAATCTGAAACGAATCCATCTAATAATGTGGCCTGTAGGCGCGTGAGACTGAAGCGTGACAGACGGATAGACCGAAAAGTTCAAAACTATATCCCTGCGTTCCACGGGGGATAATAATTTTTAAAATGGCGCCATTTGGCCAACTGCCAAAAGCAGCTTTTCGCGAAAGGGCTAGCCTAGGGAATGTTCGTACAGCATCTAAAGCAATCTGATAAAAAATGTTGGAGAAGTATTTTGAACATTGGCTAACACAAAAATTCAAAATGGCACCATTTGGCCAATTTTTGGCGAATCGCAAAAAAAGTACATTACATGGAAACAACCTTGTAGAGAACATCTGTACAAAATTTGAAAGGAATCCGTCCAAAATTGTGGCAGAATCATTTTGAAAATAGGCTAACAAAAAATTTCCCCATTTCCTGGTTTCCACTCTGTATATGCGACGAGTGAAGCGTCTATTTGTTTTACGATTGTTGCGCCATGACGTCACATTCATGCTTGTGACGTTAATTTTCTCGTTCCAGTCATATTTTGATGATAGATCCACGTCGGGGTGTGACTGATCATGTAACTCCACATTTACTTACCGATGTTATTTAGTTGTCGGGGCAGAGTCATCCAGTAATACAAGATACGTATTAACTCAGCTTCATGAATGTCTAGAACGAATACTAGAATGGCCAGTGCACACCAACAACAGTGTAAACACTTTTAAAAGCCAGTCACCTTGTAAGCAAAGCAGATACCCCCCCCCCCCCCTCCTCCCTCATTTTCACTGCTTGCCTTTTATTTCTTTAACAAAATTTTATTTTGGCAATTTTGTTCTTTTTTCAAAAGAATGACTTATATACAATATATATCTTATACATATTTCTATCTGAATTTATTTATATGATGTTGCCAGAAGCCGGTTGCTTAACACTTTTATCCCATTTTTGAATGTGCGTGTGCGTATGTGTGTGTGAAGGGGGTGCGTAACCTGACTTATGAGTCACTTAATTCAAATTTTCTGTGTTAAGTCCAATTAGCCGCCATCCTCCCCATTTATGACTATGAAAAGCCCCAACAGTAGTGTATAAACGGGGGTTCTGGCTCACTTTGTGACGTCATACTGTCTGGACCGGAAGTGACGTCATGTCTGGAAGTGACGTCATCATGTCTGGACCGGAAGTGACGTCATAGTGTGTTTGTTTCTATCTGCTTCAGTTTTTGGATGGAGCGCGCGCGTGTGTTGGGATGACGTCATGATGAAGGGTAATCGTCACAGCAGAGTGTGCGTAAACGAAACGTCATTTTGTTTTCGTAATTTGAAATAACGGACTTCCGTTGAAGTGTGGAACTTATATTTGTAACATGTCGCCATTTTAACTGTGTAAAAAGTGAAAAAGAGGGGTAACTTTCGTTATAGTTGACCGATTTACATGAAAATTTCACTGTTTGATTCAGTTTTATATCTAGTTTTGTTATAAAGTGGTCACAGGCTATTTACACCGGTGGCTATATGCATTTTTGTAACATGCCGCCATTTTAACTTTGTAAAAAGTGAAAAATTGAGATAACTTCCGTTATACTTGGTCGATTTACATGAAAATTTCACTGTTTGATTCAGTTTTATGTAAATTTTTAACATTAAGTGGTCACAGGCTATTTACACCGGTGGCTGTATGCATTTTTGTAACATGCCGCCATTTTAACTTTGTAAAAAGTGAAAAATTGGCATAACTTCCGTTATACTTGGTCGATTTACATGAAAATTTCACTATTTGATTCAGTTTTATATCTAGTTTTACCATTAAGTGGTTATAGGCTATTTGCGCAGCTGACTGTATGCATTTTTGTAACATGCCGCCATTTTAACTTTGTAAAAAGTGAAAATTTGGGATAATTTTCGCTATACTTGGTCGATTTACATGAAAATTTCACTGTTTGATTCAGTTTTTATATCTAGTTTTGTTATAAAGTGGTCACAGGCTATTTACGCAGCTGGCTGTATGCATTTTTGTAACATGCCGCCATTTTAACTTTGTAAAAAGTGAAAAATTGAGATAACTTTCGTTATACTTGGTCGATTTACATGAAAATTTCACTGTTTGATTCAGTTTTATGTAACGTTTTAACATTAAGTGGTTATAGGCTATTTACACCGATGGCTGTATGCATAATGTGACATGCCGCCATTTTAACTTTGTAAAAAGTGAAAAAATGAGATAACTTTCGCTATAGTTGGTCGATTTGCATGAAACTTTCACTGTTTGGTCCAGTTTTATATCTAGTTTTTGTTATAATGTAGTCATGGGCTATTTGCGCAGCTGGCTGTATGCATAATTTGACATTCGCCATTTTAACTTTTTAAAAAGTGGAAAAGTGTAATAACTTTCGTTATGGTTAACCGATTGGAATGAAAATTGCACCATTGAATTCAGTTTGATGTCTTAGTTTACAGTAGTTTGCATAGGCGGTTGTTGGAATGGCGCGCGCCCACCATTCAAACATGTGTTTGAATTATTTTTACGTCAAACTATGGTTCAACAAGTTGTTTAGCAATTGTACAACAATGTTCAACTTGTTCAACATGTTCAACAACATGTTCAACAAGTTGAACATGTTCAACAACATGTTCAACAACATGCTCAACATGTTCAACATGTTGTTGCACAAGTTGAACATGTTCAGCATGTTGAATATGTTCATCTTGTTCAACAACATGCTGTTTAACAAGTTGTTCAACCAGTTGTAGTTCAAGCAAAGAAAAAACAAGACATATGTTGAATAGGTTTATTAATACATTTAAATACACTTAAATATATACAGCTTAAATCTATAACAATATTATAACATTTATTGATTTACGAAGTCTTTATTATAATGCTTAGTCAAATAAGTCTATTTTTATTCATCTGCTTCACTCTGTTCACTGGCATCCATATCACTTTCTTCGTCACTGCTTTCATCTTCCTCCTCCTCATCTAGAAGCTCTTCAAAGAATGCATCGTTTCTTCTTATAGCCGCCTTTAGTGCCTTTGAATACTCGTAATGTTTTTCATCAACAAAGTAATTGAAGTCTTCTAAAATGGTTTCATAATGTTCGTTTCGTGGTAGACGTTGGGCATATTTGAATAGTCTCATAAACAGTTGTTTAAGTCGACGCTTATAAATGGGTCGAAAGTCATCACTTGCTATTTCACGCGCATCTTCAAGCCCTTGTTCTTCATATTCTGAAACCTTTTCTTGAAATTTCTTATCATGTTCATCGTAGACTTCTTGAACCATATCATACCAAACAGAGTCTGTTTCTGACTCACTTTCAGAGTCTGTTTCTGACTCACTTTCAGAGCTGCCGTCATCATCACCCTCAACACAATGTGCCATATGTTTGAACAAAGCTTCTTGACTGTTGTATAACGCACCACATTCTGTACAAGCATGTGCATTCTTTTCAGTCATGTTGACGCTTTGACTTTCCATAGAAGACTCATCTGAAGTTTCAGTGATAGGTGGTTTTACAGGGCTTTCGATATCTATCTCTAATTCTTCTTCTTCTGAAGTGTGAGCATTCTTTAAGTGCCTTTTAAGACTTTGTGGCCAATTGTAAGATTTCAAACAAATGTTGCATTTATACATCCTTTCGGTTCAACATGCACTTTTCAAATGATGAAAAAGCCTTTAAACATAGCCTTATATACAACTTGTTGAACAACATGTTGAACATGTTCAACTTGTTGAACAACATGTTGAAGAACATGTTGAAGAACATGTTCAACAAGTTCAACATGTTCAACATGTTGAACATGTTGTCTACGCCTAGGGTTAGGGTTATGCCGCTTAAGGGAGTCTAACGTCATGACGTCTTTATGACGTTATCATGACATCATTATGACGTCATCACGTCATCATTATAACGTCATAATAACGTCATTCGAACAGGCGCACGCTTTACCAAAAAAAAAAAAAAAAACTGACTCAGCAGAATTTGTTTCTGTTTGATAGGTATGAAATGCATGTCTCACTCTTCCTTTTATGTTACTTCGATGTAATCAAAATATGGTGTGTAACTTGCTCAAAAATGCCAAACTTGTTAAAATTGCTAAAATTGCTGACTCAGCAAATCGACCAACTTGTGCAACAACATGTTGAACATGTTGAACATGTTGTTGAACATGTTCAACAACATGTTGAACATGTTGAACAACAGCTTGTTGAACAATTGTTGTACAATTGCTAAACAACTTGTTGAACCATAGTTTGACGTAAAAATAATTCAAACACATGTGTGAATGGTGGGCGCGCGCCATTCCAACAACCACCTATGCAAACTACTGTAAACTAAGACATCAAACTGAATTCAATGGTGAAATTTTCATTCCAATCGGTTAACCATAACGAAAGTTATTACACTTTTCCACTTTTTAAAAAGTTAAAATGGCGAATGTCAAATTATGCATACAGCCAGCTGCGCAAATAGCCCATGACTACATTATAACAAAAACTAGATATAAAACTGGACCAAACAGTGAAAGTTTCATGCAAATCGACCAACTATAGCGAAAGTTATCTCATTTTTTCACTTTTTACAAAGTTAAAATGGCGGCATGTCACATTATGCATACAGCCATCGGTGTAAATAGCCTATAACCACTTAATGTTAAAACGTTACATAAAACTGAATCAAACAGTGAAATTTTCATGTAAATCGACCAAGTATAACGGAAGTTATCTCAATTTTTCACTTTTTACAAAGTTAAAATGGCGGCATGTTACAAAAATGCATACAGCCAGCTGCGTAAATAGCCTGTGACCACTTTATAACAAAACTAGATATAAAAACTGAATCAAACAGTGAAATTTTCATGTAAATCGACCAAGTATAGCGAAAATTATCCCAAATTTTCACTTTTTACAAAGTTAAAATGGCGGCATGTTACAAAAATGCAAACAGTCAGCTGCGCAAATAGCCTATAACCACTTAATGGTAAAACTAGATATAAAACTGAATCAAATAGTGAAATTTTCATGTAAATCGACCAAGTATAACGGAAGTTATGCCAATTTTTCACTTTTTACAAAGTTAAAATGGCGGCATGTTACAAAAATGCATACAGCCACCGGTGTAAACAGCCTGTGACCACTTAATGTTAAAAATTTACATAAAACTGAATCAAACAGTGAAATTTTCATGTAAATCGACCAAGTATAACGGAAGTTATCTCAATTTTTCACTTTTTACAAAGTTAAAATGGCGGCATGTTACAAAAATGCATATAGCCACCGGTGTAAATAGCCTGTGACCACTTTATAACAAAACTAGATATAAAACTGAATCAAACAGTGAAATTTTCATGTAAATCGGTCAACTATAACGAAAGTTACCCCTCTTTTTCACTTTTTACACAGTTAAAATGGCGACATGTTACAAATATAAGTTCCACACTTCAACGGAAGTCCGTTATTTCAAATTACGAAAACAAAATGACGTTTCGTTTACGCACACTCTGCTGTGACGATTACCCTTCATCATGACGTCATCCCAACACGCGCGCGCGCTCCATCCAAAAACTGAAGCAGATAGAAACAAACACACTATGACGTCACTTCCGGTCCAGACATGATGACGTCACTTTTCTGACATGACGTCACTTCCGGTCCAGACAGTATGACGTCACAAAGTGAGCCAGAACCCCCGTTTATACACTACTCCCAACCCCTTTACCAAAACTCAAGATATAGGCATGCGTGTGCCCTCATTCCCATGCAGCCATCCTGCGTCTTTTTATCTGGGTCCAGAAGGTGGTCACAACAAACGGGTTTTACTGCACGTCTCGTTGTACGAATATTAATGAACTACAACGAAGAGTGGTAAACAACTAACTTATTTATTTCCGAGATCAATAACGGACTCTGTGATCGTGTTTTACAATGATACACTCGGTGACAGAAACGAACTGAACTGACGTAAGTCTTGTAATACTTCTACAACTCCCAAACCGACAGAATCCGAACAAAATGGATATCATGTACAGAACGTGACCATGGGAATTCTGCCTTGTTTCATGTACTTCCACAAGGCGCGAGTTCAGTCCTTCATACAATGGCCTATACGATGACTTTATGATTACAAGCAGGGATTCACCCAAAACTAGTGCCCGCGGCTAGTTCACAGAACGCACCACCCGAAAATCACCGCGTCCTCGAAAGAAATGAATGCTCTCGCAGACAGAAGACAGAAAGGAGAAAAACTGAATCCGAATGTGTGAAGCGAACGAAGTCTTCAGAGGTCGATGCGTTCGTGGGTAAAACAACTGCGGAGAACACAATAACTCTTCACTCACGTGATAACGCGAGATCTGCCTTCATTCTTCAGGAGTTTTTGGGTAAAACCGATGAGTGCTGCACCTGAGCGAGACTATAGCTGTACGCATTTTACTCTTATCATGTGACTCATTTTCTAGTATTCGGCTGATTTATTGTTTTTGGATTGTTTACTGACTGATGCTTGCCTGATCTATGCTTATCTGATCTACGCTTGGCTGATCTATACTTGCCTGAACTATGCTTGGCTGATCTATACTTGGCTGATCTATACTTGCCTGATTTATGCTTGGCTGATCTATACTTGCTTGACTTATTAAATGCTAACGCTTAACTAGAGCGTCCAGTGCACACAAAACATCAGACTACAGGCTTATATCACAACTTTTAATCGACATCTATTCAGTTTCTCCTTTCTGTAAGCAAAAACAAATGTCTCGCCGACTTTACCCACGATTCCCCAATAACCATTTTTCATTTTACTTTTTGATTGAAACAGACTCACTACTGCCAACAAAATCATAATTCATTGTCAAAAATACAAAAATATAAATGCATCTAAATAAATATCTCATATGCCCAGAAGTCGGGTTGTGTATCAATCACCTTTATCCCATATTTCAGGGGAGGGGGTGGGGGATACGTACGTCGACTTGTGGGTCTCTCAATGCTCGTTTTTTAGGTACACGTGTTTCATCAGGGTCTGGCAGCTGGTCACCAACGATAATATTACAGTTCGCTTCTTTATCTGGGCATGGAAGATGGTCACTAAAAGAGGTTTTACTGTACGTCTTTTTTATCCGGATCCGGATGGTGGTCACTACGAAGAGGTTTTACAGTACGCCTTTTTTATCCGGATCAGGATCATGGATGGTGGTCACTACGAAGAGCTTTTAATGTACCTCTTGTTTATCCGGGTTCGGATGGTGGTCACTACGCACAGATTTTACTGTACGTCTTTTTTTTACCAGGGTCGGGATGGTGGTCACTACGAACAGGTTTTAGCGTACGTTTTTTTTCTTCGGGTCTGGAAGGTGGTCATTACAGCAGTCTTACTGTACGTAGGCAGGTTTTACCGTACGCCTTTTACACGAATCTGGAAGGTGGTCACTACAAGCACGTTCTACTTTAAACCTCTTTATCCGGGTCTCAAAGGTGGTCGTTACATCGACTCCTTACTGCATTGGTGATTTTTCTTGCTAACCGTCATCCTCTGCCCCCACCCCTGCCACGGCCATCCAATGTAAGTGCGACTCGAAACGCAACCACAACCCTATAACCCAACGTTACGGCGAGGGTCTGTACCCTAAATGCAGTTATAGCCATGATACGTGTGGTATATCACACATTCTTATCGGCTAAAAAGCACTAGAAAGGCATTCTTTACAACTGTGCAACGGATGACTCACTTCGGTCGGAGAGTGTTGGCGGGGGCGCATTTTGGTGGCCAAATGGTGAGCTTCTTGTCATAACACAGGGTGACCCACATTAGAAGTGAAAAATACTTCCAGGTGCTGCAAACACTGCTAACCGCTGAAACAGGTTGACAACCAAATGAAACAAAGTTTGCGGCGAAAAAAACTCAACAGCTAGACCTGCTGAGGCCTGTAAATACGACCATAACATTCCGTTGCCAGTCGTTTTTTTTCTAAACTCTGAGTAGGGGGCCATGAGGGGATTCGTATCCCTTCCCCACGCTGAAATCCCTAGTATAGTTAATAACTATGCTTAGTTGACAAAAGAGCCAACAAAATGAGGACAGAGAAGAGAGGTGTTGGATTCAGCGACTGCAAAACATATCACGTAATATTTTTTACCCAATTATATACCTTTCTTAATTTTATATAAGTGTTTAATGTTTAACAAAAACTGCGCGACTTATCACAGAATAACTGCACCAAATCTGAAGTCAACCTGACTTTCCGCTACCGTGATATTTTGTTTCACAAATAACTTCTTTACGTAATGACGTCAAATGCCGTTTTCGTTTATTACGCACCGGGCAGATAAATTTGCATGTAATGACGCCTTTCATAACTTCACTAAACGCATCAAAAGTTGAAGAAGACATCTTGTTCAAATTATATGCATATTTTACGTGATGACGTCATGTGCCGTTTCGTCCGTTCTACTCGTGAGAAAATTTGACAGAATCTTTCGGACCCACCAAGCAACAATCCCACCACGTTTGAACTTTTCCGATATTCATTAGCCGAGAAATCTTACATTCAAGATTTGAACGTCTTTCCTAATTTCGCAACGCCTGTCAAAATGTTGACAGAATATCCGACTGACCAAAGCAGTACCCACGTAACACTTGAAGTCGACACGACTTTTCGTTGTCCAGATACTTTGCACACAAGATCTTGTTCAAAATATATACACATACTTCACATGCAGGGTTCGCGCTGGGTTCTCAGGAAAGTGTGACTCAGTTGGGTCCAGAAAAACTCAGTGGGTTCCGAAAAAGTGAGTCATTTCGTAAAAAATGGCCAAAAAGTGGTCAAAAACCCCGCCAACGCGAACCCTGACATGATGACGTCTAGTGATGTGATCCGTCACTGATGGGCCCGGTTCGGTTCGGTTTTTAAAGAAAAATCCGCGGTTTTTTCGGTTCGGTTTCGGTTTTTTCAGACTATGAAAATATATAGAAATTAAAGATATCCCAATTAATTTTCTGTTTTTATTCTAGAATGTGATAAGTAAACACACTGCTTAACTAAAAAGGAACTCATCTGGAACTGTTAAATAACGCTGCGCTAAAATAGTGAGCTGAAACATTCATAGCAGTTAAAAATGGTCCTGAGAAAAACAAAAATAATCTTAATTAAAAACCGAAAATGAACCGCGGTTTTCCACAGAGCACGGTTCGGTTTAACCGAACCGCTACCTTCACGGTTAACCGTCCCAAACGGTAAACCGTCACATCACTAATGACGTCATATGCCGCACTCATTCGTTCTACTCACGACAAAATTTGACAGAATCTTCGGACCTACCAAGCAACAATCCCACCACATTTTGTACACATGATTTTAACGTAATGACGTCAATGACGTAAACACAGAGCGTACAAACACTACATATCTCCCTTTGGGCAGGGAGACACAATAACAACTATTGGATAACTAAATAACTGCTCGCGGATAACTATACTGACATATTTACTGCAATGCAAAACTTTTTATCACTGCTACTGAATGACTTATTTAATGCTACTGGATGACTAACGTTTTGCTATTGGATGACTAACGTTTTGCTACTGGATGACTAACGTTTTGCTATTTGATGACTAACGTTTTACTAGTGGATGACTGAAGTTTTGTTATTGGATGACTAACGTTTTGCTGTTGGATGACTAACGTTTTGCCATTGGATGACTGTTTTGACTTGTTTACTTTTACGCCGTGACTCATTCCTTGCCACTGTCTGACGTAATCACTGCCACAAATGCAGAGACAGCAAATGAGTCAGCCACCGTAATCTACCGTCTAGTAACATCAAGTTCTAGCATATATTTTTTTCTTGTTGCCCTGGAGTTCACTGTGCGTCAAGGCGGAAGCGGAATGGAGCGGGGATCACCGGTAGCTCCGTGATCGTAGAAGCCCGACGATCTCGGATCCCCGGAAGTCCGTGACCGGAAGTGGCCGCCACGCTGACTCGCCGCTCCTTCGCGTTCCTCGTGCAGGGCGTTGAGCGTGTACCTGAAATCCTGTTCATCTGTACCTTTGGGTGGGGCTTTTCCGCACTCCCTCAAGCTCGGCACGCTGCGGCAGCTCCGCCCGAAGCTGGCGCTATCACAGGGAGACCCACGGCCACCCGGGGGCGTCTTCCGGCCTGCCGGGTGACAGGGTGGTCGCGGAGGGGAAAGCGACTGCTCTGACGAAATGGACACAACAGAAGCGGGCGACTGGCCACTGAAGCTTGGTGATGGCCTACTTGACCTGCTGGAGCTAGGAGACCGCCTGAAACGCCCTCTGGAGCGAGTGGGAGATCTGCTGCGCTGCTTAGCGGGGTCCTGGTAGTCATGGAAACGCGCATTCGGCGAACGGCTTCTGCTATTTTGAGCTTTGGCGTATGGCGAAGAGTTTCTCCGTTTTCCGTATGAGCGTGAGCGACGTGTAAACGGGCTTCTCGGCCTGCGGTGTGGACCAGTGGAACGGTGAGACGGGCTTCTCGGCCTGCGGTGTGGACCGGCGGAATGGGGAGAGGGGCTTCTCGGCCTGCCATATAGATGTGTGGAACGGTGAGACGGGCTTCTCGGCCTGCGGTGTGGACCGGCGGAATGGGGAGAGGGGCTTCTCGGCCTGCCGTATAGATGTGTGGAACGGTGAGATGGGCTTCTCGGCCTGTCGTACGGGCGTGTAGAATAGGGAGATGGCGGGCTTCTCGGCCTACCATGTGGACGTGTGGATGGCGGGAATGGGCTTCTAGCTGCGCCGTACGAGTGCGCAGAAGCAGGCGTGCTGGGGGACCGGCTTCTAGGCCTGCCGTAAGAACGCACGGAGGACGGAGAACGGCTGGCTGCTCTGCCCACAGAGCTCACCGACGACGGCGATCTACTGACCGCCCTCCATCCGTACTCCGGCGGTGATCTACTTCTGGCCAATGAATACGGGCTCCTCGACTTTACCCGCTTCCGGTTGCACAGACCCGACAGAGAAACGGGACTTGTCGGAGGCCGGATCGGTGAAATAAAAGCTTTTCTATGCTTTTTATCAACAATCTTTTTGGTCACTCGCGGGGGAATACCACCAGGCTTGTCCGTTGGCAGCACAGTACCAGACACAGCACCGGAAGTAGCCATTTCTCCGCGCAGCCGTACTTCCGTCGATACGCCACGCTGCCTTTTCCTGTCCGTCAACTCGGGCTTCACTTCTCGGTGGATATCAGAAGTTTGCCTTTGCACCAGAGCGCGGCGCTTATCACCAAGTCGTTGCTTCCTCGCTGGGGAATAAATCTCCCCTTCCTCGACGCTAGAATCGGTTCTGTCATAAGGCGAAGTACGGCTGGCTTTTGAAATACGTTCATTGTGGTATGCGGCTGAAACAAGAAAACCCATTTGAAGGAAAACGTGGCGTTATTATTGCGGCTATTTGCTATCACTCCCATCAAACTTTACGCTCAAATTCTACCACACAAAGCATGATCAATACCGGAAAAAAGACAATAAACCAATCCACCCAGCTATCTATATCTTAAACATTGGAAAAACAAGTATGTCAGTGAAACTGACTAAGTCCCCCCGCAGGCGTGCAATTCCGGGATTCCATTTTTCGGTGGCCGGCAAAACATATACCCAGGTGCACAACTACACCTTATATTCTTTCCCTATGCAAGGTTTGAATGGAATCCCGAAATGCTGACAGACGGACGGACAGGCAGACAGACCCGAATTCAAAAGTGCCCCGCTTCGCGCTACGTGGCGGCGGGGGATTAAAAATAGAGAAAAGGAAACAGAAACCATATACATATATTTGTTGATAATCACCACTTCGTAATTGACTAGGTCGTAGTTGACTTACATAACTAGTGTGTTGGTGACTCAAATAAGTGATCAGGGTGGTTTTCGTAATGGACTAGGGTATAGTTGACTTTCGTAATGGACTAGGGTGTAGGCGACTCACGAAAGTGACTAGGATGTAGATGACTTTCGTAACTGACTAAAGCGCAGTTGACTTACATAACTGACTAGAGCGTAGTTGACTTACTTAAGTGGGCAGAGCGTACTTGACTTACATAACTGACTAGAGCGCAGTTGACTTCCATAACTTACTAAAGCGTACTTGACTTACTTAAGTGGGCAGAGCGTAGTTGACTTACATAACTGACTAGAGCGTAGTTGACTTACATAACTGACTAGAGCGTAGTTGACTTACATAACTGACTAGAGCGTAGCTGACTTACATAACTGACTAGAGCGTAGTTGACTTACATAACTGAGTAGAGCGCAGTTGACTTACATAAGTGGCTAGGGCGTAGTTGACTTACATAACTGATTAGAGCGCAGTTGACTTACATAACTGACTAGAGCGTTGTTGACTTACATAACTGACTAGAGCGTAGTTGACTTACATAACTGACTAGAGCGCAGTTGACTTACATAACTGACTAGAGCGCAGTTGACTTACATAAGTGGCCAGAGCGCATTTGACTTACATAACTGACTAGAGCGCAGTTGACTTACATAACTGACTAGAGCGCAGTTGACTTACATAAGTGGCTAGGGCGCCCTGCGGGGTGTTGGCCGGCGGGTCCGCCCTGCAGCCGTCGTACGCCGCGGTGGCACTCCCCACTCCCGCCCGGCAACAGCTCCTTGAAACTGCTCACGTCACACGTGCCTTTCCTCAGCACCACCTGGCGAGACTTGTCGTCACTGCTGCAGCCTTTCTCTCTGTCGTAAAGCTCATCTAAGAGGTCGTGTGCATCGCTTGCAACGTCAGAGGAATCGGTGTCAGCTGACTTTCTGCGCTTGCCATCTGTGTTCTTCACATTGGCTTTTATGATGTCCATTTCAACGCCAGTGCTTGTGCCTTGGCTCGAGTTTGCCTTCGCCTTTTCGTACAGCTTCTCCAGCATGTCGTGGGCGTCGGTGCTTCCCTCGCTGTAATGGGCACCTGATATCGACGTCTCGGCCGCGCCACGCCGTGTTTCCGCTTCCGGTTGGAGCTGCTTGGTGGATGCTACTGGCGGACTGGTTATCTCCGCAAAGCGAGCTGTCGCGGTAAGAGATTCCTGGTCACACTGCCTGCCCGCTTCAACATGTGACGTCACTGGTTCTCGAGTCAAGGCCACAGGGCTGCTCCTCGATTCAACAGTACCAACAATGTCGGGGACGCAGAAGAACAAACACCTGCACTCCGCCGCCCTTCTCTGCATGTACTCCTTCGTTCGCGGGTCGACGGGTACCACTTCCGGTTTACCACTGGGTTTAACTGGCCGCTCTAAATACACAGGCGTCAACGGGATATGACGTGGCACAATGGCTCGTCCAGTGAGAAGCGTCCTGCCGTGGAATGTGACTTTGCTTGGTTTCGCACCATGCCCTTCACCTTTCGCACCATGGCCTTCACCTTTCGCACCATGCCCTTCACCTTTCGCACCATGCCCTTCACCATCCGCCTGTTCTGAAGGCTCACCTTTCGAAGTGTCGCATCCTCGTCCCTCGGAATCCTGATTGACGTTACTGCAATGAGACGCATACAAGATGTTTTTTTTGTATTTTTTAAAGGACAACTGATTCAGTGATAATTTTAAATTCCATGATCTGCCCTATATGTGGCTCATTGCATTTGCTTAGCTGAAATAACAGGAGCGAAGGTCAATCCCCTGCTTACCATCCCGGACTGGAATCGAACCAGGGACCTTGGGATTGACCCTCTTTCATGAAACCAGTCGTTTCAGAGCTTCCACTTTTCTTCCAACGATGACGCTTGACCCACTAAAGTGATACGACCGATTTCGAAAATAACGCACTCATGACTAAAATAACAAAAAAATAAAATAAATAAATAAAAAAATAATAACTTGAATTTTTTGTTCACTTTTCTACCCAACATCAAAGCAAATGCTCAAGTGACTTTAAAACACAAATTTAAAACTTGCTTCGAGTATGAGTTTGATCTGAGTGGACGAAAGAAAAATTAAGGAAGCAGGAAAACGAGGCTTTTATTTCTTTCCCACCTGGCCTTCTCTGGGCCTTCCCTTTACGTATGCTATCAACCTGTAAAAAGATGCCTAACGGGGAGGCAGAGGCCAAAGAAGCCCCAGCAGGAGAGCCGAGACAAACTTCAGGTCACGTGAGCAAGAAGCAGTATAATTAAGGCACTTACCCGGAGCGCACAGGACTAGACTGCACGCACTGCTCCGCGTCGTGCTCGAGGTCACACTCCGGCTGGCTCTGCAGCATCTTGATGATCTCATCCAGGCCCCTGACGGCATATTCCACAAGGCGGCCCGGATCAGAGTCCGGATCGCATTCCGCTCCTGTTCCTCCTCCTTGCATCCTGATCACCAGCTCGCTGATCTCCTCCAGCTTCTCCTCGCTGACGTCAGGTGCTTGCGGGTGTTCTGCCAGCGCGCTCCTCAGCATGTCAACCAGCTGCCGGGCAGCCAATGATGTCACGCCCTGCTGCTGGGCAGCCAATGACGTCGCGCCCCGCTGCTGGGCAGCCAATGACGTCACGCCCTGCTGCCGGGCAGCCAATGACGTCACGCCCTGCTGCTGGGCAGCCAATGACTTCGCGCCCTGCTGCTGGGCAGCCAATGACGTCACACCCTGCTGCTGTGCAGCCAATGACGTCACGCCCTGCTGCTGGGCAACCAATGACGTCACGCCCTGCTGCTGGACAGCCAATGACGTCACGCCCTGCTGCTGGGCAGCAAATGACGTCACGCCCTGCTGCCGGCCAGGTGAAGACGCTGATGAGCAGGGATGGGTCACTGTTGACAGATAATGTGAAATTTCCTCGCCGCCTGAAGGCAACGGTTGAATCACAACCGGTGCGTAGGAACTGCTTTCTGGAGGCACTGGGGGCCCTTGCCCACTCCACGTGCTATAGGACTGTGCTGCCAGTGGGTAAACCTGCACATTTCGCGCACCACACATCGGATGGGTGAGGGCGGATAAGGACTGGAGAGGAACTTGAATCGGCTGCGTACTGGGAAAAACCAGCCCCGTGGGCATACTCGGTGGCCGATAATTATAGCTAAAAGGCGCCGTAACCTGCGGGGGTGTTTGAATGATTGGCGGAACAACGTGCGGTAGAGGTTCAATCATTCGCAATGCAACCTGCGGTACAGCTTGAATTACTGGCACTGCTAACTGTGGTGGACGTTGAATTCCTGACGTCACAAGTGGCGCCATCGGTGCTACATAGTCGCCGCGTGAATGAAGCGGAATCTCCACGGTGGCGGCAGGGTGGGTGTGGTGCAGGGCGGAGGCAGGGTGGGTGTGGTGCGGCGCGGCGGCAGGGTGGGTGTGGTGCGGCGCGGCGGCAGGGTGGGTGTGGTGCAGGGCGGAGGCAGGGTAACTGTAGGTGTCCACAGGCGCAATGACAACTACAGAGCATTGTGGCTTGTAATTTGGGATTGTTTCCACATCAACATTTGTACCTACTTCAGAGGGTTTGTGGCTACTTTCGAACTGTTCTGGTGTGCACTCATTTTGAGAACGCCCCTCGAAATCAACAGAACACTGGCTACTACTGTCCACATCCATCGAACAATCAGAGTACTTGTCTTTTGAAAACGACTCATTTGTCCCTGTCTGGTTTACAGGACTTTTCGGAGTTTCCATGGACACTGTACCTTGACCCTCTGCGGAATGACTGGTCAACTCATCGGCTTGTGATTGAGCCAGTGGTTCGTGACTACCTTCCCGCCGGCCTGCGACCGCTGTGCAATCGTCTCCAGCCCCTAGCGTGCTGGCGCTCTGTTCCTCCGTTACATCTACGATTTTCCGCCCAGGAGAGGAGTCTTCACCTTGCAGTGATCTTTCTGGACCTATCGGCGCCTCGCCCACGCGGTCCTGGATAGTGCCGTGAATGCTCTGCAAGTCTTCCGCCTCCAGCGTCACATCTGCCCCTGCACTGCCCAGGTTGGTGGCTCTGGCGACGATGCTTTTGATCGTTTGCTGAATCTTAAGGGCTTCAGTCGCGACGGTCACGTGGTCTTTTCCCGCGCCTTCTACCCTGCCTGGATCGTCTGGCTGCGTATCAGCGCCATCTGGCGAAAGAAAGGGCGCGCTGTCACGTGACTTTACCACAGAGGAAGTAGACTTTATCGTGTTGCAATTGTCATCAGTTTTCACGCCCTCAAACGGGGACGTGTCCTCGAGCGAATCGGCCGCCAACCACGCGTCCCCGCTGCCGAAACGTCCTGCGCAACTCTCAAGCGACTCGCTCAGGCCAAGCCTGTCCGCACCAGATGATCCTCCTTCAGCAGACCCCGGGTTGTTTATCACCTGCCTCCAGGGTTCTTTTTCTTTCATCGCCTGCCTCCCAAATACTTGTTCTGCTCTTTCAGTTTTCTCTTCTGCACTGCAGCAAGCCGTTTCGGTAATTTCGGCCTCAGCCTTCGGCCACACATCAACAACAGTGAGATCGCTGTCCACTTCAACCACTCTGTTATCGTCAATGCCGAGCGGGTACGGTTCCGTATCCACGCTGTCGGTGTTGATCACGGCAACAGGCTGCTTCTCCTTCCCGTCGTTCCTGCTGACGTCGTCGGTGACCATGTTGACTGAGCCGCGTGCTTCCTCTGGACTCTCTGGTGATTCGGCCACCGCAGAGGCGCCTTCGGCTGGTCTGCTAGGCTCATCGTTCACATCTTCCGGTTCCTCATTGCAAACTTCTGGCTGAGCATGGCTATCATCTGAATGCGATAATACATCTTTGCCATCACGATCCGGATGAGATAATGCACCCTTGCCTTCTCCATCCATGTGAGATAATACGTTCCTGCCATCACCATCCGGATTCATTATTTCCCCCACTGTGTCTGGATGCTGTTCTTCCTGCCGACTCGGTGGCGCCGCTTGTCCTCCCACGGGAGCCACCTCCTCTCCCGCCTCCCTGCCCGTATCCTCGTGGCCCCTGCCTTCCCCGCCCCCGTCCTCCTGGCTGACCGGGTGTGCCGTCGGTAAGGCCTGCTCCCTGCCTTCCCCGTCCCCTTGGCTGGCCGGATGTGCTGTCATGGCCAGGGTCTGCTCCCTGCCTTCCCCGCCCCCGTCCTCCTGGCTGACCGGGTGTGCCGTCGGTAAGGCCTGCTCCCTGCCTTCCCCGTCCCCTTGGCTGGCCGGATGTGCTGTCATGGCCAGGGTCTGCTCCCTGCCTTCCCCGCCTCCGTCCTCGTGGCTGACCGGGGGTGCCGTCGTGGCCAAGGCCTGCTCCCTGCCTTCCCCGCCCCCGCCCCCAGGGGGCCCACGCCGCGGCGACGCCGTGCGCGGGTCCCTGCTCAGCTTTACGGCGTTGACCACCACACGGCGCGTGTCCTCCCCGGGATCGCACACCACCACGGTCCGGCACTCACTGCCCACCGTCACAGTTGCTTGGATATCAATGGTTTTAATTACGGCGATTCGTCTTTCGAGATCTGAATCATTCCTAAATCTGTCGGTTAAAAATCGGCGCTTTTTCTGTATTTCCTCGACTAGTTTTTGAAATCTTTTCGGATTGCTCTTCAGGGGCAGCTTGAAATAAGCCAGGTCGGGATGACTGTTGCGTCTTGTTATTTCAAAGTTAACGCTTTTCTTTAAGTTCAGCCTTTCCGATGTTGCAATATTTACTAACGATGGTATCGCCTCCTCTGAAAATACAGAAGTTTGAAAATGAAACAGATTTAGACAAATGGATCAGTGTGCGTGCGTCATCAGGGCAAAAAGTTCACGGGGTCACGGGGACCCCTGATTATTGGCTCGGGACCCCCAGAATTTTACCCTGGGGTCCCGCGAGACCCCAGAAAAAAAGACGGTGTTCTTCTGCAACTGTTCAGATCACCGCTAAGATCGAAAATGATTGATTTTTTTCAATGGTTAATGTAGCGTCATTCAGTGTTTCTTTGTTGTTGTTAAAGTAGTATTCTTGTGATTTGCATGATATTATTTTTTTTTGTTGCAATAAAATTGATTTTATAGAATTTAACTTTTTTTATTGCCCGAAAATGTCGGGACCCCACCACTTCACC
Organism: Protula sp. h YS-2021; assembly: GCA_949752745.1. Classification (NCBI taxonomy): domain Eukaryota; kingdom Metazoa; phylum Annelida; class Polychaeta; order Sabellida; family Serpulidae; genus Protula; species Protula sp. h YS-2021. The sequence goes on from OX457026.1 coordinate 96,489,653, forward strand.
TCGGGACCCCTGGTTTTAGAGGTCGGGGTCCCGCGGGACCCGGAGCTGAAAAGTAAACTTTTTGCCCTGGTCATTCGTCAGATACCCTAAATCATATAACCAGTAATACGAAAGTTGATTTGACATTTAAAATCAAGGAATAGCTGCAACGTCGCCTTGATCCTAAACGTGGTGCTTTTTTCAAATAGAAAAAAAAACTCCACAAAGCACATCCTACACACCAGAAAATCAATAAAAATCAATATTCTAACGACGAAAAAAAAACAACAAGTGGGTCAGTGAAACTGACTATGTTCCCCGCCGGCGTACAATCCTAGTATTTGATTTTGTTAGGTTGGACTACAACCCTTCGTATCATATTCGTGAATTTTAAAATTCCAGCTGGGCCAATGTCCATGGGTTAACATGGCTCATTTACAATACCAATTCTTGTTACCACCCATACTTCCTATGTGTATAACATTTTGCCAATTGTTTCAAAAAATGTAGGCTTGAGTGTGTTAACAAACTCATTCCAGTATGTAAGGGTTGTGAAAATTTCTGAAGTTCAGCTGGGCCAATGTCCTTGGGTCGACAGGGCTCATTTACAATACCGACCTTTGTTGGTTCCAATACTTCCTATATCTAAAAGATTTCAACAATCGATGCAGAAATGTAGGCTTGAGTGTGTTAACAAACTCATTCCAGTATGTAAGGGTTGTGAAAATTTCTGAAGTTCAGCTGGGCCAATGTCCTTCAGCCGATAGGGCTCATTTACAATACCGACCTTTGTTGGTTCCAATACTTCCTGTATCTAAAAGATTTCAACAATCGATACAGAAATGTAGGCTTGAGTGTGTTAACAAACTCATTCAACTGAGTAAGGATTGGGAAAATTTGTGAAGTTCAGCTGGGCCAATGTCCTTGGGCCGATAGGGCTCATTTACAATACCGATCCTTGTTCGTTTCAGTACTACCCATAGATACAATATCTTAACAATCGGTGGTAAAATGTAGGCTTGAGTGTGTTAACAAACTCATTCGACTGAGTAAGGATTGGGAAAATTTGGGTTCCTGGACGTTCCCTACCTTTTCCTTTCCGTACCCTGCCTTTCCGCACCTTTTTTATTGGACGTTCCGCACCCTGCCAAAAGACGTTCCGGACCCTATTTGGCCGAACCGCACCCTTTCTTATTTTCAGCCTTTTCTTCAAGTTTTATTTTTTTATGTTTCATTTTCAACCTTGTTTTTCGGGACAACAGATTTGCAGCATGATCAGTAGTAAATTATCCGATAAATTTTCAAATTGAGTAGTGAAGAGACCAGCAAAGTTTGCGTTTTAATGACCAATATTGATTAGCTCATTTTTTAGCACTGACTGCAATTTTAATCTTTTGAAGGCCTTGATATTACGAGTTGAGTAAGTCAGTCCTGGGTAAATGCTGCCAGCAGTACAATGAACCGAATAAAACTCGTAATATCGTACAATAAACCGAATAAATAAGTATACGCCATTTACTCTGATGAGGGAGACGATTAACGGAGATCATAACAGCCATCATTTATACCCTGAGACAATAACTTAACGTCCAAAGACAGGGCTAAAACGGATTTACTCGCCAGAGGCAGGCATTACATGTACTAAGACAGGCTATACACCAGAGGTGATATGCCGCGGTGTAGTGATCTCCGTTAAGATTAGCCCGAGAGATCACAGTGATCACAGTAAATTGCAATTTTTCAAAGTTTTATTCAGTGCAATGTACTGCTGGCAGCATTAGCTCGGACCGGACTGATTTACTCAAGTCGGAATATGAAATCCTTCAGTATACTGAAATTGCATTGAATTCGGAAGAAATTGAAGTGGTCACAATAGCCTCAATATTGTTGATTGCAATCAACTTGTTAAGTCATCGAAACGCAAACTTTGCTCTTTTCTTCAGAACTCAATTGGAAAATTTATCAGATAATTTACAACTGATCGCGGTGCAAAATCCTTTTTTTACCGAAAAATAATAATGAAAATGAAATAAACAATATTTAAGTCGAAGAAAAAGCCGAAAATAAAAAAAGGGTGCGGTTCGGCCAAATAGGGTGCGGAACGTCTTTTGGCAGGGTGCGGAACGTCCAAAAAAAGGGTACGGAACGGTTCAAAAAGGGTGCGGAAAGGCAGGGTACGGAAAGGAAAAGGTACGTAACGTCCAGCCCCCAAAATTTGTGAAGTTCAGCTGGGCCAATGTTCTTGGGCCGACATGGCTCATTTACAATACCGATCCTTGTTCGTTCCAGTAGTACCCATATATACAATATCTTAACAATCGGTGGAAAAATGTAGGCTTGAGTGTGTTAACAAAAAAGGTGTCGACAGACGGACGGACACACAAACCCGAAAACTACAGTCCCCCGTAGGGGGACTAATAATGCTCAGGGACATTGAAACCAGCTAAGATCTTGTGAATCAAGTATCAACAGGCTTGTATAGCCGTCAAGAAATGGTAGTCATATTTTAAAAAACCTTTTATTAATTGGCGGATTAGACAAGTAAATTTCAAAGAGCCCTAACGTGGACTATAAACTTACTCGAAGAAGAACTACTTTGAAGCTTGAGCCCCAAAACATTCAAACTGCGGCATGAGGCCAATTTTTGGAAGTCCGCAAAAAAAAAAATTAAAAAATGCCCCCCCCCCCCCCCCATTTGACCAGTTTTTGGTGAATCGGAAAAAAATTTCAAGAGAGGTCTACCCAGTAAACATTCGAACAAAAAGATTGTAGAAGCATTTTGAAAATTGACTCCCAAAACATTTTAAAATGCCAAATGGGCAATTTTCTTTCTGATGAAAAAAGTAACTTTTCAAGAGAAGGCTTGGTGAACATTTATGCAAAATTGAAATGTGACCCGATCAAAATTGTGGAAGATGCATTTTGAAAATTGTCTATCAATAACTTGAAAAATGCCCCCATTTAGTTAACTTTTGGTGGACCGCCAAAAAAAGGCCTTTTTTAAGAGGGGCCTCCCTAGTAAACATCTGGAAGAAGCATTTTGAAAATTCAATTGGCAACCAAAAAATTGTATATGGCCCCATAAAAAAAAAACTAATTTTTCAAGGCAAGTCTACCTACAAAGCATTCGTACAAAATATGAAACGAATCCGATCAAAAAATGTGGGAGAAGAAGCATTTTAAGTTAAAGTTTACATACATACATACAGACGACAGATAACCCGCTCTATTGATGCGATAAGGCCAGCCCGAAAAAATTGACTGGTCTGACAAAAAGAAAGCTGCTATGTCGCTTACGGCTTCTGTGGCTCTTGTGGTGGAGTCGGAGCACGGCGTAGGGCAGGATCTGGCGCGGGTAGCGCAGCGGCTGCTTATTCACCACATCGAACAGGTACACCTGTCAGTCAGGTCAAGTTAAGACACGCTGATTTTTTTTTTTTTATAGAAGATATTATTTTAGTTACTAAACATAATTGTGCATCTTATAATTTTTTTTAACCAAACTTTACGCTACTGGATCTAAAAGACAGAAAAAAGTTTGAGTGTGTGAGTAGGTGGGGGAGGGGGGAGGGAATCAATGGCATACCTGATCACGGTCGATGTTGACGACCTTTCGCTCTTGGGACAAGGGATGGCCGTGGTGGAGGGATGGTTGGAGGTGACTGTGGATGACTGTGGAGGGTGGGGTGAGGGTGACTGTGGAGGGTGGGATGGGGGGTGATTGTGGAGGGTGGGTTGGGGGGTGACTGTGGATGACTGTGGAGGGTGGGGTGGGGGTGACTGTGCAGGGTGGGTTGGAGGGATTGTACCTGATCATGGTCGATGTTGACCACCATTTCGCTCTTGGGAGAAGGGGTGACTGTGGAGACATGGCAGTTGTAGTCAGCCGATGGCCGGTGATAGTTGGGATCTGTGCTGAAGCCATTCAGCACCACGACCTTTGTGCGGCCGTACACAAACTGAAAGTCACACACCGAATATCGAAGTACGGTTCACGATTTCTTTTTTCTTTGTGTCAATATCGAAAAAAAACTTATTTGTCAAGAGTATTCACAGGAATTTCTTTCTTGTCGTTTTGGCTCGTGTTTCTTTATATCTATTGCATTTAGGATAAAAATAGTATACATCGAAGATAATAACCTCTTGAAACAAAATGTACTTTTCGCAAATGCTGAACCAACGTCAAAGCATTTATTGAAGCTGCAGAGAAAAATGAATCAATAACAGTACTTTTTGTCAGAATACCAGTACCCTAATTTGTTAAGAAGAGTACTAGTGATACCACCGCTACCACCGTAAAGAAGCAAGTGTCTAACTATGACCAATGACCTACGGCACATACCGTTAGAAAACAGTAGAACTTCGTGATACGGACCTCTATTTTAAAGGGATGCCATAACCAACCTGAGAATTACAGCCGGTAACAGTGACTGTGTTTCAGAAAAAAAAGTCGCTTACCACAAACATTGGCTCTGACCATTCACTCGGTCTGAGGAATTTCGTTATAACGAAGTACTACAATACTTTTCCCCAGTCACATCGTATTGACTGCAGAACTATTTTTGAAGGAACATTTTTTCTTCTCTTTGCCTTCTTGAACTTTTCAACATAGTGGAACATGAAATTTTTCCGTCCGAGTTGGCAATGACCACAAAGCTATCTGTGCTCTTTGTCTTGATATAAAAACATTCTATTCTATTTAATTTGTTAAGTTTATAATAATCTATTTACTCCCTCCGTATGCTAAGTTGAGGCGACGCGGCATGAGGTACGCTACTGGTGGTGGGTTTTCATTTGACCTTGCCACTGACCCCGTTTTTACAAATATCTTTATTTATTACCACGCTGAAAAATGTGAAAACTTCTTTAACTGTTTTTTATTTCAGTGCATAACCCAGTTTTCTCCGCTCGGCGAAAACAAAAGAACAAATGAGGTTTGAGAAATATGCTTAAAATGAGGCTGGGTGCATTGCATGTAAATACTGCATTTAATATCATACACCTTCAAAATTAACCTTTTTTGGTCATGAAACAAGTCCACTTTTTAGTTTATTGCATAAATCATTGCAATAAAAAAGAACCATAAGATGTGCAGGTCTACAATAAATACTAATCAGGCTTCACAGCTGCACAAACACACATATTTCACTCCCAAAAGCAGCGGAACACATACACATATATCACTCCCAAAAGCAACGGAACACATACACATATTTCACCCACAAAAGCAACGGAACACATACACATATTTCAATCCCAAAAGCAACGGAACACATACACATATTTCACCCACAAAAGCAACGGAACACATACACATATTTCACTCCCAAAAGCAACGGAACACATACACATATTTCACTCCCAAAAGCAACGGAACACATACACATATTTCACCCACAAAAGCAACGGAACACATACACATATATCACTCCCAAAAGCAACAGAACACATACACATATTTCACTCCCAAAAGCAACGGAACACATACACATATTTCACTCCAAAAAGCAACGGAACACATACACATATTTCACTCCCAAAAGCAACGGAACACATACACATATTTCACCCACAAAAGCAACGGAACACATACACATATTTCACTCCCAAAAGCAACGGAACACATACACATATTTCACCCACAAAAGCAACGGAACACATACACATATTTCACTCACAAAAGCAACGGAACACATACACATATTTCACTCCCAAAAGCAACGGAACACATACACATATTTCACCCACAAAAGCAACGGAACACATACACATATTTCACTCCCAAAAGCAACGGAACACATACACATATTCACTCACAAAAGCAACGGAACACATACACATATTTCACCCACAAAAGCAACGGAACACATACACATATATCACTCCCAAAAGCAACGGAACACATACACATATTTCACCCACAAAAGCAACGGAACACATACACATATTTCACTCCCAAAAGCAACGGAACACATACACATATTTCACTCCCAAAAGCAACGGAACACATACACATATTTCACCCCCAAAAGCAACGGAACACATACACATATTTCACCCACAAAAGCAACGGAACACATACACATATTTCACTCCCAAAAGCAACGGAACACATACACATATTTCACTCCCAAAAGCAGCGGAACACATACACATATTTCACTCCCAAAAGCAGCGGAACACATACACATATTTCACTCCCAAAAGCAGCGGAACACATACACATATTCACTCACAAAAGCAACGGAACACATACACATATTTCACTCACAAAAGCAACGGAACACATACACATATTTCACTCCCAAAAGCAGCGGAACACATACACATATTTCACTCCCAAAAGCAGCGGAACACATACACATATTTCACTCCCAAAAGCAACGGAACAAACTGCAGTCAGTGTCAATATGTAGCAAAATGAATACATGAAGCAAGCTTTGGATAGTACATGCAAAACTAGACCTCGAGAACTGCACTAAATAACTGTTGCTGATATAACTGCGGATTGCAACCAGTCACTGTTTATCAACGGGGCTGTTGTAGAGGAGAAATGTACAGTAAAACCTCTATATAATGTACACTCTGGGGACCGATCAAAATGTTCAAAATATCGAGGTGTTCATTAACGGGAAGCTCAAGATTTTTTAAGTAAGAAGATGAATTTTTTTACTGAGATAAAGGGCAAGTAATTGTATAAACAAACTGGGAACATGTACGGGTAAAATATCTTGTGTTCACTAGAGGTTTGTTGCACTGACATTGACCATTTTGGGACCCAGCAAGTGTTCGCTGTCCAGAGTGTAGAGGTGTTCATTTAACGAGAAACTACAATAAAATACCTATGGTTCAGCCAATGGCGATAATTGGGACCGAAAAAAATCGTTCATTATATAGAGGTGTTTACTAACGGAGGTTTTACTATATCCTTAATTTTTTTGGTTCGGTGATCCTGTGACCGCATTTCTAACCGGAAACGGCTAAAATGCTGAAAAGTGGCCATATAAAAATTGGAAATATAAGTATTCCATAACACAAGCGCTTTTTCCACATTAATTTGTAAAAAATACAAGAAAACTAGACCGTTTTCGCTACCGCGTAGCGAAAATTACACTTGGGAACCAATAAAAATACGATTCTGAACTCTTAAAATTCAGAATTGACCAAGAACGAGGTGAAGGCCACCAAGGCACCTCTTCCCTTACATATTCTCTTTTAGACCAAAAATATCGAAAATAGGCTTGAAATTGTACTACCTCTAACCGTTTTTGGAACTTCCGGTTTTCGACATTGACCATGACCGAAGAGGTCAAGGTAACCAAGATACCCCTTATATAACGCATCTTGGGTTCAAACGGGTCGAAATAAGCTCTCTATCTCTAACCGTTTTCGAGATAATTGCCCACTTCCGGTTTTCTACCTTGACCACGGCCGAGGGGGTCAAGGTCACTGAGGTACCTCTTACATATCGTCTTTTAGGTCAAAATATCGAAAATAAGCTCAAAATCGCTCTGTCTCTAACCCTTTTTCGAGACAATGGCCCACTTCCGGTTTATGACTTTGACCATGACCGAGGTGGTCAAGGTCATCGAGGTATTTCTAGCCGTTTTCGAGATAATAGACAATCGTTTTCTAAGGTCGTGGTTAAAAAAATGCAGATTTTACGACGTCTAATCACCCTCTGTCAGTGAGCTAAATTCCATCACTCTTTAGCAATTGGGAAAAACCCAAACGCTGCAGCCAATTTCAGCCTGCACACGCGTGCTGTGATGCCTCTCATTGTAGACAGTTGGGCAATCAATACGCCTAAGTCGGCTGGGTTAAAAACAGCAGGACCCACTACACATCCTACGTTATGTCTCTGCCAAATTTGGTCGTCCTAGTCCTAGCAGTCTCCAAGGAGTTCGCGTGACAAGGTTTTTCAAATTTTAAATTTCAGTGTCCATTTTCGCATTTAAAATATTCATGAATTTCTTAAAAAAATTGAGCTGGACCAACTAGACCTGCTATACTATGTCTGCCAAATTTGGTCGTCCTAGCCTTAGCCGTCTCAAAGGAGTTTTCCGAATCGTACGAAAGCAATACACTAGGGGAATGAAAATCAACATCTGTAACAATGCAAAAATGATCACCCAGTCAGGTTCCACTCTAGGACTGGCATTTTCCTTACTTCCCCGATGTTTCACACCTACCTGATGTTTCCCACCTATTTCCCTATGTCCTCATGTATTTTTAGATGGCAACTGAACTGAAAATAGATACTTTTAACAAGCCTGATTGATTAACATGTTCATTACAGCTTTTAGTTTGTGTTTGTACATGTATTAGGGAGTTTAACCATGTAAATTCAGGATTGCATCATTCAGTTAAAAACCTATGCTTACAGTAGTATTAGTTAAACACACAATAGTACCTGCGGTACTCCTTTCTGCTTATCTTACCACAGTTACACAGCCAAACATTTATGTATGTAGCCAGTGTGAATTGCCACTTAATCTTTTCACAATTGAGACCTTTTGCAAGAGTCTGAGAAGACTTCAGAAGTGAGCAGTAAAATCTTTTGCCATGAAGTATTTTGCCAGAAGTCAAATTTATTTTTAATAAAAACTAGAGCCTCAGTAAGGTGGGATCCGCTGTGAAGCAGTAAAAGTAAAATGCATGAAAAAGTTACAGGTAAATATTAACGATTTTTGACAGTTTTCCTCAAGTGAAGTTTTGGAAGATTTCCAAAAGAAAAACTTCAATTTATATATTTTTCACAATCCAGTGTTTAATATTCCCTGATTTATCCTTAAAGTAGTAGTTGACCGCTTACACCACGACGTCAGTTTTTTCCCCATTTTGACAATAATGCCACGTTGCACATCCTCAATATATATATTTTCACCACGCAAGGTTTCAGATTCCTACGACAATCCCTTCTATGAGAAGTCGGCCGGACAAAACATCGTCTCACGGCTAAGTTCAAGCCAAAATTCACCATTTTTAACAATTTCCCACGACGTCCATTTTTGGTCGATTTTGACAATAATGCCACGTCGCACATCTTCAAGATATATATGTTTTCACCATGCAAGGTTTCAGGTTCCTATGACATACCCTTCTATGAGAAGTCGGCCGGAAAAAAATGAGTACTTTTTTGTGGACAGACAAACGGACGCACAGACGAACGGACCAGATCATAACTATATCCCTCCGTTTCACGGGGGATACCAAATAATGTTCTCCATCTTTTAAAAGAAGTGTGAATCAAAGTATATTATGTTCGTATTTCAAATGCGAGATAATCTGTAACAGTTACCAAAACATTAAATATGAAATGAAGCCGTGTTTTGTTCAGCTGAAACGAGGTAGAATATATGGATGTCTATGTATACAATTCATGAGAGATTTACAGCTACATGTTTTGATTCAAATCTGAATAAAACATTTGACAAGTGTACAAGGTATTCAGGAACATGATTAATTACTCCAATGTGCTCAAAAATCAACTGTAAACACATTTTATTTGAGAAGCGCTGTTTACTTCTGAATCGCGTTTGCCAAGTTAAAACTTTTCAAGAAACCGTTTTATTTTGCACGCAGCACTCACAAGAAGTAAAATTGGATGTAAAATGAGTTTTTATTTCTTGCAAAAGGTCTCTAATATGCACAGTTGTACTTGTGGGGATTTTTGTCTTCGAACACAAAAAATATATCGAAAAATAAAACAACATTTGCTGTAGCAGTGTCATGTACACAGCAAGTATCAGGTTAGCTAAAACCATGTGTATTCTAAGGTTATTAGATAAGGATAGCTTCTAGAAATACTGATACAGGTATTGAGACGTTTATGGTATGATGAGAGACTGTGGAAAGAAAAGTGACGAACTACTGAATGACTTCTCAAAACATCAAGGCAACAGTGATTTCAAATGGAAAATTACGCGCAATTCTTTCGCGATATGCAGTCATCACCCAATTGCTACCTTGGAACACAATGGACCCACTTTTGACTTCGGAAAACCTTACGTATTTGTATCTGAAAGCTGTAAGAAATTGGTAATGTACCACAACAGCTATTCATATTGGTATCACCCATGCCCAATACTGGAATGATTGACAGAAATTGCAGGCCGTGAAGATCACTCTGTTTGGAATATGATATTACAAATTCACATCTCGCAATATTCTTAATGTACTGGTGAAACACCCACGCACACCCATGCAGTTTTAACAGACTGATTCAGTTTATGCTTATCATTCGATACACTATATATTTATAGGGGAAAATGTACACCAGTGTCGCACAAACTCAAAGCCAGCTGAAACTGCATGAGCGAGTAACGTCTTAGATGTGGCTAGTTCATCCAACAGATGACTTATTTCGATGTGTCTGCAATTTAGCTGTGACACCTCAGAATCTACCCTACATCATAGAAACATGGCGTTAGCTTTATGTTGAAAATATTTAGGGTCATTATTATTAGGATGCTGCAAGTATAACATTCACGGATCCAGGTTCTTTACCCATTAAATGGGTAAAGAAATTACAATTCATAATGAAAACGAAGTGCAGGTGTACATTATGCCCAGCAGTGAAAAGATGAGGGGAGAAAGATACCAATTTGGTGTAGGACCTCCTGGGAGAACATTGCTATCAGATTTCAAAATGGGTCGAGCAACATTGTTCGTATTTTTTCCTAAAATTTATCCGTTTTTTAATGGTTTGGCCACTTTTGGCCGAAACTATAACAAAATACTGCGCCAAATAAACCAAAAATGCTATAAAATTGGACTTATGTTTTTTTTCAGAAATTTTGCCCGTTTGACTAATTTAGGCCAAATTGCCAGCAAAATACAAGCAGGGTGGAGGACTAACTAGGGAACATTTCTGTCACATTTCAAAACAATCGCAGCAGAATGTGAGGTGAGCACGATTTGGAAAAGAAAAGAAAACACACACATACAAACTAGAGCGGTCGTCGCACAACATCAGTGTATCCGAACATGCTAAACATTTTTATTATCCTACTGGCGTTTTGTTTTGTGTAAAAAAGCAAATGTTTTCTCAATAGCCGCCCCCTTCCTTTTCCATCGATTGCCCCTCCTTCGGTTTACAAAGTTTCATTTTAACATTTTTTTACCATTTTAGCATTATGACTTGTACTCTATATAAATATACATGAATATATACCTGATGTGTCCAGGAGTCAGACACATTGATCCTATTTCTGAAAGAACTCTTTTATATTTTTGTTTTTTTTTTTTTAGGGGGGGGGGGGGCGGAGTTAGTAGCAATGTCCCATTTACTTGTCACTTAACAATAACACGTATCTCTCTCTCTCTCTCGAAGCGGATCAATAACTGAAGGGAAAAATAAGCAAGGCACAGAAAATGCTGTTATGCTGGGTCCAGCCAGCCGCGATAACTTGTGCATAGGTTAACAAAAGTACCTCCTACCCCTCCCTCCCCCGAAACCCCCACACCCACTCGCTAACCTCGAAACGGCTCTGCATTGGTATCTGCTCCTCTCATCAGTCTGGTTACTACAGCACTTCAGCAACTCAAAATGCATTAGAGAAGCGGGTCAGGTGCTAATTCGCAATCACGTTTCGACGTTATATGGCGTCAAGTGTTGTCAAATATGCGCCGACTACACTAGCAACCGGCAGTCCAAGGCATAGCCCACCAAGTTTGAAGCTGATCCGACTAGTCCTTTGCTAGTTATCATGCTAACAATGTGAAGTGATTGATTGATTGATTGGTTTAACGACACCGGCAACCCGTTAGGGTCATAATGTGAAGTGATCACAAGCTTTAACGTCATATGACATCATGCGTTGCATTATACGTCAAATACAACACGAACCGTCGGACCCACCCAATGCATCATCTCAAGTTTGAAGCTGTGCCGACGTTTTGCTCTGTGATGATGCATTTTTTCACGTTTTGGCCTCATATGACGTCACGCGTTGTTCAAAATGCGTCATATACAATAGAACCAGCAGTCCAACCCAAGGTTTGATCCCACCAAGTTTAAAGCTGATCCGACTTATCTTCTCTAGTTAACCTATCCACAACATTGCGCCACATACACTAGTAAAATTGTGAACCGTAGGACCCACCCCATGTATCATCCTATCAAGTTTGCAGTTAGTCCGACGTTCCGTTCTGCAGTCACAGTAAGGACGCAACTGTCACATTTTCAAGTCCTATGACGTCATGCGTTGGACAATTTATGTAAAAATACAATCCCAGCCAACACAAAGCATCATCCTACCATGTTTGAAGCTGATCCAACGTTGCGTTCTCGAGTTATCGTGTTAACAAAATCAAGTGTCTGCTACAGACGCACAGGCTACATACACGCACACACAGAAAGTACAAAAACAATTCCTCATCATGACGGATGACATACAAGTCCACAAGTGATAGAAACACCCCACCGATAAAAGTCGGGCTGGGCTAAAAATATTTACAGACAAGCTTATCGAATAATAGAAATCAGAGGCGCAAAGCCCTAAGCCAAAGGTGCATACTCATCATACTAATACTGTTCATATATATCATGAACATAACTGAACTATATATTTTTCACTGTGTGAAGTTACAAAACTCAAAAGAGGCGGACGTAAAGGGGGGATATAAATAGCCCTCGGCAAATTTTGGCTGAGGCCTAAGGCGGAATTGAGGGAATTAAGTCAACCGTAACGGTCATGATTAAAACTAGATGCTCGAGAAGCATGAATCCGCCGGGTTCGCGCAAATTGTATACCTGATTATGATGTTCCTGTGAACAACTGTTCCAAAGAACACCATACAGCCTTGTGGTCAGTGAAGTAGAGGTTTGTAGAGCCAGTGGTACATGGTTGATTTGGTGTGAAGATAATATCGATACATCGACCAGATGGCATTGTTGCTTCAAACGAGGTTGGCATAAGATTTTGCTCGGATCCGGTCGAATCCTGGTCACTGCACTGCGGGATGCTTAGGAGCAGCCATGGGTAAAATCTTAAATCAATCCACTCACTAATGCGGCCTGTAGGCGCGTGAGACCGATATGTGTTATGCTCATTCCTAATTCATTTCTTCCATTTTTATAAGTTTTGTCATTTTGACAATTTTGCTCGGATCCGGTCGAATCCTGGTCACTGCACTGCGGGATGCTTAGGAGCAGCCATGGGTAAAATCTGAAATCAATCCACCCACTAATGCGGGCTGTAGGCGCGTGAGACTGATGTGTGTTATGCAAAGTCCTTATTCAGTTTCTGCAATTTTTTAAAGTTTTGCCATTTTGGCAATTTTGCTCCGATCCCGTCGAATCCTGGTCACTGCACTGCGGGATGCTTAGGAGCACCCCTGGGTAAAATCTGAAATCAATCCACCCACTAATGCGGGCTGTAGGCGCGTGAGACTGATGTGTGTTATGCAAAGTCCTTATTCAGTTTCTGCAATTTTTTAAAGTTTTGCCATTTTAGCAATTTTGCTCGGATCCGGTCGAATCCTGGTCACTGCACTGCGGGATGCTTAGGAGCAGCCATGGGTAAAATCTTAAATCAATCCACTCACTAATGCGGCCTGTAGGCGCGTGAGACCGATATGTGTTATGCTCATTCCTAATTCATTTCTTCCATTTTTTTAAGTTTTGCCATTTTGACAATTTTGCTCGGATCCCGTCGAATCCTGGTTACTGCACTGCGGGATGCTTAGGAGCAGCCATGGGTAAAATCTTAAATCAATCCACCCACTAATGCGGGCTGTAGGCGCGTGAGACTGATGTGTGTTATGCAAAGTCCTTATTCAGTTTCTGCAATTTTTTAAAGTTTTGCCATTTTGGCAATTTTGCTCCGATCCCGTCGAATCCTGATCACTGCACTGCGGGATGCTTAGGAGCACCCCTAGGTAAAATCTGAAATCAATCCACTCACTAATGCGGGCTGTAGGCGCGTGAGACTGATGTGTGTTATGCAAAGTCCTTATTCAGTTTCTGCAATTTTTTAAAGTTTTGCCATTTTAGCAATTTTGCTCGGATCCGGTCGAATCCTGGTCACTGCACTGCGGGATGCTTAGGAGCAGCCATGGGTAAAATCTTAAATCAATCCACTCACTAATGCGGTCTGTAGGCGCGTGAGACCGATATGTGTTATGCTCATTCCTAATTCATTTCTTCCATTTTTTTAAGTTTTGCCATTTTGACAATTTTGCTCGGATCCCGTCGAATCCTGGTTACTGCACTGCGGGATGCTTAGGAGCAGCCATGGGTAAAATCTTAAATCAATCCACCCACTAATGCGGGCTGTAGGCGCGTGAGACTGATGTGTGTTATGCAAAGTCCTTATTCAGTTTCTGCAATTTTTTAAAGTTTTGCCATTTTGGCAATTTTGCTCCGATCCCGTCGAATCCTGATCACTGCACTGCGGGATGCTTAGGAGCACCCCTAGGTAAAATCTGAAATCAATCCACCCACTAATGCGGGCTGTAGGCGCGTGAGACTGAAATTGCACAGACGGACAGACAAACGGACAGACAGACGGACAGAATGAAAACTATATCCGTCCGGTTCCCGGCGGATAAAAATTCAAGATTAAACAAGTAGGTAAGTGAAACTGACTATGCCCCCCGCGGGCGTACCATCCCAGTAAAATATATGACAATCGATCAAGAAATGTAGACTTGAGTGTGTTAACAAACCCACTAAGGTGCTCAAGGAATGTGCAAAGTCCAGCTGAGTCAACATCCTTGGGCCGACCTAGCCCATTTACAATAGTAACATTTGATAGCATCCGCACTACCTATATCTAAAATATTTCGACAATCGATTACGAAATGTTGTCTTGAGGGTGTTAGCAAACTCACTTAAGTGCTCAAAGACTGAATCTTTTAAGTCCAGCTACGCCAATGTCCTCGGGCCGACGTGGTACATTTAAAACACCAACACTTGTTACGACTCATACTACCCATATGTAAAATATTTTACCAATCGATCAAGAAATGTAGGCTTGAGTGTTTCAACGCGCTACAGCAGGGGACAAATAATTTAGTTTAATTTAGGTACACTGGGGGATTTTCAACCCCCTAGTTTATTGCTTTCGTACGACTCGGTAACGTGTTTCCGTATGTTTCCTTTTTTCCAGCAAAACCTTGTCAGGCGAACCCATCTGAGACGGCTAGGGCTAGGAAGACAGCTCAATTTCTTAAAGAAATTCATTGAAATTTAATAGGTAAAAATGGACATTGAAATTTTGCCACTTACAGCCATTAAAAGAGGCAAAGGCTTTGCTTTCGCAGTTAAAGGAACTGTTATGCTATCAGCATAGGCGTACTGATCGCCCGACTATACAATGACACAGAATACCGTATTTGTGTGCAAGCTGAAGTTGACTGCGGCGTTTGGGTTTGTCCCAATTCCTACAGAGTGATAAAATTTGGCTCACTGATAGAGGGTGATGAGACGTCATAAAATCCGCTTTTTAACCATGAGCTTAGAAAACGTTTGACCATTATCTCGAAAACGGTTAGAGCAATTTTGAGGTTATTTTCGACCCTTTGGGCCTAAAGACTATATGTAACAGGTACCTCGGTGACCATGACCCCCTCGGCCACAGTCAAAGTAAAAAACCGGAAGCTGACAATTATCTGGAAAATGGTTGGGGGCGGTGGACAGAGAGAGAGAGAGAGAGAGAGATAGAGAGAGAGAGAGAGAGAGAGAGAGAGAGAGAGAGAGAGAGAGAGAGAGAGACCTCAGTGTCTTTGCCCTCCTCGCTGATGGTCAATGTAAAAAACCGAAAGTTGACCATTATCTCGAAAACGGTTAGTGATAGAGCTATTTTGCGCAAAACGGACGACATGTCTGGGGTACATCGGTGACACTGACTTCCTCGGTCATGGTCAAGTAAAACACCGGAAGTTGACAATTATCTCGAAAATGGTTAGAGATATATTACCATTTTGAGCTTATTTCCGACCCTTTGGGCCTAAAAGGCGACAGGTAAGAGGGACCTCGATGACCTTGACCTCCTCAGTCATGGTCAATACCAAAAATCGGAAGTTGATCATTATCTCGAAAACGGTTAGAGATAGAGCGATTTCGAGCTTATTTTCCACCCTTTGGGCCTAAAAGGCTACATGTAAGTGATACCTCGGTAACCTTGACCTGCTCGGTAATGCTCAATATTAAAAACCGGAAATTGACCATTATATCGGAAGCGATTAGAGATAGAGCGATTTTGAGCTTATTTTCGAACCTTTGGGCCTGAAAGACTATATTTAAGAGGTACATCGGTGACTTTCACCTCCCCGGCCATGGTCAAAGTCATAAACCGGAAGCTGACCATTATTTCGAAAACGGTTAGAGACAAAGCGATCTTGAGCTTATTTTCGACCCTTTGTGATTAAAAGACCACATATAAGATAAACCTCGGTGACCTTGACCTCCTCTTCCATGGTCAAAGTAAAAAAAAAACGGAAGTTGGCCGTTATTTCGAAAGGGATTAGAGATAGAGCGATTTTGAGCTTGTTTTCGAACTTTTGGGCCTAAAGACTATATGTAAGAGGTATCTCGGTGACCTTAACCACTTCGGTCATGGTGACAGTGAAAAAGCGGACGCTGACCATTATCTTAAAACCGGGTAGAGATAGATCTATTTTGAGGTTATTTCGACACTTTCAGCATAAAAAGCGTTATGTAAGAGGTACCTCGGTGATCTTGACCATTTCGTTCATCGTCAATGTCAAAAACCGAAGTTCCAAATACGGTTAGAAGTAGTGCGATTTTAAGCTTATTTTCGACCGTTTGGGCCTAAAAGAGAAGATCAGGGAACAGGTATCTTGGTGACCTTCACCTCCTTGTTCATGGTGAGTTCTGAATTTTAAGAGTTAAGAATCGTATTTATTAGGCCACCAAGTGTAATTTTCGCTACTCGGTAGCGAAAACGGTCCAGGTATATGTCATACGTTGTGTCTGTTTAGAAACCACATCCCGAAAAGAGGTAACTGGTGAACTGAAGCCTCAGTATAATGATAAACGGTTAACCACTGTTGATGCAGGCAAGGGTATGTTTTCATCATTTGGAGTCAATTATGCACATTCAATTATAGACGCATGTCCAAGATAAATGGCTGCTTTTGCGGAAGTTAAAACCAAAATAAATAACTAAATAAATGCACAATTAAGAAATCATATTTTTCTTACTTTTTTCAGTGTTTTTCCTGATTTTATTTTTTTTCCTGACTTTTCAGGTTTTTCTTGACCTGTTGCCACCAAGGTTGATAGTTTGAAAGGTTTGAAGTGTTCCTTTAATGAAAATGCAAGCGCCGAAGTGGGGATATGACTCGGACGGTCACTTCTTTTTCTTTCTTTTTTAAAATTATTTTCGATTTGAGTGACCTGGGCGATGTTAAACAAGGTTATTTATGCCTGGCCTAAACTAGTATTTTTCCTTGGAATAATTCTGGAAAGTATGCGGTCGTTTTTAGCTACTACGCGCCATATTGTAGTGGAAAGAGACAAACATGCGTCACGAAGTGCCAAGCAGCTAAATGACTATATACATCTCAGTGGAAAGAAGCATGAAAGCACATCCCCTGCCCCCCCCCCCCCCACCCTACACCAGTGTCGACCAACCGAAAACCGGGAATCGTCTTCAAAGTCACCCCGTTTCCATAGAGATTAAAGAAATTTAAATAAAGCAAGTCCATTTGGCACGAATACAAAGCAACGTGTACACATTGTACATGGAGCCTGCATATTGTGCGTTTTCAAGGCACGACGAAACAAAAACATAAACAGTCTGCAACTTCGGCTTACACATGTGAGAGAGAAGATTATGTGAGGATTAAGCACCAGAAGGGGACTGGACGTTCCGAACCTTTTTCTTTCCGTACCCTGCCTTTCCGCATCCTTTTTGAGCAGTTCCGCACCTTTTTTGGACGTTCCGCACCCTGCCAAAAGACGTTCCGCACCCCACTTGGCCGAACCGCACCCTGTCTTATTTTCAGCATTTTCTTCCACTTAAATATCGTTTATTCATTTTCATTATTATTTTTCGGTAAAAAAACTTTTTGCACCACAATCAATTGTAAATTATCTGATAAATTTTCAAATTGAGTTATGAAGAGAAGAGCGAAGTTTGCGTTTCGATGACTTAACAAGCTGACTGCAATCAACGATACTGAGGCGAACGTGTGATCACTTCAATTTCTCCTGAATTGAATGCAATTTCAATATACTGAAGGATTTCATATTCCGACTTGAGAAAATCAGTCCGGTCCGAGCTAGTGCTGCCAGCAGTACATTGTACTGAATAAAACTTCGAAAAATTGCAATTGACTGTAGTCACTGTGATCCCTCGGGCTAATCTTAACGGAGTTCACTGCACTACGGCATACCACCTCTGGTGTATGGCCTGTCTTGGTGCATATAATGTCTGCCTCTGGCGCAAATCCGTTAGCCCTGTCTTTGGACGTTAAGTCCCAGGTTATAAATGATGGCTGCCATGATCTCCGTTAATGTCTCCGTCATCAGAGTAAAAAACTATATTCTTAAGTTTTATTCAGTTCATTGTACTGCTGGCAGCATTTACTCCTGACTTACTCAACTCGTAATATCAAGTCCTTCAGTAGATTAAAATTGCAATCAATGCCGAAAAATGAGCTGATCACACGTTCGCCTCAACACTGGTCATCAAAAGGCAAACTTTACTGGTTTCTTCACTACTCAATTTGAAAATTTATCGGATAATTTACAGCTGATCATGCTGCATATCTGTTGTCCCGAAAAACAAGGTTGAAAATGAAATGTAAAAAACAAAAATACAACTTGAAGAAAAGGCTAAAAATAAAAAGTGAGCGGTTCGGCCAAATAGGCAGTGTTGCCAGTGCCTTTTGACCCAAAAGCCGTAGAAAAATTATCAAAAAGCCGTAGGATTTTTGATGCAAAGCCGTAGGAAAGCCGTAGGTTTTTACTAATTGTTTTTGCCAAACTTTACGTATTTTTTTTACTTTTTCTTCATGTTCCTGTGATTGCTTTTTGGTGTTATTTTAACAACAAAGGAAAATTTGTCAATGTTATAATTATAATCCAGCCAAAACAAATATATAAGCATACTCACAGTGGGGACTCCAATTGTCTTACCAATTTTCACTTCATCTGTCATGAAAGCATCTTCAGCATAACATGTGACCAGTCCTAAAAGTTAATTCAAACATTTTCAGAACAATTAAGGAAAATATCAAATGATTTCAAATATTTAACATTTAAACGCATATCAACTACCCGAAATAAATGGCACAATAAACAATTCAGTAGAAATCTATAATACAATCGTATCCTTACGCGAATTAATAAATATTATGCATTTATCTAAAAAGCCAACATGTTGCATTCTCTAATAGTTCCTCTGTGTTTTAAGATTTAAGTCAAAATGAAGGGCAACATAAGACACCGTTATCTTGTTGATCCGATTACTGGAGAGGATAAAGCT
Source organism: Protula sp. h YS-2021 (assembly GCA_949752745.1). NCBI lineage: Eukaryota > Metazoa > Annelida > Polychaeta > Sabellida > Serpulidae > Protula > Protula sp. h YS-2021. The sequence continues at coordinate 96,509,095 of OX457026.1, forward strand.
TATTAAAAAATACATTTACAACATAACTTCAATACAATGATCAAAGGCTTAAAAAATAGAAAAGAGATTCAACAACTTCTTAATTGACAATTAAAGAATAAATCGAAATAATTAAAAAAAAAAAATCTACGAAATAAAGCCAATTGTGATAACAAATTCCGTCTTGGCGATCATTATCTATACAATATTTAATTAGCAAGTTTCATTTGTATAATCATACGCATCAGTCGGAAAACTTTAAATTTGGTAGATCTTTGCGACTTTATTTTCTTTGAACGCTATCGTATAGGTGAACACTGCTATAGCTTTTTTTACACTTCCAACCTTATTTCAAACTTTCTGACGAAAAAAAACCAACACATTTTCCCATAATGTCTACGTAAAATATGTTTCCTATGTCCATTCGTTTCAAGAAGAATAACTTGGACCTTCATTATTTTTTCACTAAGGGAACGACAGGATTAGGAGAATATATCTGAGATGGTGCGGTATTTTTCACCCGACTCCACATGATAACTAGCTGTGTTGCAAAGAATTTCTCCTTGAGGAAAGCACTTTTATGATTTTCAACGGGTCGGATTGTGTCGTTATAGAGCATGTGTGCATAGTGTTCCTTTTGTGGGAATATTGAAACAATGGGGCACTCGAGAATGTTGCTCAGTGCAAGCACGTGGAGTAAAGAGCACCAGTTACCACTTGCTTTGGTTTTTTCCTCATACAAAACCATAAAGATCATTGCATTCGTAGTAAAAAAGAAAAACGAGTCAACGCGAGTTTTTTTTACATTACAGTCATAACAATACATTTTATGTCATTAACAGTTTTTTTAAGACATGTGCCATTTATTTCGGGTATTGATAACAATTAAATAATTAAATGAAATGATATATGTGCCATTCATTTTGGATAATGACAATAATAAATGAAATATTTGTATTAAAAAGTGTAATAAAACAACTTTGTTTAAATCATTTCAAAACAAAAGCTCGATCCATAATATATATATATATATATATATATATATATATATATATATATATATATATAGATACACACATATATATATATATCTTTATATATATATTTATATACATATATATATATATATATATTTATATATGCATATACAAATTTATATCTAAAACACGAATTACCTATTTTGGCACTCTAAAGGCTGATTAGCATCACAAGCTTACATGACAGATGAAGCGATTCTGGAATATAAAGAAGAGAAACGACAAAAGGGCAAATTATATACAGATGTTGAATGGCATGATACAAAAATTAGAAACTAGATTTGAAAATCAAATTATTTAATCAATTGAAAGATCTTTAATACCCAATTTATGTCGACTAAAAGCAAAAAGCCGTAGGAAGCCGTAGGATTTTGGGATGTCTCGAAAAAAGCCGTATCTACGGCCGTAGGATTTGGCAACCCTGAATAGGGTGCGAAACGTCTTTTGGCAGGGTGCGGAACGTCCAATAAAAAAGGTGCGGAAAGACAGGGTACGGAAAGGAAAAGGTACGGAAGGTCCAGGAACCCACCAGAAAACTGGTCATATTTTACCTTCGCATGCAAAACGAGTCTGAAATTCAACACAAAATGTATTTCTTAAATACCGTTTTAACTAGGCATAAACACTGAAATGCGACTATTAAATGTTTCGAAATACAAACATTAGAAGAGAAAACACAAGACCCTCTGATTTAATCGTCATTATTATCAGCAGGTAAGTTGCAGACCACACATTATGATGAGATGTACGAGATATGTGAGGTCATGAAATCATCAATTCTAAATAGAATTTTAATGAATGTAACAATTCTTTCCTATAGGCTTTTATCGGCCTGGTGCTTAAATAAACTTAAATAGTGAAAACTTCCACCTCCCTTTGAAAGAGACGAGGCATTTACCTTATAAATGACCAGACGCAGGACTCCTCTGTTGCCTTGTTCCTCCGCGTGCTTCAGCGATACGTCGGCGTGACGGAACACGTACACACCCAGGCTCCGATTCCCTGCGATACACGGGAAATTACGGTATATATATACGCCAGCGTGACGGAAGACGTACACGCCCAGGCTACGATTCCCTGAGATACACGGTTTTATATATATATATATCGTAATTTTCGGTGTATAAGCCGCACGCCAGAGATGTTTAATCAAGTGCTTTATTTTTTAAATGTTTATCCCTATAGCTGTGAATGTGCGTTTGTGCATTTTTATGCGGTTGGGGCGCTTTTAGACGTTGGAAAAAAAATCACGCCTCCAAAGAACACGGTGAAGAGATGGCGGGAGAAAGCGATGAGGAACCTCATTCCGCCGGGCCTCCTGAACTTCTCGCTCTCTATAATTCCGGTGCGGAGGAGAGCGATATCTGAGCCATGGATCTGAACCATTCTAGTGACTATGTTCAGCTTTGGATGATTTGTGGAGAGAGGGATAAACATTGCCACCAGTTTGAACACTCGTTTGGAGATTTTAATCTACCTTATAGGTTAGAATAGTCATAATCTATTTTTTTTCATGGTTTTTATACATTTAAAGATCAAAACCAAATATTATTGCCCACTGACACACATAATGATGACTTTTTAAAAATCCCGAAATAACCTGTTTTTGTAAATGAAACCGGTGTATTATCACCGGTGTTTAACCCGCACCTGGATATGTTGTATGTAATCAGTGCATACACCCGCGGGTTATACACCAGAAATTACGGTACATACATCCATGTATGCTCATGAAATGCCGGGTTTCCAACATTGGCCCGTGACACGCACGTATTTATTCGCTTAATCGACAAAGTTATTAATAGCATACGCCGGTTATTGCATACTATTTTAAAATTCCCTGTTATAGTTTTACGTTTAAAATGTACATTGTAACAGCATAAACGCATAAAATTTCCTTGCAAAGTAAAATGAAACAGCGGAGATGGGAGTGGGATGGACGATGGTACATGGGGATATTGCGGATAAAAGACATCCAGCATGGAAAGTTTATCTGATTGGCCACGGGATGAAATTCAAAGCGCTGATTGGCTGACACAGTCCTGTGTCTGCGCAAACTGTCTAATAACGTAATAATGATCCTTCTGGTCAAGGAACACAATTCACAACTTAGGTCTAGTAGTCAGCCAGCCAGAACACCCTGGGCTGGGTCATAATCATTGTGGTGTACCGATTGAGAACCCTAACCAACCATGCAACCTTAACCAACCATGCGCACCCAGAGTATGCTTGCCACAGGACTTGCTGCAAGCTCCGTACATGGCTATATCATTCACATAGTGTTCTGTCGTGAAACAATAGTGCTCGTCGCTTTCCACGTCACTTCCGCCCTGCCAAACAGACCCGGAAATCACCATATAGTTTATGCCACCCACTGCATAGAATGCCAATAGAGATGTGCCGTCACTGGAGTGTCAGCAGTACAAGGTGCCAACTGCAATTGTCCTTATGCCATTCAAAAACATCACTACAATAAATATGGTAAAATAATTCAGTACTGGCACTCTTCATGTTACACAACAATTTGTTCTTTAATTTAGTTCACTATTTATATTTTTTATCATTCTTATCATTGTTATTATTATACTCTTTTGCGGGAGGAGGGGGGTGAGGGTGAGGGTGGGGGTCGCAAGCAGCACATACACTTCGCGCGTAGTTTGCAATACACAACTAACATTCATTATCAGATCATTCTGCCACATGGAAAATCGTTTCTCAATGGACTGGTTGTTGATCTTGTGAATCGCCTTGACGGTAAAGCTGCACTTGTCCACCGCATACAGGAAGCTGCCTTCAAACGCGCCCAGCACGTGCATAAATTCCTTCGTCCCCACACGCAATTCTGTGAGGTCAGGACCTAAATCAGTTCAACGCAAACATAAACCTAAAGAAATAAATAAGACTTATTTATAATCTCTAATATAAAAACTGTTGGTTGGATGTTATTACTTTGTACAAGAAGGGTGCTTGTTCGCGAGAAAGGTAGGTACTTGATCGAGAAAGACGGGTACTTGATTGAAAAGAAAGGTACTTGATTGGGGTTTAGGACACTACCCCCCCCCCCCCACCATTATTTTTTCCAATTTTCATTTTAAAGATTTTCATTAACGGAGAACAAGCTAATACAGTTCTGTGATCTGTAGTTAAAAGCTAAGTCATTTAGCTATGATCTAGTTGAATGGGGTATAATTGCAGTTCCACAACGCTTACAACTCATCTTATGTGATCCATTGATAAAAGCTATTTTTCATAAAAATCCTGTGTGACCTAGTTAAAAGGTTTATAAATGCAATTTAATGCATACGTTCCAAAATTGCAACTATCAATTCGCGCCCCAGTTTATTGCAATTTATTCTGCTGCCCAACGGAGTTGTTGCAATATTGTGCCCTATTCGTCATACGCTTTTTTCAATTTTGGTACATCCGTCAAAAGTTAATATAGCCATCTGACTGACCCAAGGAATACCCACAATAAATTTAAAGTCGATACGACTTTCCCTTAGTGAGATATTTTGCAAAAGAAATTGTGCAAAATATACACATATTTTACGTGATGGCGTCATACACCGCACTCGTTCGTTCTACTTGCCATAAAATTTGAAACAATCATTGAGACCTACCAAGCAACAATTCCCCCAAGTTTCCACGGTCTTCGATATTCAGCGGCTAATACAAGATTTTATCGTGAGGGCGGCATACGCCTTTCTTATTTTGTTATATCAGTCAAAAGCCGAAGCAACAGTCCGACTGGCCCAAGGAATTTCCATATAAAATTGGACGTCGATAGGACTTTCCGTTATCGAGAAATTTTCCACATAACATCTTGTTCAATATATATACATATTTCACGTGATGACGTCATATGCCGCAATCATTCGTTCTACTCGCGAGAAAATTTCACAGAATCTTTCTGACCTGTCAAGCAACAATCCCACCAATTTGGAAGTTTTTACTCCAATGTTGGACGGCTGACAAATTTCTGCAAAAAGATCTTACGCAATGATGTCAAACGCCTATCCTGGTAAACTCACACGCGCCAAAAGTTGATAAAACCGTTCAGCCTACCCAAGGAATGAGCACATCAAGTTTGAAGTCGATCAGACTTTTCGTTCTCGAGATATCTTGCACACTAGTGCTGGGAAATCGCACTCGAATTGGTATTCGAGTACTCGCTCAATTTTTTAGAGTATATTGGAATAATATTCGAGTATTTTGTCTTTGTCCGACACGCCATAGTAATTCAATTCAAATATCAATTGGAATAGGCTATAACTATATTAGCACAAATTATATTACCCCAATTATAGCCAAGCATTGAATATCTAATAAAAATTGCTTGCCCATACTGGATTTCACATGTCAAAATTAGTAACACTTTGCAATAAAATCGACGAGAAAACGGAACACTTCATTGAACTGCCACTCTTCGATCCTGAGCGGCTAAGCTCAGCCGCCATTTTGGATTTCTGACTGGACGCGAAACTGCGCAATTCGGGTTTTATTCAAAGTTTTAACAGAAAGTAAGTTGATTTTGGTAGTAATTTTTATAGCAAATGAAAACGTTTAAGACATAGATCATTTTGGTATAAATTTTGTAAGGTAAAAATAAGAAATTTTAATGGAGATACATATCTTTGTCTTGTGATTTTTTTTTGGCATAATTTAAGTGAAAGCTGAAAATTCTCACATTCTGATACATTTAGTTAAGTGTACAGGATTTCGTATTGGTTAAGCATATATCAGGTGTTTGAAAATTAAAGTATCTTTTTCATTTTATGTGAAGAGTATTTTTAAGTCGTCTAAGAAAAAAAAATATTGTATTAATTTTTTGTTCGAATCGTTGCGTACGTTTTTAATGCATACAACATACTGATCGAGTCAGTTTTCTCAAACTGTTAGTGCTACTGCTGTGTATTGTCATTTTTTCTTATTAGAATTTCTTTCATGTTCTAAAAGCACATGTATTTCAAAAGTTAGTTATTGTAAATAACTACAGCATATTGAGCAATATTATTAAGTTGTTCGGTTTTAAGATCTGCACTATTTATGATACCAGTTACAAGTCAAAATCTATATTTCAAATGTAGGTAAGAACAGAATTGAAGTATCCATGGGACAATTTATAGTTCAAGTGTAGTCTACATTCTAGATCCTGTTTCTTATGATTTTGTATTTGTATTTAAATTTTGTCCAGATTAGAAAAGCCTAAATAAACATAGACAAGATATTCCCGTGCTTTAATATTACCGAATATAATCGAACATTTTTTTTCATAATCGAATACTTGCAAATCGAACGAGTACTCGAGCAATTCGAGTACTCGTCCCAACACTATTGCACACAACACTTGTTCACAACAGACTGAACGCACACACGCCCGTACACACGCGCGGAATGTACAAATACTATTTGTCTCCCCTTGGTCGGCGAAACATAACTAATCAAGAAGTTGCTTTTTTCATCTTTTAATATCACACCTCACTAACAAATCCACCCCACTTGCAATTTCTCACCTCTGCCAGTCCGCGGCAATTTATTTTCCATAGACTGTAACGCAACAGAACCACCGATGGCCATCGTTCAGTCTGAAAATGAAATGCAATAACCCATGGTTCAACAGACATGTAAGCTGGTGATAGATTTTTAAACTGTTTAGATCTATACCTGATTTGTTGCAAAATAGGCAGGCAGGATACAGATGGTTAGACAGGCGGCGAGGCACACAGATAGGGAAGGGCGGTAGGAGTTGAGGGAAGGATACTTCGGTACAACAGCGGCAAAACTGAAGACTTCTATAAGCAAAATCACACTTTGGGCGTTCCGAATAAAATGTCCAAAAATTCTGCGTTTCGAATACAAACTAACCGGCAAAAAATGAAAGCAATGATAGAAAGATTTCGCCTTAATGTCAAATTTCTCTTGCAGCAAAGAACAATCGTGTTTTAACAACCCGTTTGCTATTTTAAAAATCCATTAAAAGTTTTAACAAATACGCCAAAGCACACTTTGGGCGTTCAAAATAAAAATGCGCAAAAATTCTGCATTTCGGATAAAAAATAACCTTGTAAAAAACGAAAGAAATGATAGAGAAATTTCGCCTAAATATCAAATCGGTTTTTAACAACCCGTACGCTGTTTTAAAAATTTATTAGAACTTTTAACAAATAGTTTCATGTTTCAAAATTCTTTTATGTTCCGAGTATGAGCTGGGTTTTTTTTTTTGCGATATTACTTCTATATTTTTCTATCACTTTTTTTTCATTTTTACCCGGTTCCATCACAGTCGAAATTCAAAATTCTTTGGCTTATTCACGTTTTTTTTTAATCTACAGAAACAATTCGGTATTTCTACTGCATTAAGCGTACAAAGAAATGATAAAAAATAACAAAAATCAACTTTACCAGAATCACAGTCACTATTATATCACAAGTATTCAGTGAACACTAACAGGCCCCAACGCCCCCAAAATTGTAAGGGGTCGTCTATGGTTTTGAACCTGTTGGCCAGTTTAGGCCAAGAAAAATAAATGTCCTACTTCTGCTCAAAACTTTGAAAAACAATGATACTGGCTGGCGGAAAATCTTTTTTACCCCCAAAATTTAGCAGATCACGTGACCGAATTTGGCCAAAATGGCCTAAAGGCACATCTACAAGTCGAGACTTTTCAATTGAGCCCAACATCAAGTCTCTAGGCCTCTGCGTTCTCGAGATATCGCCTGTACAAACACAAGTCGATTTTTGCGTTTTTTTGGCCAAGATCACGTGACCGAATTCGGCCAAAATGTCTTTCAAATGAGCCAAACATCAAGTCTCTAGGCCTCTGCGTTCTCGAGATATCGCCTGTACAAACACAAGTCGATTTTTTTGCGTTTTTGGCCAATTTGGCCAAGATCACGTGATCGAATTTGGCCAAAATGGCCAAAAGGCACATCTACAAGTCGAGACCTTTCAAATGAGCCCAACATCAAGTCTCTAGGCCTCTGCGTTCTCGAGATATCGCCTGTACAAACACAAGTCGATTTTTGCGTTTTTTGGCCCATTTGGCCAAGATCACGTGATCGAATTCGGCCAAAATGGCCTAAAGGCACATCTACAACACGAGATCTTTCAAATGAGCCTAACATCAAGTCTCTAGGCCTCTGCGTTCTCGAGATATCGCCTGTACAAACACAAGTCGATTTTTTGCGTTTTTGGCCAATTTGGCCAAGATCACGTGATCGAATTGGGCCAAAATGGCCAAAAGGCACATCTACATTACGAGATCTTTCAAATGAGCCTAACATCAAGTCTCTAGGCCTCTGCGTTCTCGAGATATCGCCTGTACAAACACAAGTCGATTTTTTGCGTTTTTGGCCAAGATCACGTGATCGAATTTGGCCAAAATGGCCAAAAGGCACATCTACAAGTCGAGACCTTTCAAATGAGCCCAACATCAAGTCTCTAGGCCTCTGCGTTCTCGAGATATCGCCTGTACAAACAAAAGTCGATTTTTGCGTTTTTGTTGGCCAATTTGGCCAAGATCACGTGATCGAGTTTGGTCAAAATGGCCAAAAGGCACATCTACAAGTCGAGACCTTTCAAATGAGCCCAACATCAAGTCTCTAGGCCTCTGCGTTCTCGAGATATCGCTTGTACAAAAAAGCGATGACGGACAGACAGACGGACAGTCAGACACCCCAAGTCTATAGGCCCCCAACCCTGTAGGGTTGGGGCCTAATAACGCACACGGAACAACACGTAATGTTTTTTTTTTAAACTTACGAGAATGAGAACTAACGGTTACAGCACATCCAAATTGGTGAGATTGAAAAGATCCTTGGCTGAAAATTTTTTATTTGCCAGATATCACAACATAAGTAATATTTGAGTCGAAAAAGTCGGAAATGTGCATGTGGCACTTACGTTTAATTGGAAGTTATGATCTGCTCTATCCAAACCTTTCTCCTCTCCGTAACAGCTCAAAACATCTCGCATGCGCGCATGTGAGAAGAAAAATCAGACTTGTACACCATTTACTTTTAACCAACGAACTTTCGCGAAATTAGAAAGTGGCGTATTTCACATACGCGCCACATGATTACCAGTATACGGAATTATCGCCCACTTTTTGTCCGGTAAGACTCAAACGTTGCACAGCCTGAGGCCTAGGATCCTGTCACACTTAAATGCATGTGATTGTACTAAAAGGTGCATATGCTAAATAGTCTTATAAAAACCAACAAACGAGCTAAACGTGACTTTCCCCCTCTTGCTCGATAACATAACAAAACACGCACAATGGCTGTACGCATAACCTTGTGTCCCTGTTAGCCATCTAGTGTATATGTTACAGTAATTCTGTGTAATCAGTCATATCGTGAAATGACTGTGTGGCCAGGCATTTCTTGAAACGTCTAAATTTTTTTTGGTTTTTCCCGAAATGATTGAATTTGATGTTCAGTCAATTCATGAAATGCCTAAAATGATTTGTTAATTAAAATAAACTACTGGGTCTTCTTCATTTATTAATTTGTTAGATACATCATGTATTTGTACAGCACAGTGAGAAATGCGAACACATTGAGCGCAAAATGTTATTTTCGAAGCAGTTGACCTGTTATTCTCACAGCTCTATATTACTCTACCTGAGCCAGTTATACCAGAAACTTCATTTATTTTTGCAACATGGGGAGCTATGGCATCGACTTGAACACTTAATTTTATGGTTGAAGCACTTGCATCTGTTCTCTCACAGCGTTTGTTATTTGAATCTCAGCTTCACTTTACAAAACCTTGTCCTCCGGAGCTAGACTCCTGTGTAAGAGCCAAACTGAAAGAAATTCCCGGAGTTTGATTGACATCGAAGTTGTTCAATAAGCGCTGGGAAGAAATGTCAAACTGATAACACATAAAGTCGCGGTCACCGGTCTAGTCGTGGTATCCGGCTCGCTTCAGTCGTCATCGCCGCTTCAGTCGCAGACGTCGCTTTGCTCCTCGTCGTCGCTTCGTTCCTTCAGTCAATGCCGGCGCTTCGGTCGCTTGGATCACCAACGTTGCTTCGGTCAGCATCGTCGCTTGGGTCATTGCCGGCGCTTCGGTCACCATCATCGTTTCGGTCATTGCTGTCGCTTCGGTCACCATCTCGCTTCGGAAGCTTCAGCCACCATTGTCGCTTCGGTCACCCCAGTAGTACAAAAGGGACAGTTCTACCACAGGAAGTGACGTCATCAGTCACGTAACCATGGTGATAAGGACCCCCCAGGCGGCAGACGGGCTAGGACATGTTATGTGTGGAACCCATTATGACGTCATAGGCGTAACCATGGTAATAAAGTGAAGACCTACCCCCCTAGGCGGCAGACGGGTAAGGACAGACCCCATGGTGATAAAGTGAGGACCTCCCCCCCCCCCCCCCGCAGGACATACTATGTGCCGACTCCCCCCCCCCCCCAGGAGAGCACAATCAGCACAGCGAAAAAGGTCAATAACTTTCGTTATAGTTGACCGATTTGAATGGAAATTTTACTGTTTGATTCAATTTTATATCTAGTTTTGACATAAAGTTGAACAACAACTTGTTGGACAACATGTTGAACAACATGTTGAACAACATGTTGGGCATGTTGAACTTGTTGAACAACATGTTGAACATGTTGAACAACAGCTTGTTAAACAATTGTTGTACAACAACTTGTTGCACAATTGTAAATCAACTTGTTGAAGAAAAACTTGTTGAACAATACTATGACGTAATATGTTCAAAAAAAAATTGGAACTCATGTTTGAATGGGCTTGCCATTCGAAAACCGTCTTTGAATGGGAGGCTTGTCATTCGAACACATGTTTGAATGAGGACGCGCCATTCAAACACCCGTCTTGAGGGTGTGCGCTCCAACCAAAGTGCTTACAGTCACCTGTGCCAATAGTTCCTATGTCAAAAACTAAGAAATCAAACTGAATGAAATGGTGCAATTTTCATTCAAATCGGTCAACCATAAAAAAAGTTATCTCACCTTAAAGTTAAAATTTTAAGGTGAATCAATAATCCATACAGCCACCTGCGCAGAGAGCCCATAACTACTTACTGTTAAAGCTAGATATAAAACTGAATCAAACAGTAAAATTTTCATGCAAATCGGTCAACTATAGCGAAAGTTATCTCCTTTTTTCACTTTTTTACAAAGTTAAAATGTCGGCATGTCACAATCATGCATACAGCGACTGGTGCAAATAGCCTATGACTACTTTATGTCAAAAGTAACTATAACTTACAGGTTTGTTTCTTGTTTCCTGCATTTCATCTCTCTTTGTCATCAGTGATGCACCGCCTTCTGTTGGTTGTTGGTTTCGCCCGTTTCATCATCAGACCATTTAGGCGGCCGGGCCACGGTAGTTGATCAATCCACCGTCTTAGAGAGATGAGGCACAATCATGATGGTAACCATTGCTTGTCGTGTCGTTTCAGCCAGATCCAATTTGACGTCTTTTCTGCTGTGTTTTGACATTCTTTACTTATACGTTTCCTGATGTTGCCACCTATACCGAGTAATTTACACGTCGCCCATACTGATTTTCCCATGAATCCTCTACACCCTACTTCGATAGGCATACACCACACTTTCCAGCGGGCTTCTTCACACGCGGCTTTCAATTCATCGTACTTTGTTCTTTTCCTCTCGTTCGCAATTTCTATGTTTTCCTCCCATGGCACTGTCAATTCTATCATAATTACTTGGCGTGTTTTTGTTGACCACAGCACTATATCTGGTCTCAATGTTGTAGCTGTGATCTCTCCAGGGAACTGCAGTTTTCTACGCAAATCTACGCGTATTTGCCAGTCTGTTGCTGTTGCTAAGACACCAACTGTGCTTCTACGTTGCTTCTGTTCTTCTCCTGCTTTGACAAATTTGATTAATGTTAGTGTTCTTTGTGGTTTTGTGTTGTTTTCTCTGTTAACGACTGGCACTAATATTGACGAGATAGCTTCTAATACTTTGTCATGTCTCCATCGGTACCTTCCTTGAGTAAGAGCTGTTCTGCACGATGACAGTACATGCTCCAGTGTCCCTCTCTTTCCACACAGTTTGCAACCGTCGTCTTCTGTCTTGTACCATAGTTTAAGGTTTGCGGGTGTTGGTAGTAGGTCGTATACACTACGTAGCAGGAATCCAAGCTGCATAGGTTGTTTTTGCAGTATTTCGTGCCATGTCACTTTCCTTGGTGTTGCACTTTCCCATCTCGTCCAGGCTCCCTGGGCGCCCATACCCACTGCCTTTACTCTTCGTTGATCTTCTTCACTCTCTCGTATCTCACGTTGTATTATGGACCTTCTCTCCTTGGTGTTTGCCTCGGTCCATTTCACTCGTGGTGTTACATCTAGGCCTCTTCTTCCTTGTCTCACAGTTCCGACTAATTCTTTGTTTTGTACTCTGCTCTTCGCATCTTCGATGCTCTTCTGCACTGACCAGCGCCCACGTTGACTCAGTTGAACTTTTGCTCCTCGTATTGTATTGTCTTTTGATTCGTCGAGCATCACTTGTCCTCTTACGCGGCTAACTTTGTATTCTTCTTTCACTGATGACAGCGGCAGCTGAAGCTTGTTGGTTTTCCCATAGAGTCCCACCGCAGAAAAACTCTGGGGGACACCGAGCCACTTGCGCAATTGCTTGCTTGCCATCCTTTCCATTTCTTCCACACTGCTCATTGGGATGTCGTACATGAGCATTGGCCATGATAGTCGTGGCATCACACCGTGCTGAAAACACCATGCCTTGTATCTTCCAGGTAGCGGGGCCTTTTCTATTTTGCACAGATGTTCTTGTAGCTGCTGGGCAGTTTTCCTGGAATTTTCCGTGTCGCGTAAGCTTCCATCGTACCATTTTCCAAGGCACTTCACCGGTTCTTCACTCACTGTCGGGATGGTAACGTCTCCTATCTTAAATTTCACGTTCTTTCCTATTTTCCCTTTGATGATGACTAAACTCCTACATTTTCGTGCCTTGAATGCCATTCTTGCCCATACTGTTAGCTCATAAAGTTTGTTTAAGATCCACCTCGCGCCTTGTGGTTGTACTGTATTTATAGTTAGATCGTCCATAAATGCTTTGATCGGTTTTTGTTGCATTTCATTCACCTTTGGTCCCTTGCATTCTTTTTCTGCGGTCTTTATCATGATGTTCATAGCAGCCAGGAATACTATAACCGAAACCGTGCAGCCCGTGATTATACCCTTCTCTAGTCGCTGCCAGTTTGTTGTAAATTCGGTTGTGGTGAATCTGAATTTGAGCTTTTGGAAGTAGTTCTTGATAATGTTGGTTAGTTTCTGTGGTACGTGGTACTTCTCTAGTGCCAACATAACAAGCTCGTGTGGTACTGAGCCGTACGCGTTTGCTAGGTCCAACCATATTAACGTGATGTTTCCTCGTCTCGTTTTGGCATCTTGTATCAGTTTTGTTATCATACTGTTATGCTCCCAACATCCAGAGAAACCTTCGACGCCTCCTTTCTGAGTTGATGTATCAATGTACCCGTTCTTGACCATGTAGTTTGTTAGTCGTCGTGCTATTATTGAGAAGAAGATTTTCCCTTCAACATCAAGCAAAGATATCGTGCGGAACTGGTCTGTGCTTGAGGAGTTTACTTCTTTTGGAACAAAGCAGCCTTCCGCTCTTGTCCATTCCTCTGGTATGTTTCCTTTCCTCCAAACTACTACGAGCTGGCGCCACAGCATGTGTAATAAACGCGGGCATTTCTTGTACACTAAGTATGGTATTCCGCTGGGGCCAGGTGCTGACTTTGCTCTTGCTTTCTTGACGACTTCTTTCACCTCCTTCCATGTGATATCTCCACTCTGAAACTCTGTCGTTGGTCTTTCTGGTGTTTCTAAGTAGTCAAAGACTGGGAGTGGATCTTCTCTGTTCTTATCATTGTGGACCGTCGCTAGATGTTCTTCAACTTTCCTTTGACTACATGTGAGTTTCCCGCTTTTTTCCTTCCCAAGTAAATCTGATGTATACTTAAATGGGTGTGAGATGAATTGCTCTTTTTCTTTAAGGCGCCTTTTACAATTCCTACGTTGTTGTTCCGCTTGTCTCAGCTTTTTGAGTTTCTTTCTCAATTGTTGGCGTAGGTCATCCAATGCTCCTTTTTCCTCCGCTTTTGCTTGTTTCCATCTTTTTGAGAGCGCCTTCAGTTCTCTTCTCACCTCTTCTTTCCTCCTATCTCGTCGGTTCTCGTGTTTGTTACTACTCACAGATGATTTCCTCTCAATCACACCAAATCTTTCCTTTGATACTGCATACACTATCTTCGTAAGGGTATTTATTTTCTCGGTCACTTTGCCTTTCATTGATGTTTCCAAGATTTTTACTAGATCTTCTTCCAGATGTTTCCAATCTAATTCCTTGCTACTTGCTGGCCATTTAATCCTATCTTTTCGCTGTTCTACTTCGCCTGCTCTGTCTTCAACAGCATGGTGGTCCTGAACACTGTGGTTTGCATCCGGGTTCTGGACCTCCTCCGCCTGACCAACCACTGGGGCTGTGCGTTGCTGCTGCTTTTCGTTTTTATGTACCCTTCCTTGGTGTATTCTCAAACCCTTTTCATTTTTCAACACTTTGCCACACTTGCATACTCGTTGTTCTTGGTTCGTGTTTCTCTCCGGAAGCGTGATCGTCTCCATTTGTTCCGTCCGTTCCGACGCCTCATCCTTCCCCCCTCTCGGGTCGCCGTGGGGATATTTTTTCTTATGTCTCTTTGTAGCGATTAATAACTTCACATGCGGGGGTGCCGACCCTTCATGCTGCTTTGTTTGGTCTCTGCCAATGTTACCCGTCTTACCAGGTCGTAGCTCGTCTTACCGAGTTGTAGCCGGCCTTTCCCGGCGGTCACTGGGTTGTATCCAGGTGTGGTAACTATAACTTACAGGTTTGTTTCTTGTTTCCTGCATTTCATCTCTCTTTGTCATCAGTGATGCACCGCCTTTTGTTGGTTGTTGGTTTCGCCCGTTTCATCATCAGACCATTTAGGCGGCCGGGCCACGGTAGTTGATCAATCCACCGTCTTAGAGAGATGAGGCACAATCATGATGGTAACCATTGCTTGTCGTGTCGTTTCAGCCAGATCCAATTTGACGTCTTTTCTGCTGTGTTTTGACATTCTTTACTTATACGTTTCCTGATGTTGCCACCTATACCGAGTAATTTACACGTCGCCCATACTGATTTTCCCATGAATCCTCTACACCCTACTTCGATAGGCATACACCACACTTTCCAGCGGGCTTCTTCACACGCGGCTTTCAATTCATCGTACTTTGTTCTTTTCCTCTCGTTCGCAATTTCTATGTTTTCCTCCCATGGCACTGTCAATTCTATCATAATTACTTGGCGTGTTTTTGTTGACCACAGCACTATATCTGGTCTCAATGTTGTAGCTGTGATCTCTCCAGGGAACTGCAGTTTTCTACGCAAATCTACGCGTATTTGCCAGTCTGTTGCTGTTGCTAAGACACCAACTGTGCTTCTACGTTGCTTCTGTTCTTCTCCTGCTTTGACAAATTTGATTAATGTTAGTGTTCTTTGTGGTTTTGTGTTGTTTTCTCTGTTAACGACTGGCACTAATATTGACGAGATAGCTTCTAATACTTTGTCATGTCTCCATCGGTACCTTCCTTGAGTAAGAGCTGTTCTGCACGATGACAGTACATGCTCCAGTGTCCCTCTCTTTCCACACAGTTTGCAACCGTCGTCTTCTGTCTTGTACCATAGTTTAAGGTTTGCGGGTGTTGGTAGTAGGTCGTATACACTACGTAGCAGGAATCCAAGCTGCATAGGTTGTTTTTGCAGTATTTCGTGCCATGTCACTTTCCTTGGTGTTGCACTTTCCCATCTCGTCCAGGCTCCCTGGGCGCCCATACCCACTGCCTTTACTCTTCGTTGATCTTCTTCACTCTCTCGTATCTCACGTTGTATTATGGACCTTCTCTCCTTGGTGTTTGCCTCGGTCCATTTCACTCGTGGTGTTACATCTAGGCCTCTTCTTCCTTGTCTCACAGTTCCGACTAATTCTTTGTTTTGTACTCTGCTCTTCGCATCTTCGATGCTCTTCTGCACTGACCAGCGCCCACGTTGACTCAGTTGAACTTTTGCTCCTCGTATTGTATTGTCTTTTGATTCGTCGAGCATCACTTGTCCTCTTACGCGGCTAACTTTGTATTCTTCTTTCACTGATGACAGCGGCAGCTGAAGCTTGTTGGTTTTCCCATAGAGTCCCACCGCAGAAAAACTCTGGGGGACACCGAGCCACTTGCGCAATTGCTTGCTTGCCATCCTTTCCATTTCTTCCACACTGCTCATTGGGATGTCGTACATGAGCATTGGCCATGATAGTCGTGGCATCACACCGTGCTGAAAACACCATGCCTTGTATCTTCCAGGTAGCGGGGCCTTTTCTATTTTGCACAGATGTTCTTGTAGCTGCTGGGCAGTTTTCCTGGAATTTTCCGTGTCGCGTAAGCTTCCATCGTACCATTTTCCAAGGCACTTCACCGGTTCTTCACTCACTGTCGGGATGGTAACGTCTCCTATCTTAAATTTCACGTTCTTTTCTATTTTCCCTTTGATGATGACTAAACTCCTACATTTTCGTGCCTTGAATGCCATTCTTGCCCATACTGTAAATATAAAACTGAATCAAACAGTAAAATTTTCATTCAAATCGGTCAACTATAACGAAAGTTATTGACCTTTTTCGCTATGCTGATTGTGCTCTCCTACAGGGGGGGGGGGGGGGGGTGGGGGGTGGGTGGGTCGGCACATAGTATGTCCTGGGGAGGCTGATGTCATCACTTTATCACCATGGGGTCTGTCCTTACCCGTCTGCCGCCTAGGGGTTAGGTCCTCACTTTATTACCATGGTTACGCCTATGACGTCATAATGGGTTCCACACATAACATGTCCTAGCCCGTCTGCCGCCTAGGGAGAAGTGGGTCCTTATCACCATGGTTTCGTGACTGATGACGTCACTTCCTGTGGTAGAACTGTCCTTTTTGTGCTACTCACCCCCACTATTCGGTTATCGGTCCGGTAATATGCTGAAGTAAGTCGTCTTCACTTTGCAAATGAGTTACCTTAACTGCTCAATGAGTGTCCATTGGCTAGTCAAGTACTCTGACTAAAATTGCAATTAAAGAGAAGAGGGGGTTTCAGGAGTATATGCTAATTACATTTAAGGCAGATTTGTTGACAAGCCATTTATCGGGCACGGCCTGCTAATCCTATTTCGCAGATGGTGTAAAATCTGATTAATTTCTATTTAGTCCTTCGTGTACGTAGCATATGTTTATGTTTTTGGTAATCATCACATTTAGATTTTTTTAGATTGCCTAAAATGTGTCTAGGCAATCTATATAATCGAGAACCCTAAATTTCAGTCATTTCGTGAAATGACTGAAAATTTTAGGCATTTGACGAAATGCCTGGCCCCTACAGTCATTTCACGAAACGAATAAAAATTTTAGGTATGTCACGAAATATCTGATTACACAGAATGAGGAGGGTCGGGAAATGAAATTCAGTTGACAATTGACATATCGAAGTGAAATTGGCAGTGATCAAGAAAATTCTATGTATGTTACAGTCATTCTGCCATAAGATTTCACAGATCATTCCCATCACTCCGTAAACAGTCACTTCAAACGTTCCTCCGAGCCCCAGACAGCAATTAACATTATTATTTTTAATCAATAAAAAAAACCTGGAAACATTTTACCATTTAAATCAGAAACACAAGTCAATCCCCTACATCATAGCACAGTCTAAAAAAACTGAAAACTGAAATCTAACACTGATGCAAATACTGCATAAAGAAAAGGTTCACTTGATAATTTAAGACCAGTGATATCATTTGAATCGCAGGAAACTTTTGCGATCGTATTTATAACGAGAATAAGTGACAAAATCAGAGAAAAGTTCTACCAGAGGCTCAAGACCATCTTCAGAACTTGTTCGCGCTTTCGGAGCCTATTTGAAAAGAACACTGTTAGATCAGAAGACTATGAAATCCATTTTAATAATTAATATCGGCAAAGATTTTAATATTAAAAGGGAGCAACTCAAAAAATATTTAGAAAATAACCTAAAATATAGCCACGTTTGTTAATTATTCTTTTGTATGACACCCAAACATCAATTAAATCTATGTGGGCTGTTCAAAATACATGCATCGGTTGAGCTCATATCATGACTCGTTACAGCACCGATGACACATTTTGCATAACTTATAAAATTGTTTTATTAACTAATGTCTTCTTAAAGTTCTATTAATTCAGCTGCATTGGAATAACATTGTCTCCACTTGTCTGCCATAGTGCTGAATTCGGAATCCACAAAGCGATATTTGAAATATTATTAGTTGATTATTATTTCATGTTTAATTCTTATGAGTAAAATATGTCACAGACGTAGAAATTACTCGAATTATATCTGCCTTCTTTTTCAATTGTAGTTTCGAAGAATTTGGTTGTGGTTGGGTCATCCGACTATTGGAAAAAATAACTAAGTTTTCCTTTCTAGTGCATGTCTGAAGTATCTGATTTCTCCATATTTATATTTTTATTAGTGAAACATCTAAAAAACGTAGAAGTCACCGTTAAGGGTCTTCTAATATGTTAACATTGGTTCTCCGTAATAAAAAATATTGATGTTACGGATGTTGCGAACGTTTTGTGTGTAGATATGTACTTCTTCGTTATGCAGTACATCTGCACTCTATGCAGCCATGCATTTTTCAAGGCTGTTCGTTATATTTTGGCGACTAATAGGTGGTCGTTATTGTATTTTCTGTGAGGTTTGACGGTAACTGAGGAGAAGTCAAATAATTTGTCATGTCAAACATGGAGTAATTGAGTAATTGCGAAACGTTTGTGCTGTGATTCCATGCGTAGCTTGTGAACCGTTTGTGTTGTGTATTCATCCGTAGCTTGATTGCATAAATAATGAAACGAGGAATAGACTTCAATTTTCGTTGGCGTTTGAAGCGACAGAGACTGGAAAATTAAAGGAACTATGCAAATTAAATGGTTAGTTTTATTAATCTTGACGGGAGTTTATGGATTTTATTGGAGACAAAATGCAATTGAAACTGAACTCAAGAAGTCGTAATAGAGATTTACCTAGAATGTAATCAAAATAGAGTCTAGGAAATAAAGCTAGATGTCTGTTATCTGAGACTTAATTTCATGGTATTTTTTGTTGATATGGCGCTGTGTGTGACGTTTCGAATTCTCTGACCTTTCCATCTGCGCCCCTGGTAAAAGAAACCCAAACCGTTGCAAGACGCATCCGTCTAAAACTGCCTTGATGGGAAGGTAAAGGAGAAACGCACCACCACAAACATAGCAGGGACTCCAGCAGATAAACTTGAGGCTTGGGAGTGGACACGACGGGAAGAATCAAAGTCCAAAACTTTTGGTTGTGCGGTTAAGTGGAACAGACCTTGCGTCCAGAAGGTCGCCGAGAAATTCTATGCGCTGAACCTGAACAAACTCTGATTTCTTGAAATGACCAAAAGGCCGAGAGTAAAGCAATACTGACAGATCTGACCAACTGAGATAGAAAAAACATCTTTGTCCCGTTTACGAGCAGCCAATCGTCGAGATATTGGAAAACGGCCTCAGCGTTTAATTACCTTCACAATCTGAGTGAAAACGAATGGTGCTCTCTTCACTCCGAATGGGATGGACATTGGAATATGAAGCATTTGAAACATCCGCCGAGATGGCCCACATGCCCTAACTCATGGTAGACTTAATGAGATGTGGAGTATCTATTTTGAGCAACTCGAGATGTAAGAACCGATCGAGTTGTGACAAGTTCATGGCTGTGAGTCAACAGCCCGACTTTTGTTGTTACAAGAAAACGTGTCTGATAAACCCTTGAGTGCCAGCAGGTATCCGTTCTATGGCTTTTTTGTATAACAATTCTTGAATTATCGTATTTAACGAAGGTTGGTTGTCTGGGTGGTGCTCGAACGACAAGACCAAAGTAGGATGAAAAAGCTTGGCATCGCGTGGAGATGGCACATGTTGAGCAATAGGCGGCGGCGGTCCTGGCGTCGTGCCAGCGAAAGTCCCGACACGGAGAGTCGATGTTCGGCATGTTATGACTGTGGGGACCGGTTTGGAGTCCGTGTAGCAGTCGGCCAATGGACCCACGCACGAGGGGGGGGGGGGGCAGTCGCACCCACGGATGGACGGACTGACGGAAACTAAGGAGACGCAATGGAACTGTTTTGACGCGTTTATTGATGATTTAACGGTGAAACAACATTGGTTCCTCACATATCCAACTCTGACAGCACAGCACCGTATCACATGTAGCCTAAACATAGAAATACGGGTGGCTAGACTGTGAACACATTAAATAAACTCATTACATGGAACCATTTAATAAACGTTAAATGCCATTAAAACATTAAATGAACTATAATTCAAGAAAACACGTGACTTTTCTGGTCCAACACGAGGAAAATCCTGTCAGTCACTCAAAATACATTACAAATGACAGAAAATAAACGCCATTTAAATGCACTTGACAATAAATGCAATAACAAACCTAGAATCCTCATTTTTCGCCCAATACAAATGACTTTTCTCAAAATTCTTATAGTCACATGGCTTTAGAAAAGTCTACTTCCACAGGTCCTTCTCCTTGACAGAAATCCGGCAGAAATGGCCGAATTCAAGGCAAGGAGAATTATTTATGCGGTTTGGAAGATACGCTCGGTTGAACAATGTCAAACATTCGAAACATCACCTGACACAGTGTCACAAGACAGAGCCATTTGTTTAGCGAACCAAAAAGTACCATTGCGCATATACAACATAACAATCCGAGTGGCCGGCGGATGACAACGATGAAGAGTCGTAGATTAACTCATCATTGGAGTGACAAATGATGAGTTAAAGGCTATATAGGAGTCATCATAGAGGAGGCGGTTGTACTGCAGTTGGCGACTCCGGTTCAGTCTCAAAAGTCGCTGCAGCGGTCGCACCAAGATGCGATATGGCCGACGGTACGGTCTCAGATTTTTCGCGAGACCACGAAGTACCTTGGGATCTTCAACATGACCGGACACAAATGCAGACTTACAGGTAAGACCTGCACAAAACGAAATTCTGCATCAGAAAAGATTGTTGCACTGCTAACGCGATCTAGGACTCGGAAGAAATAATAAGATTGAGAGCACTGTATTGTTGTGCAGCCGCGTTCTTTTCCATTGTTAAGTCACTATGTAGAAAATACAACGAAACATGCACAGCAGGTTTCGATCTCACAATACTCCTCCCCATCGCGTACGTGACGCTCAGATGATGGGAATCAATACGGTAAACCTCCAAAGACGACAAAGTCATCGTCTCAAGAGTGATCGGCTTCGGCCTGAGTTTACGCTTAATTGATTTGATTGAAGCATAAGTGTCTGAAAAGAGTCTTAGAACGCTTACTGCTTTTGGCGCACACACGAGACACAACACGACGTCATCACGTAAAATTCCACAAAGAAAAGTTCATACAGCAACGTAAGCACGTCACATACACGAGTGAACATCGCATCGACACCCATCACAGCAGCGGGTGTCGAGTCTCTGCATGTCCGACAGGACGAATAGTCAACTTATGACAGTGACGACTCGCTTCATCGACGACCTGTGACATCGACGACCCTTCACAGTGACGATTGTTACTACGAAGACCCCTTGCATGCACGACTCGAGCCAGACACAACCATTGAGAGCACCGACCACGTGACCATGGCGTACTGGTGTCGAAACAGAAACAACAGTTCGACAGATGATGCTGTCACGACGTTGACACGTGGTCAATCGTACCTGTGTCGAAGGTTTTAGGTCTCTCCGCCCAAAATACATTTCACCGAAATTGGACATTTCGCCCAAGAGTGATTCAATGTTTCGCCCATTTTAAAAAATGAACTTGGTTGTTTCGACTAATTTGAAAAATTGCAATTGGTCGTTTCGCCCAAACCATACAATATAAGGTTACCAGTTCGCCCAAAAACTTTGGTTGCTTTAGGACCCTAAATATGTTATATTTAATGTTAAATTCATTTTTGCTAAACGTAAATTGTAACTTGAACCCCACAAATTACAGTTTATAGTAATTTCAAAAGGGTTTGAAGTGTTTCACATCAATACACTGAAGTAAATGCCAAGTTGAATGGGAGTAAATTACAATTACGTTCAGTTACGACTATGTAATTCCAACAATTCCTTTCAGATATACCGCCGAGCCCAACAGACGAGATTAATTCTGAATATGGAAATGTGACGAATGCTCTTTTACAATGCCGGTGGACTCACAACCACTTGATAGCACACATTTGCCATTCAATGCTGAAGACGAACGGAGCTAAACTGTACCAGGAGGAAGCCAAGCTAAGCCAAGAGGAAACCAAGCCAAGTACCCAGGACTGTTCCAACATACCAGTGGCTTTGTTGACCAGACATGAAAGTGCAGCATCTGTTAACAAGCATTACCCCTTGTGAGCTGTTGTGTCCTTCTTGAACTGTGTTAGACATCAAAATAGATCAGGACATTAGAACTTGTACCAGCTACTTAGTTATTAGTTTCGATATTTTTGTATTAAACAGTTTTAAAAGCAGGTGAATATTTATTTTGATTGTAATTTTTAGACGTTTTAGAAGGTTATATTAAAATAACGTTCCTGTATTTAACGGTGCGCTTAATTGCAATTTCAGTGCGGCATGTTCTACTCTAGGTAGATTGATTGCGATTCTAATAGTTAGAAACACCTTTGATTCAAGAGTTCAACTGCGATTCAGATCGATCTCAATTCTGTTTGATTGCAACTGGGAGCTAATTTTTTTTATAAATGTATAGAAAAAAGAAATGCACAGTTAATAAAATAATATTTTGTGTTCAAATTTGTCTCTTTATATTCTAAAAAACGTTATCCAGTAAAATAAACCTGTTATCATTACCAGTAAAACACGGGGCGAAATGACTTAGGCGATTGGGTAAAACTACCAGCCTTTTGGTCGAACTGGTGGGCGGAAAGACTCAACTTTTTGGACGAACGGTATTTTGGGCGAAATGATCAGATCCCATGTCGAAGACATAGCACAGAATTCCGACTATTTAACGTGAAGAGCTGGTTTACCAACCCCTACCGAAGCTATATACCAATGGTAAATGGAGAAACTTCGTAGTGTCACGGATATGATGTATTTACACAGCCGCGTTTCCAGCGACCCAGCAACCCTTCCAAAACAAAGCAAAAACTCTTCAGTCATGACCATGACTCGAGCTCACCACGGTGGATTCCACTGCATGACCAACGACCCTACAATACCCTGTTGCTCACAGGATGGAGTAGGGTTGAAAGGAGAGCCCTTCTATTTGCAGAACCGAATCGATTCAAACCAAATGCTGAAGAAAGCTCTCGAAATAGGATGAAAAGAATTATGATAAAAGTTTTTGATGGCCGAGAAGCGGTAAACAAAACAAGATGAAATCTACAGCAAGCATACTACTAAAGACAAATAACATTCAGAATGGAAAGGTGACAAATACTGCATCGATGCTGATCGGTCTCTTGATTGATAACGTATTATAAGCAGAGCAACTGGGGAACCCGTTCAACGTTTACATTTGTGGTAATATCTCGCATTTTTTTTATTACGGAACCAACGTTAACACACTGGGAATAGTGGTGGCTTCATAGATTACAAGCCAATATTTTCGAAATTAAAATTCGCATGTTTTAATTTTGGATAACGATTTCATTATTTATTTCACAGACAATGTACATCAGTTGTGTCTTAGCTCTATTTCTATTCAAAATAATAAATTCAATTTCAAGCTTATTGAATTCCTCAGTTTAATGGAATGATTTGTTCTCATTTGTTCTCAAGCTTATTTGAATTCCTCAGTTTAATGGAATGATTTGTTCTCATGTGTGACTTGGGCATGCTTGAAATGAAATATACATGAATATACGTATCTGGATGACCAGATTTGATTAAGTTTCATTTTATAAAGTTAACTTTAATTGATGTTTTATGTTGAATTTAGTTTGATTTTAATGATGATTTTTAGACAGTTCTATTGATCTAATGTCACACTCAACAACATAAATGCATTTACTTTACTAATTGCGTTCATCTGGTTTTAATATATCTATAACACAGTTCTAGACACAGTGATGGAACCAGAAAAGTTACATAGCAAAACTTATTATTTATTTGTGAATTATATTATGCAATTCCTGGGCGCGTCTCAGCATTCTTCCTGCCCGATGCTACATTATTATAGTTCTCTTTCATCATAGCACAAAATAATCCAATAACACATTTTGTGAAACATATGTTTCTCTGTTAAATGCAGTTTGCTGGCAAGAGGAAAAGATACGCGGAAGCAGACAAAAAGGCCTTTTTCAGGCTAGAAATTCTAAAAGATCATTTCTAAAAAAATTCTTGTACCATAGCAGATAAATCGAGACGTGGGAGCAAATGGTAAACAGCTACCAAAAAAGGAACTATCTGTTCCTGACAGCATTACTGGCCAAGACCACTCAGCAACACAGTTCTTCAAATATCATTTTTCTCATGGAAATCCGGCTAGCTGACTAGCAAATAGGAATGGGAACAGATCATTCATATAATTTTTACAGCTTATGCATCGAGCAGGACAGACAGATGCATGTTTTCAAAACACAGTAAGACTGACGTATCAGTAGTTTTTAATTCTTTAAAACTTTTATGAGTAAAACATCTTGAATGTGTAGACGATATAACTGTGGGTAATCAATGTTTTTCACGTTGTTACTGCGATCCTGTCTTGTTGCTGTTTAGTTTAGTTTTCAACAACCCCCATCCATTCAGCGTCGCTGCATTAGCAGTACTTTATCGGCAACTTAAAATTATTGCTGCTACAACCAAGAATTTGGGACGCCTTGGGGGATATTTTACTCATGGAATGAGTTTAAGAAATTAAAAACTACAGGTTTATTTTCGAAAATATCTGTTTAAAGACTATGAAGCCACCACCACCCAGGGAGGCTTAGACCGTTTGTTGTGACATGTATGCTTAACGTATACCAGTTAACCATGGCGTCTACAAACCATCTCATTTGTTCTTGCCTCTTTTTTCAATGAGGCAGAGGTAAAAGATTTGACTACTTAGGCACTCTTTTATTAGCGGTGTTCCACCTCGCAGTGTCGATTAAATACATTATAGCAACAACAATAAACAAGTGGGAGTTTACCACGAAGATATCCTGTAAACAACTATAACAACAATTAGAGTACAAAATACAAAGCGATACCGAGTTAACTGAACACCAAACCTATTCCCCTTTTTCTTTCCAATAAAGAAAATAAGGGGCAAGTGAGTGGACACCACAAAGAGAATCTCCATGGCAGCTTAAGTGCAGTGACTTGTTGCAATTCCACAGTGCAACGAATGACGTTGCCGTGGTGTTACAATCAGGTTACAAACGCACGGCACACACGAGCAAACACACGATCATATGATTACCCCGAGTTTGCAGTGAAGACGAAAGGGCAGTACAAAGCGAACACATGAGAACATCAAGTTGCAAGAATTTGATATGAGAAAAAATTAAGGAGACAAATCGAAAATACTGTATAAGTGGAAATTTTCGCGAGTCGAAATTTTAGCAAATTGGCCTATTTAGACATTTTTGCAAGTTTTTATTTGGCGAATTGAATATAAGAGTGAAAAAATTTAATAAGTAAAAATCTACAATAAAAGAGAGTTCTTTGCATGTGTGCTGCGGTGATCAGTTTGACCGTCTCTTATGGTATTAACACAATATAAACAAGACGCCTTGCCAACTGCTACTCACCCCCTTTCACTGACACATCTACACAGTATTATTGTCATGCTTTAGTCTTATCTTGTGGTCTATTTGCTTACTTGCTATGTGGCCGTCGCGTGTCTTCTGGGAACATGTTATCTAAGTTTGCTTTGGCAGACAAGAGATTAATTATTTACCTATTTAATGCGCCCTTATTAAAGGCCCCTTTATTCTTTGCTACTTTAATGAGACAACTGATTGTAAAAATAAGACAAAAGTCAAAATAAGCATTCGAAATTGGCTTAGAAACAAGCCTTGATAGTTACACCTACACCTACATAGAACCATACTGGTCTCCGATGTAAAAGGCAAAAGGTAAACTGTACACATAGAAAGTATTGTGTAATTTTATCTTATTATTTGGAACAAAATTTCGCGGGGAATTAATTTTCGCGAATTGGCCTTCACGAAAATAGCGAAAATTAGTTCCTTTCTACTTTCTACTTATACAGTACTGCACAGTGAAAAACGAGTCTAATGTGAAGACAGTTTACATAAGAGGCTTCTTAGACTTATTTCCTGTTAGCCGTCTTAGGCTGTTGCTCCTGCGCTTCTCTTTGATTAAAAGGACCACTGATTCAGCACCAATAAATAATGCTTAAGACAGGTATTGCTCGCAAAGAAACCGACGCAAAACAGATCTCTTATCGACACTCTACTACCTAAATGTGATGAATGTTTGACCTGATGGGCTTTAACATTAAGCTTTTTGACATATCTTTGCATATATCATCATAAGTTAACAGTTAATAGTTTGAGAGAGACGCCTCGAACAAGTCAGTGCTTAAGTTTTGCATAAAAGATATAAATCGTCACTCTTGAGAATTGTCGCAATATTTGTTGGCCCGCTGCATATATACCCACAGCCTTGAGAACGGGAGGAGTAAACTTTCATCGATTGGACCATGTGACTTGGAACCCAGAAGGACCGGAATAACAACGCGTTTGAATGTGTCTACACCTTCAAAAATGAGTCATTCCTAAAAAGGCGTAGAGTGGTTAAAGATATACAGCGTCCCATGACCCATTCTATAATAAACTTAATTCTGTAAGGTGTAATTTCCCGCGGTTGTTAAATGACATCAAAGCCATGATAAACATGCCATTGGGTGGTAATAGCTTGCACGAAATGACAAATCTTTGAAATACTGTGAAGTGACATATTGTAACACCAATGACAAGTTCCAACAAACTAATGAGCGAGAACCAATGAGCGCTCTAATTCAAAAGATCTAATTATTTCTGATAGTACTTCGCAAGTCATAACCTTAAGTTGTTTTGGGAATGAACTTGAGGTATGGAAAATTACTCCTAGTTGAGCCAACTGAAATGTAGTGTTCTTCAAAAAGAGCGACGTAGTAGCGATCGGGTCATTCCCTCTCTCTGAGCTTTGAAGAAACGCTATTGAAACAGATAGACCTTAATAGGATCTCAGTGAACAGAATACGCGTGACGTAAAACTTTTGCACTTACAAAATGAAAACTTGACGCATGACACCTAGATTTAGGCATCCAGCATGATATTAGAATAGGAAGCGCCTGGTGCGTTCTCAGAACGATGGTTAAACAAAGCTTTTGCGTCTCAAGCTTTAGAATATCTGGCTTAGCTATTTAGTGTAGATCGAAGAGTTGATTGGTATCTGGATGGGGTATTGTGAGACCTCAGTAAGCCAACGCGACGTGTTTCTGGTATATGTTGCCGGCTGGTCGTCTAAGACGTCTTTGCTATTTGTTATAGGTCCACTCTGTCTTGAACCTCATGTGTTAGAATCACTCACACGACCACGGATGATGGTATACAGCTGTTTCACCTCTTTCAGTCATGACTCAATAGGGCAAACAAAGCATGAGGCTGTTGAAGTCCACAACGATCATCTCTGTTTCCGATGTGAACTTAGCAGTTAGCAAAATGGAAGATCTGTTCAATATCTAAGGCGAAGTTTCTAACGAATCAGACCAGTCATTTATGTGTGGACTTATTAAGTTTTTGAAAAAATGTTTGACTGAGACACCTCAGACACCCAGACAGCATACCAGGTGATAAGTCTAGAAATAAATGGAATTGCAGATCGTTGACTGCATGTATTGCTCAACCGGAACTGGGGACAGGAGTTAAGTGGTCCGTCGCTGTGGATGTTATGCGAATTGACGGAGTGATCTGATGTAAATTCCCATCACTATCATTTTTCAGGCGTTGCCCCTTCGAAAGTAGACATATGTTTTGTTGCTGGAGCACTCTCGGCAAGCCACTTATATTGTGTTTTAATGTCTGTGAAACAGTTTCGAGTTTCGTTATTTTGGCCGATGGTTGCGAGGGGATGCGAGCATTAACACCTTGAAATAGGGTATTCCTTGACGCAAGTCTTGTATATGTCAGGATGGATAATATGGCTGACTGTTAAATTCGTCAACGGTGACTATTGCGAGCTGCGGCACAGTTTCGACTATCCGAGCTTGAATAGCTCGTATTTGGTGTGAATTTGTTTCATATTTAAATTACTTGGCCAAACAAAAGTCTGAGGCTATTTAATTCCTTTTGAGTAACTACTATATCTGATTTTAGCACAGTTTCGTTTTGGTAATATTCGTAGTTTGGGCTAATGTGCTCTGAGCATCGAGATCCAGATACACAATTTGTGGGATCGAAACCAAAACAAGAGGTTTTCCTAAAGCATTTTTTTCTTTGATCCAACTGGTGCATCTCAGTGCGAAAGAGCGGATAATTGAATCATTGAGGAGTCGAACGGGAAAAGCTGTTGAAACAGTGAAGAAACATTGAATGCGATTGAGTCTTCAAAGTCGCCGTTGTCGAGGTGGGCACACTGCTGGCAGCTTGACCCTACTGTGTAAATCGGTATTCTCTAGTGCAAGCCACCGAGCAGCGATAACGCGCGATGCATGCCACAAAAATCTTTGTGTATCTGACAACAGAAGAAATATTCTTAGTAAAAGGTGTTAAAACATAAAAACTGCGATCATGTGACACCACATGATCTTGTGCTACTATACAACGGGAATTGGCAAAATACAGCTGGGAGCAACTTGTGCAGTGACAATAACACCGAAACAGAACAAAATGACACTTAGCAACCCGAAAGGATGGGTGTATTTGATGCTGAATGACCATGGGAAGCGAAAATAAATTTTACAGAAGTGTGTTATTTCTTGTCACAACTTGAAGTGACATAGAGACACAAGTAATCAACCACGTATCTATAAACACACGAATTAACAACGGTGCAAACTGCATAACTGGATGTGGGGCACGTTAAATTTTGCTGAATTGTTTGGAGAGTAATCCGCATGACATGACAATCCTGATTTATTACGATCATATGATCGATCGGCTCATGTGAAATTGGAACCTCACACAGTAAAATATAATTGCATACATTTACGTGATGGAGCCACATGAAGCAATGGATGACTGTGTGTGTGAGTTAGTATGGGAGGGGATCGCTGCCCAATTACTGTCACGGGATGGGGCAACATGGCCTGCTTCGCCTAATGTGTGACGACTACTACCATGCTGCCAAGTGTCTCGATCTGACCAGGTCATTATTGCAGTGTTATGACGTGTACACAACCTAAGTAGAATCACCTTGAGAGGTGAAATTCGACGCATTTGATGGAATACAAGCTCCAGCAACAAGCAGCGTGGTGCCACGAAGTGTGGATTATTGATAAAGGTGTTATAGTGTGATCAGGCGAGGCGGACTACAGCCATTACATAACGGAGGTAACAGAGACGTGCAAATTCGGAGTAGTCCTCTGTCGTTTGTTCGCAATCAGGTGATCGATGGCACTACTCAGATGAAAGAGTAAGCGGGAAAACACGACTGAGCTCATGGTTTAAGCGAAGCAGTTAAAATAACCAGACTTTAGTGGAGGATAAGAACTGTACACTGTGTCTGCATGGCACAACCCCAGAAAAGTTAGTATATATCTCAGCCTATACACTGCTATAGAAGACGTGATAGACGTGCAACAACAAAGAAGGCGAATGGTGCTCAAACGCTACCGCATCAAAAGCGATAGACTCCAGAATGTAAAACACGACAAACAGTACAACTGCATGTTTTACACCCGACAATGCCAGGGAGTGACAAAACGGAATAGACAAAAGGAGACCAACCGCCTTGAACCAGAAGAACCAAATTCGATAGTTATGCTTAACACTGAGAGGGTTACAAGAGACTTTTCAAAAAGGAGGTTGCTCGGAACTGTCACCCACCGAACATTATAAAGAAAATATAATTCACATTATATGGCCAGGAAACAAGAGCCGGGTGAACGTATATTGCACAAACCCATGAAGCTGAAGCGGAGGATCTAGCAAGTGTTAAGGAAACATGTCCAATCTAGAAAAGAATAAGATGAATAATCCGAAGCTATACATACTAATTGAGAATAGAACTAAATCCAACACACGTATGCTATTAGCCTTGAGATTAATCTGACATATTAAAAATTGTCAGATAACCTAAAAATCTTATTTACGGGGTCGCGATAATATGAGAATTCCAGTCACATGCTGCTCTTGCAGCGATACTGATTGGTTGTTGCTTGTTTTTCGGGTTCTTATCTCGAACTGTTTATTTGATGGATCGCAAATCAAATTTTACGAGTAGTAATAGTTTTGTAGTCTATAAAGAAAGACTTTTTCGAAATTAAAATTTTATGCCTTTAATACCAAAGTAAATCAGAAAAAATATTATATTTTGTCATTTTTTAAAAATTGATTACAATGCATGGCAAAATACGAGCAAGTAAGAACATGATGAAGACATAACACATTTAGGTTTACTTGTCACTTTTTTTGGAAGTAAGATGGCAAATGTAAGATATAATTGTTTGTTGTCCTCAATAGAGCAACTAACCAAATAAAGAAATTGTCTGAATTCTGAACCAGACAGAAAAAATATGAGAACTATAGGTTCTTGAAGACATTAAAATTTTTAGCCAGTAGCATTTTTTAAGAATAAACATATTTTAAAGAATAAAAGTGCTTATATTCATTTTGGATTAATTCTTTTAACCTCTCCGGATGGTTAGAACAATTTTACATCTGGCTTAGTAGCAAAAATATAATATTTTATTAAATAATAGATTTTGAAAAAAAATGGCGTTTCTTGTCATCTCTAGCAAATTTGAATACATTTTAAAATGTTGACTCTTTTGGTAGCCTTCAAAAAGTTTTCGCTCACACGCTCTTTGGATTAAGTGTGTAAGGAAATACAAAAGACAGAGCTGTTCCCAACCAAATGTTTAAAGAAATAAAAAACCAGCAAACGTAATATTTATGAATAGCGTTTCTAGAACTGATATAGTGATATAGCCAGTCCAAAATCCTTTTGCATTCAAAAATACTTTGTGGCCAGCTATATCATTTCGAAGGGAAAGAGCTAGCAATAGGCATAGTATTGTTATGACTTTTATGAGATTTTCAGCTCTGTTGATCTTACTCGTCAGAGATTGCTGTTAGTTAGTACTTACATCTTATCTGTCCCCAAACCCCAAGATTTTTATTGAGACATTTGTTCAGATCTATAATAATTTTAGATTCGGGTATCAGTTCTTGTCCTCTTATTTCACCGTAATGAACCGGCGGAGTATACATTATGGCTGTTTGTAAAATCGGCGAAATGACAGCAGAAATGACATTTGATAAAACTGTTTAACATTTCTAATGCATGTTAATTAAATCAGTATTTTTGAAACACATAGTATCGCGCTTTAGATAATAGCTTAGCTTTCTAAGTAAAATGGTCAAGGAAAAGACAAATTCTATAAGAACTTACGACGAAGAGGGATTCAAACGCCGAGCAGCCTGTCTCTGCGTGCGCGATGAATCGGAGCAAGAGGTGTGTTACCATGGATATAATATACTTGTACCGGTGGGACAGCAAATTTGGCGATAAGCCAAATAACACTTCGGGCGTTCCCAATAAAAATGTGCAGAATTGTGCGTTTTGAATAGAATTAACCGGGTAAAAAATAAAAAAGATGATAGAGAGATTTCGCCTGTCAAATTTCTCCTGCACCAAAGAGTAGCCGGGTTTTTAATAGCTCCGAGTAGCTCTGACTTGTATAACATCGTAATCTGCCTGGAAACTTTTTTTCGCGCACCGCTTCTTGGAGCTAGGTTTTTTTAACAACCTGTATGCTATTTAAATAATTATTAAGGATTTTAACAAAAAGTTTTAATTTTCAATTTCTTTTATGTTCGCGTATAAGCTGTTTTTGCGACATTTCTTCTATATTTTCCTATCATTTCTTTCATTTTTTTACCCCGTTTCCTCACAGTCGAAACTCAAAATTCTTGCGCGTTTTATTCGAAACACCAAAACGGTGATTTGGCTTATTAGCCGAGTTTTACATAGTGGCGTAGGGAGCGTAACATGGCGTTTCCTGTTCAGTAATCGTTATAAATCCTGGCTTCAAGTATATCGGACATTGAAATAATCCGAGAAGTTTTGACGTTTCGACTGTTAATTGTTGGGTTAAACGTATCAAGAATTTATAGGGAAAGGGCTAAAATTCATCAGTTGCAGTGCGTGCAGAATAATAGATAAATGATTGATAAAACTAGTCCGAGCGGACCCTTTCTATCTTTCTAGGAGAGAAAAGGTCACAGTTCCTGCAATAGACATGACCTTTGATCTCAACATTAGAGGCTATAGATCTTTCAGCGCACAATCTAGGCCACTGAGGTTCGAACTCGGAGGCTTTTCTTAAAAAGCACACTGAAAAGTGGCTTGGCACATTATTTTCGACCTCGACGAAACTCCAAAACTAGAGTAAAGAGAATTTTTATGGTATATTCAGGGTTGAGATTTCGTAAAATTTTCCGATCGCCCTTCGGCGACCAACTTTACAATGTTAGTCGCCCGGCACATAAGTTAGTCGCCCGGCGAAATTTTTCAAAATTTGTCTGGCCCGCCTCACGTTAAAGAAGCAACAACAAAATGGTGTTCAAAATAATAAGCATTATTTACCTGAAAATACTCAGAAAAAAAGTTAGTCGCCACTCGGGCGACCAACTGTAAAAAGTTGGTCGCCCGAGCCAAAAGTTGGTCGCCACGGGCGACCGCGAAATCTCAACCCTAATATTTGTTGTTATTGTGGGCAGTAATGAGGGTTTCTGTATCATGACATCAAGAAAACACCTGTTGTTCTGGGTACAGAATTATTATTTGACTATAAAAATGTGTGCCATAATTTATATAGGGCCATTTATGTGAACCCTTTTTGGAATAACGGCATTTGCCAGTCGTGCGCTGAGATTGCCAAAATTGACACTTAGTAGTTCTGTTGTATGAACTTTGACTGTTATACACTTAGTAGTTCTGTTGTAGGAACTTTGACTGTTATTGTCATAGGAAGACCGCAAGAGTCCGTTAGGATTAGATTTAAACATAGTCCTAGATGGCTGTTGCAGTCTTCTTATGGAGATAGAAAGGGCCCGATGGGACTACTAAAACACAGTTAAGGGTATTACTTTTCAATGTGCATGTATAGAAAGAATATTAGAACCTTCAGGTTTCCCCTATTTCTTTGTAGTTAATATGAAATTGCAGTCTAAACTTAGTGAGCTTGCACTAGCCTCCATCGCACGTGCAGTATCCTCCATCGATAATTGATGAATTCGCAAACGCGTATATGCTGCAAGTTTAACGTGTGGACTGCAGCGCATTGGGTTCTACGTTTAAGAAATTTAAAAAAAAGTCTGAAAAAGAACGAGACTCTATTTAATTCAAAATCTATTCACTAGCAGATTGAAAAGCATGTCCAGTATTGTGCAAATACTTGGAAAGAACAACAAGTCCCGATTAATTTTATTTGCAAGGAGTTCCTTGTAAGAGATCAGAGAAAGATTCACCGTAAAAGGAGTAAGTTCGGCGTTATTATAATTCTTGAGCTCTGGTACTTCCTAACTTGAGGAAGGAAATTTGTTTGTTTTGATAATTTCTGCAGGAGGAATTAAAGACTTTCACTCTGTATAAATTTGCCTCTTGCTGAAGGTGAATACAGCACAAAAAGCGAGAAGTCTTGGAAAGCCAAACGTTGACAGTTGTTGTGTTATTGATAAAATAGAATACTTAGAAAAAATATTAAGTGAAGACAAATAAACATCTGAAGCACACCGAGTTGCATTGTATACAAGTTAGGATTAGTTTTAACGAGCCCCAAAGCTTTCTTCCAAGTTCTTCCTCAGAATTTAATGAAGTCGTTGTCAATGAAATCCTTGGAATTGAAATCGCCTAGTTATCAGTTCTTGCAATTCTATAAGCCGTTGCTTAGTTTTGCGGTATCAGGTAAGAAGTTCCTTGCAAGTAAAGTTGATCCGGAATACCAACCCAAATGGCGTGTGTGTATGCTTTAGTATACAAAGCTGTTGTGTGGCTCCTGTCATTGGCTACAGCTTTTTGCACAGTTTTAATTTCGTTACATCCATCTCGGTTGGTGTCGTTGTTAATAAATGCCAAAGTCCTTGTATTAGCCTATGTGCGATTTGA
>OX457026.1:96543728-96818383 GCA_949752745.1 Protula sp. h YS-2021
GGGGGGGATGTGGTTGTGCTTTCAATGATATCCGACAATTTTTTCGCATTAGTTCTTTCGAAATGACGCAGAGTTTGCCTCTGCAGAGAAATATCTTATTGGGGATAATAATATATCTATGAGAGAGATATCTAATGGGGCATATGTCGTACCAATTACTGTCCTATTTCTGTCTGTTATATTCTATTTGTCATGTGTATTGTTCAAATAAACACCGTTTTCAGTTCATCAGGTGACTGTAACCCCCCCCCCCCTCCCCTATAGTCCAGAGCCACTATGGATCTAGGCTTGACCCCCCCCCCCCCCCCCCAGCCCCACCCCCACAACCCGCCCGTCTTAATATGGACAGAAGAGGCCGTCTGCTGTGTGTGTGTGTGTGTGTGTGTGTGTTGTATGCCACTTGTACAGCTGGTTGAAGGGTTCGCATTAATGTACACTCCGTGGTTATCTATACCAGATAAGTGTTGGCTGTAACAAATAGTACGCGAGAAAGAAAGAGAAAGAGGCATTTATAGCTGATCACGAGTGTTTCATAAGTGAGCATTTACAGTACTACTTCTGCATAACGACATTGGTTATGACGACATACTTCTTATGACGACGTAACTCTCTTGACCCAGTGAAATTTTGCCTGTCTGATGGTATCGGTTATGGTGACATTTTCGGATATAACGACACGTGTTTTTTTCGGTCGGAGCCATGTCATCACAGCAAGGTTGTACTGTACGTACATGAAGCCACAGTGGCAGACAAGGCCTCCCTAGGCGTCTTTTCATACATGATATAAGCGCCAGTGTCAGTGTTCATGTTGAGGTTTTGCCACACATTGGTATTTTGTGTATGATATATCCCCCCTCTCCCCTTGAGGGAGATGTATGTAAGTGTTGGCGTGTCCGTCCGCCCACATGTAATCGTTGAATTTCACCGTCGTATTGTTTTTTGCAATCGACCGAAAATTAGTGGATCGGCACTTGGTCAAACTTTACGCGTTTTACATCGAGTTTTTTTGTCTCGCAAACTTTAAGGCCAACCTGGGGGGAGCGGGGAGGGGGTGGGGGGAGCGGAAGAGGGAGGGGTCTAAAAGGTTGGAGAAGTGGGTGAATTTAAAAATAAATTTCACAACATGATTTGCAAAATGTTTATATGTATACATAGATATGTGCATATATATATATCTAATATAATTATATGTATATGAGTGAGAGAGAGAGAGAGAGAGAGAGAGAGAGAGAGAGGGGGGGGGGGGCGAGGGGGGGGATTCCAGAGGATCGATAATCTCTCTCTTTCTTTAACCGTTTCTGAGAAAATGTCAGTTTCCGGTTTTTATTTTTTACCGCGAAGGCTAAAGTCACTGCGGAAATATTTGTATTGGCGTCTTATAGTGCCAAAGGGTCGAAAATGAGCTAAAAATCGCTCGATCTTTAACCGTTTTCGAGATATTGGTCAACTTTCGGTTTTTGAACATGACCAATAAGGTGTTTTAAGCCCATATGTCGAAAATAAGCTCAAAACCGCTCTTTCACCAACCGTTTTCGAAATAATTGTCACTTTTCTTGTTTTTGACCTTGATCATCACCGAGAAAATCAAGGCCACCGCAGTTACGTTTGTATTGTTTTGTCTCTTAGGACCAAGGGATAAAAAATGAGCTCAAAATCGTTTTCGAGACAGGTGTCAACCTCCGGTTTTTTACTTTGACCGAGGTCAATATTGCCGAGGTGCAACTTAATGACCAACTTCTGGTTTTTTTTTTTCTTGATCATGACGTAGGTCAAGGTGACCGAGTTACTGCTCATGTAAGGTCTTTTAGGCCCAAAGGATAAAAAATAAGCTATTATCGCTATATCTCTAACCGTTTTCGTGATTATTTCCAGCTTCCGGTTTTTGACTTTGACCGAGAAGATCAAGGTTACCGGTACTGAGGTACCTCTTATACAACGTCTTTCTGGCCCGAAGGGTCGAAAATAAGCTAAAAATCACTCTAGCTTTATCCGTTTTCGAGATAATGGTCAACTTCCGGTTTTTGACCGTGATCATGACCTAGGAGGTCACTGAGCTACCTCTTATATAACGTCTTTTTTGCCCAAAGGATCGAAAATGAGCTCAATATTTCTCACCCTTTTTGAGATAACAGGCAACTTTTCTCTAACGCTTTTCGAGACAAAGGTCACTTGACCTTTGACCATGTCCACAAGATTCACATGTGAAACCGTACATGTGTTCAAACAAGGTTTTGAGCGCCATTTCTAGCCATTTTTCGTGATAGATAGGGGTCTGAAAAAATATCTTGGCCTCAGTTTGACCTTAACCTTGGAGGTCATATTAAAAAAAATGAAAGAAATGAATGAATCCGTGAAACAAACTGGTGTCACCTTTTCAAACATGAGGTGGGGGAAAGGAGGGGGGGGGGGGGAAGCAGAGGGTTGGGGGGTCAGAAACAAATCTCACAAAATGATAGAATTGTTGAAGTATTTTGTTTTAGCATCATTGACTCTTGAAGGCTATAAATGAAACGACTACAGGCTTTCATATGATGGTCAGTTCTTCCGTGCATCGACGTACGGTGTTCGTGGAAGTGTCAGTCCAGTCTTCAGTGACTATTCGCTCGAGGCCGAGGATATTGGACTGCCTGGTTTTGCCTGCGCCCTTTCATTGTTCTTCACACATTTCCAATAGGATTCATATCACGTGATTTCGCCGGCCAATCCATACGCGGTATTGTATTGTCGTCAAGGTAGCGATCCACTGCGCGATGTGGACGAGGTTTAGATGATCCATGGCTCCGGCGAACTCGAAAATTTCATGGCGATATCGTACGGCGTTAATGTTACCGTGGAATATGGAAAGCTCTACCTTCCGCGTATAACTAATGCCACCCCTCACAAGGACACCACCTCCCCCGAATAACTCCCGAGTGTTCACGAACTGTTCTGTGGCGTAACCCGCCTCTTCGCCGCCAAATTCGCTTAGTTCGGTCGTGTGTAGCGAGCCAAAGTCGCTACTCGTCCGTGAATAGGCATTGACGCCATTGATTACGGTTCCATTCATGATGTTGTCTGTTCACTAGTCATTTTGCAAGATTTGTTTCTGACCCCCACCCCTCTCCCCCCCTCCTCGTGTTTGGAAAGGTGACAAAATTTTTCTTTCACAGTGGAACTCATTATTTACGGCCTCAGACTGTAGCTAAAAAACGAAACTTTGACGCAGGTGATGGAAAACATTATCAAAATTTTATTCGTACCCAAATCTCCCTCCCCAAAAATATTCTAGACTTTTGAAACACACTGTAGATTTTCAAAGCCCTTCAAACTTTGGATGGCTCACTTTCAGTCGTGATACAAGCTATTGTTAGCTGTACGTTACCCCCGACAAATTGTTTTTTTTTTCAACCCAGCCGACTTTGTCGGACTGGGTTAGTCGTATCACTATAGGTTGCTTGAATGTATGTGCGTATGTTAAACTTTTTCTTTAAAATGCTACTTCTCCAACAGTTTTGCTCCAATCGTTTTGGTATTACGCAGGAATGTTCCCTGGGTGGTCCTAGGGCTGGTAAAAATTTCGAAATTTTTAAAAATTTCACGAAATTTGAAATTTTTTAAATGTTTCAAAAATTTTTGAAATATTTCAAATGAGTATAGATGAAAAACATATCTTTACAATATATACTCGTTTTATTGAAAAGCGTTGAACAAATAACTTTAAATAGCAAGATATTCTAAACTCTGAATTGTCAACCAAAGAAAACGGAGAATTTGTTGCAATAGTAAATCTAGTCATTTGCAAGTTAAAGGCGTCAGTTTCATTATCCGTTGTGCGAATGACTAATCTGTTTAGGCCATTCTCGAGTTTGATCTTTTTCTGAGGAATCTGTATGTATCAATAGTTTCACTATCACTGAAATGCCTTTTTGTGCCGGTTGATTTACCATTTTCAGCTCTGTGTTTTTCACAGTTTTGCGAATGCTTTTCTAAGCGTCCTTGAATCACAACTTTACAACTTTTACAAAGCCTTTAATATTTTTCCGTTATTTCTAATTTCTCTTATATAATCTTTCCGTACAAGACTTTTTGTGCCCTTTTTGACCAATTTTTAATGGCTATTCCGCAACAGTTTTAATCCAATCGTTTAGATGTTACGCAGGAATGTTGCGCAGGGGTTCGCCTACCAGGCTATTATTTTTTTAGCGGTTCGCCAAGAACTGCCGAAATGGCGGAACTTTGAATTTTAGGAAAAACTGGAATAAATGGTAGTAAATAACTGAATTGTCAAACCATTCATTTCTCTCAGCCTTTTTCAAATAGTTATAAAATTTTAATCGGAAGTCTCTTAGGTGCTTCTCCATCTGGACTTTGCTTTTTTCGCAAATGACAAAAAAATGCCGAAATGGTGGAATTATAAAAATTGTGTAAATGTCGGTAAATACGTGAATCGTCAAAACCCAACCTCTCCAAAATCCCTTTTTCGGGTAGCTTCCACCCGGGAAAACTCGTTTTTGTGTATTAAAATCATGAAAAAGTTACGTTCAGAAACAAAGTTCTTCATTTTTTGGCCTAAAATTATTCGTTTCAGAGTTTCTCTCTCTTTCCTTGTTTGTTAACTCGGCTGGGTCATGTCCTTGGACATGCTTGTTTTATTCACGAAACAATACACGGTATTAAGCTGGTGGCAGTGTCCCTTGACATACTTGTGATAGACTTCTCGGTGATATTTGGACTCGATATGCCTCAGGTTATAAAAAAACATAGGGATAAAGGGCAGAAAACACATCGGCAGACAGGACTGGGTGTTATGTTATAAAGGTGAACGATAAAAGTCAAATCTCTAGCCCTGCTTCCCTATTGATGCCCGGCTTCCGTATGGATGCCTTAAGGCAAAGGGTGAGTGATCCCCGCGATTAACGAAAAAAAACAAAACAAAAAAACAGAGAAACAATGAAACGGAGAAAAAGGAAATAATATCGTATTATTTAAAATGAGAAATTCTGAAGCAAATAAGAAACCAGATAATTTTGTTATGCGATTCCGGAATAGACTACCGTGAATGGGATAGAAATCAATAATGTTCCATTTTTCTTTCAACAAAGGGTGAAAATAAGTTGAACAATGTAAATTTTTATCTTTTGGCGAAACTAAAATTAAAAAAATGAAAAAAAAAATTGAATTGAATTTGACTGTTTATTAAAATGTCGGTAGTTCAGTATTGCAATACAGATTGAAATTTTGAAAAAAAAAATTAGTTGTTTATATAGTCTGCAGCATAAATTGATGAAACAACAACAACAACAAAAAAAAAAAAAAAAAAAAAAAAAATAAATAAATAAATTTAAAAAATTGATTTTTGTGACGTTCGATTTATCGGTAGTCTATTCCGGAATAGCCTACCAGAAAAATCTGGTTTCTTATTTGCTTCAGAATTCTTATTTTAAATAATACGGTGTTGAAAAGAAAAACTGCTGTTTGTAACAATCTAATAGAAGCCAGTCTACTTTGTTGCTGCAAAATAATACAACATACAAACGATCAGTTATAGAAAGAATCAGTTATTGTGCTTCATGTGTAAGCAGTTGATTTATCGACGGCTTTCTGAGAAATGGAGGATGTTAAGTGCATGCACTGTTGACATTTTGTGCCACAGAATTCGTCATATACAGTCGAAACCAGATAACTGTATGACACCTGTTCTTAAGAAAATTATGAGAATAACCGATTTCGGGGTACATCTTTAGCAGACAAGACGGTGATTGGGTCTTTAAAAATAGAGCCTAGTAGCTCTGAGACTGGCCGGTGCCATGTGTATATAACGCGTTGCCATGCGTATATAATCCGTTTCCATGCGTGTGAAACCGGTTGCTATGCGTGTATAACTTGTTGCCATGCGTGTATGACTCGTTGCCATATGTATATTTAGTCCGTTTGCATGCGTGTAAAACCGGTTGCTATGCGTGTATAACTCGTTGCCATGCGTGTGTGACTCGTTGCCATGCGTGTATAAGTCGTTGCCGTACGTGTATAACCCGTTGCCATGCGTGTATAGCCCGTTGCCATGTGTGTGTAACTCGTTGCAATGCGTGTATAACCCGTTTCCATGCGTGTATAACCCGTTGCCATGCGAGTGTAACCCGTTTCCATGCGTGTGTAACTCGTTGCCATGCGTGTATAATCCGTTGCCATGCGTGTATAGCCCGTTGCCATGCGTGTGTAACTCGTTGCCATGCGTGTATAATCCGTTGCCATGTGTGTTGCAGAACGATGACCGCAAGACCCGGACATCGGTGTTCGTTCTAGTCGTCGCTGACATGCTCGAGGACTGGGAAGATCATAAAAATATAGGTAACCGCTGTGGATGATTTGAGACGCGTATTCCGCGTGCCTTACGCACAGCATGAACCCTACTGTGCACATTGGAGGATGCGCACTGGAAGAATAACAAATGTGATTTGCTGTTAGAGAGATGGGGCTTGGAAATGTAATTCACCCCGTTCATTGCGTCGTCCAGGGTTATTTCATGCTATAAATCTTCACATCATTGTCATAGCGAAGGGCGGGGGTGGGAGCTTTGAAAGCTTTTCCATTGCTTTTTTCGGAATTTTTTAATGTCTGATATGAAAATACAGGTGGCTGGTGGGGGGGGGGGGGGGGGGGGGGTTCTTGAGACGTCTTCCTCATCCCCGCCCCATCATCGATCAGCTCAGTTTTTATAGCCATGAAGAACCATTGTTTTTGTGGATGCATTTCTTGAGATAAGTTCTGTTACACGAGACATGCATAACTTGTTGCAGAAAAAAAAATAAAATGCGTCGATTCTATTAAAAGCAAACTTTTAAATCACAATTAAGCTTTGGCTAAGTCAATGTGTTAGCGAATTGTACTGAAAGCTGAAGCGACCGCCAGGCGTGGTCTGCGCGCATTTTCTGACCCATGGCATGTTTACTAAAACGGAGGAGTTTTTGCAGCATAGAATTACAGAATAGAAGACAAAATCTATTTGTGAGAAGTTTTTCCTGCATTTTCAAGATACGTTCTAGAATTCTCGTTAAATTATCCCCCGTGGAACGGAGGGATATAGTTTTGAACTTTTCGGTCTGTCCGTCTTTCTGTCCGTCTGTCCGTCTGTCACGCTTCAGTCTCACGCGCCTACAGGCCACATTAATATATAGATTCGTTTCAGATTTTGTACACGGCTTCTCTGGAACCTTCCGCAGTGCAGTGATCAAGAATTTTCCGAATTATGCAAAAATTGACAAAATGGCAGACTTTTGAAAATCGGCACTGGACTTAGCGTATATACGGCAGTCTCACGCGCTTACAGACCACATTAGTACATGGATTCGTTTCAAATTCTGCACACGGGTTCCCTGTGACCTTCCGAAGTGCAGTGATCAAGAATTTTCCAGATGGGACTTGACAAAATGGCGGATTTTTCAAAATCGGCGCTGTACTTAGCGTACCTACGACAGTCTCACGCGCCTATTGGTTAATGGATTGATTTGTTTAAATGTTAGACACTACGTCTACCTATCCTTCCACTTTTAAATTTTGCGTTCTCAACATGCAACAGCCTTACACACACCGTATCCCCCACGGGGGATAGACGTACTCCTCGAGATGCAGTCAAGTTTCCAATATTTTCCGGACTGTAGACTGTGTTTAAAGAAAGCCCAAAGATATTGAAACTGAAATTAGAAATATGGAGAAGTATCTTTTGCAGGAAAAGATGTGTCGCAGACAGGTTCTGCCTTCTATTTGATATCGATTAGCATTGTCCCCCCACCGGCCAGACATCTGTCTGGGAATATTTTGTCACCCACCGGCCAGACATCTGTCTGGGAATATTTTGTCCCCTACTGGCCAGACATCTGTCTGGGAATATTTTGTCCCCTACTGGCCAGGCATCTGTCTGGGAATTTTTTGTCCCCCAACGGCCAGACATCTGTCTGGGAATATTTTGTCCCCCCCCCCCCCACCTCCACCGGCCAGACATCTGTCTGGGAATATTTTTTTGCCAACGAAATTCATCAGTTATATTTTCTTACGCCTGAAGTTCCAGTTTTTACTATACAAAATAATAAAACATGTGACGCCTTGTGGAACTATGAATGCACCTTACCAACCGTAGATCAGAAGTTCATTATGCATGATGGTGGAGGTGGGTGAGGGGAGGGGGGGATTGGGTGCTTTATGGTAGGCGGAGACACGGGAATCCATTGACTGACTGCGGGAAAACCCGCCACATAAAGATGTTCTCTTGCAACACATTGACCTGTGTTTATAAACTGTGTACGTGTCTATTTTTGGCCCCCGTCGATCATCAGTGAACCTCGTGCGTATCAGCAGTGATGCATTTCATATAATCACAAACAATTGTGGTTTTGAGAAAAAAACTGAAGCGGATTCTAAATCAGTGTCAGATTCATTTCTTTCCATAAGGACGAGTTCTTGCTGTGAGCTGAAACGCACCTGGTATCTCTTAAAAGGTTAATTCAGTGAAACCGTCTTTTAATTTTAAAACCCACCTCAAAAGGTAGGGCCAGTTGACTCATTATTATTTTCAGACGTTGGTTTTTTAGCACTTGACAGGCCTTTGGCTTGCAGGGGTAAATTACGATCTAGTCCGTCAGTTTATTCCTTTACGAAGGACTTAAAAACTTATCTTTTTAGGAAAGCTTATTTTTAGATATTGATATTAGCTCATTTTACAGTATTATTATATTAGTCTAGTCGATTGAGATTTTTATATTATTATATTATTGTATTGTATCTGTATGCTAGATTAGACTAATCATGTAGTTTTGTCACGCGCTTAGGTGTTTTTTTTTTTTAGAACTGAATAAGCGCGATATAAGCACGCACCTAATATTAATAAAAAGGACCCGGCTTATAAGACGTATTTAAGCTGTGTTGTTTGCAATACATGTATATTATTCAAGAAATAACCCATTGAAGGAAGTATTTTTGCGTTTTAATTTTTTGTCAAGTGTTTAACATTTCGCTAGCGAAGTGAGGTTCTAGCTGAATTTGTGCGAGCAGCCGTTGGTATCTTTTTTTATTTTTCTTGACAGTGATCGGATTTCTTGTGTCATCTCCTCCACTGGCACTACGGGCCCTAGGCCCACGAAACTTGGCACTTAGGTAGAACTTGATATGAACGTGTGCATGACACTTTTTATTTTCGCCTTCTTTTTCATTTCCTTGTTTTTGCAAGTAAATGCGTAGCATTTCACGCATAGCACAGAACACACAGTTGCTCAGCTTTGTGCGAACTCTCAATGCGTAAACAGATACCACAGCGTATGCCTAACCAGTCCATAAATCCTTAAGTAAAAAAAAAAACAAACATTACTCGGCCTATAAGACGTATTCAAGCTGTGTTGTTTGCAATATATTATTCAAGAAGTAACCCATCAAAGGAAGTATTATTGCGTTTTAATTTTTG
This sequence comes from Protula sp. h YS-2021, assembly GCA_949752745.1. NCBI lineage: Eukaryota > Metazoa > Annelida > Polychaeta > Sabellida > Serpulidae > Protula > Protula sp. h YS-2021. The sequence continues at coordinate 96,553,159 of OX457026.1, forward strand.
TCAAGTGTTTAACATTCGCTAGCGAAATGAGGTTCTAGTTTTTGTTAATCCTCCCTCCCAACCACCTCCCTCCACCCTGGGCGCTTTGTTTCGCGGATAATCGCACAAAGATCTTCCGTTTTTCACGGTCCACCGCCAAGAGATACACTGGTCTTCCGATGACTCGAACCTCACAGAACCAAGGCAAATTTTCCCCGATATCCAATATTCCAGTTGTAGAACAACAGGTTTGCTTAGAAGTATAAATCACGAAATTGTGGCCACGTTGGAGTTTGCATTCTTTTTGTGTTATTGAACTAGAGTTACTGAACAAACAGTCTTTTTTTACGCCCGTATGTTTATCTCATTTTAATCTTTAATTTCAAATTGCAAAAAAGCGCCAAAAACTCCGATGTTCCTGAATAACTGAGTACATGATGCGTGGGTTTTACATTGCATTATGTGGTCGTGTGCTTCAACAAGGCCCGTGTTACATTTTGTGTGTTTCAGAACGTGTAAGTTTTAGAGAACGCACATCGTTTTGAAACTTGACACCTTGAAAATATATACATGTATTGCAGATGTGCAGTGTGGCTTTTGAATGGGCGAAAAAATAGATAAATCTGTATAAAAAAAAAGCTTGCAAATTTTGCATCAAAAAAAGTTTTTTTCAGTGATAAAAAATCTGACCAAATAAGAATATGCTGAAAGTGTACGGGGATATAACTGGTTATACTGATTTTGCCATTGTTGTTCTTCCGAGTTTTGCGTGGTTATTTTGTATTGCTTTGAACTGTGTGGTTATGTTACATTGGGTTTTTTTTGTGGTTTTGTGTTGCAGGAAGGCGCCGGAAGTGGTTCAGTCTTCCGGAAGCGAAGGAGCAGCTGGCGCTGCACAAACCGGTGCAAAAAATGTACCTTGAACTGTTACACCCGAATTCGTGCCAATCAAAGGCCTCGTCTAAAGTCACGTGACACGACAGACACCTGCTGCTAGAATAGTTGATAGTTTTGCATTTATGTTGACTGCATCGTTGTTATAACTGGTAATGTGGGATATTCACGATATCTCGCGAGGTCTCACGTTCGTTGTTACTCTCGTGAACTATCACATGATTCACTGTTACTTACCTACAAGGGGTTAATTTCACTCGTTCTGGGAAGTTACCAGATTCGCTGCTATTCTCAAAGTGTCACATTCGCTTTAACTCATAACTTTACTTGAAAGGTGCAACATCCGCAAAATGTCATATTCGCTGTTATTTCCTAGTCGTTTTACATTTATCTCTTTCAGTTTTCGGCGAACCGAGTTTTGTCATCTGGATGTGGCCTTTGTGTCGGCTTCAGCGTCTCGGGTCGATCTTGTTTAAATGGGACGGGGCCAGTCTTGTCTCCATGGGACGGGCCGTTCTTGTTTCCGTGGGACGGGGCCGGTCTTGTCTCCGTGGGACGGGCCGGTCTTGTCTCCGTGGGACAGGCCGGTCTTGTATCCATGGGACGGGTCGATCTTGTTTCCGTGGGGCAGGTCCGATCTTGTCTTCATGGAACGGTCCGATCTTTATGTGCGCATTATGAGCACATGAAACAAAGAATTGGCAGTATCTTGGCAACAGGAATTAAAAAATATCGTCCAGTGGAAGCACACCAGGACGCTCGGTACATCTAAGGCTGTGTTCTATCGTGTTTGTTTGTATTTTTGTACATCCTGTTGTACATTTATGGGGCATAATTATTGCGTAAAGAAAGGAAATAGTTATTTTTAAACCTGCTACGAATATTTCTGATTGCGGTTGCTTTTTGACAAGGGCACTGCACTCACTGTGTAGCTGTGTGATACCCGGACCTAACTGTGATACCCGGATTAACATAATCGGCCATTTTTCTCTCGAATTTTCTTTGGTCTACTTAGTAACTGACGAAAACAGTGGGTTGGCTGTTTACATAGATAAGTGATAAGTGCGTTATGGTTCAGAGCTAGGTTCAATAATAACTTTAATTCTTATAACCTTAGACACAAGCATCTCCCCCCCTCCCCCCTCCCCCCTTCCACCTGACTTTTTGTGAGTATTTTTTTTTCTTCAGAAATATGATTGTCAGTCGGTGAAATCCTCATTAATTCTGGGTGTGTCCTGACATGTGTCAGACATGTAATCTGAAAACAAAATTGACGGAGAAGCTTGTTGAAAATTGGCAGAAGACAAAAAAAAAAATTTATATGCTCCATTTTGGCCAATTTTTTGGCGAATTGCAAGCAAAAAAAAAAAAATAAAAAATAAAAAAAATAAGGGAGAAGTATTTTATGTAAAATTTTACATATGTACGTACAGACAATGGATGCCTTCCCCGCCCCCTTCCCCCGCCCTCCTCACTGAATGATAAGACCCAGCCCGACAACGTCGGCCGGTCCAAAAAAGTATTAAGCTGAAGGTGTCTGCCGGGTAAAAAAAAAAAAACTGTACGCCCTCTTCTCTTAAAATGAAAATTTTCATGGAAGGACTAAACATTGAAACACGACCGTAAAAATGGAAATTTTCAAAATGATATTTTTTTTGGTCATTTTAATAGTATTTTTATGTGACATATGTTGTATTATATTCTATTATATGTTCATTTAGATGCCGGGAGCTATGTTGTTATTGTCATAGGCTTTGTGAAAGCTTACGACATGACGTAACTGAGGTCTAATACTGAAACTGATTCAGATCGAATGATTTTTGTGACGTGGGATGACACTTGGAATCTGTAATTAGTTATGGTGTTTGTATCTCACATTAATTTATTTGAATGCTGTAAAGCATGTCTGACATGAAGTGAAGCATTCTGGCATGCTGAAAAGCATGCTTAGCATGATGTAGAACATGCCTAACATAGTAGAGTTGGTAAAGAAGCGGAAGGGACTAAACATGGTGATAAGGTCATGCAGGTTTCTGATAAGTTCTGACAAGTTTCTGACAGATTCTGACAAGTTTCTGGCAAATTCATGCCACTGCTCGTCAAGTTCAGTAAAGAAGAAATAAAACTACAACCGTTCGGAGAAAAATGTTGATGTCAAAAAAAAAAAAAGAAAATCCATGAAAATGTTGAATCCTTTCAAAGTCCTGTCTTGTGATGGGAACAGATGCAATAGGTCCACTTTACAAGGTCACCATATTCTCCCTGACATTTCAGCCTTTATCCAAAAAATACGAGTTTTAAGCTTTTCGTTTGCTGACACGAAGATAAACCACAAGACGAAATGTGGCGTCATGACTTACGCGTCACAGCCTCCCGGTCTACAAGTTTTCAAGGCACACTTTCGCGCACGCCTTTAAATAAACAAAAAATAAAATTTTAAATCAATTTTTTTCTTCAGATATATTTTTTTGTCACTGATATGTGATAAATATGGAACTTAAAAATTAAAAAAAAAATGGCTGTTTTAGGGGGAGCATTGTAGTTCTCGATCAAATTTTAAGGTTTTTTTTTTTTTTTCGATCGACCCCAGAATCACATCTGATTTTCTAACATCTGATTTTATGGAAATGTTAAAAAATTAAGTATACAACAATGGCCGCCTTGTGACCGCTGACGAAGCTCCCAGTCGTAACGGTGGTAAATGGCTTCGGTAGAGGGGGGAGTGGGGGTGGTGGTGGGGGGGGGGGTGGCGATATTTATCGTGCTGTGCGGTATCATGGCAATTGCGGAGATGTATGTCATATGACCATGGCGGATTGCTATCCCCGAAAAATCTAGTAGTTTTTTTTTCCGTGTGCAGCGAGATGTCGAGATATTTACAAAATGACAATAAACAACATGCGTAGAACGCTTACTTCTCAGTTTAGTTATCGGCTAGCAAGAATCTGTTAAAACACGAGACGTTAACCTTTTCCTTATTTCTGTGCAATCATTGGCCAACACTCAACAATCAGCTTTTCTACGCAAGCTGTTCACTAGTTAGAGACTAGTTTCCCCACGTGTGTCAATGTCATGATCATTTACAGGATAAACCTTGGCAGTTTGCCAAGATGCAGATATTAACTGGCGGCAAACAACCAGTGTTGAACTGAGTTTGAACTCCAGTTTAAGCTATCAGTATTATTCTAATTGTGTGTGTCTATTTCTCACTTACTTATTCTTTCAAACTTTAATAATTCAGCAAGAACAAAAAAAAAAAAAAAGAAGCTTTTGTAGGAAGTATTTGTGTTTTCCCATCGACAAGCAGGCACTTCTCATTCACCTAGGCTTGAGAAATTCCTGTGTTGGTGACACTCGCCCAGAGTACAACTCCCATATTTAATTACGGTTGAATAAACACACAAAAAAAAAACCGAAAAAAAAAACAACAAACAAAAAACTGGAATTGCTTCGTTGGCTGGTGCTCAATTCAAGGATGTTTTTTCGTCTAAACACGCTTCTGGTTTTAAATTTCGGCCGCATTCTGTAGCGCAGTATGTATATTCTGTATATTCTTTTTTCTGTAGACTACATGGTAGTTTTCCTCTGTCGAAAATCGTAAACGGAGCATTTGTTATATGCTGCGTGAAAGAAAGCGACGTTCAATGTGAATATTACACGGCCTCAAAGATACAATGCCTCCAGTGATGCCAAACGTGCGAGCATGACATTGTCTGTAAGATTTTAGTCACCTGATCGACTGGCGGTATTTTATGCGCCGATACTGGAGACCAGTTTTAATGGAGCTGCTATTATGCGTTAATTGTGGCGTGATTATCTCCTCTCCGGTTACGAAGGTAACATTACATCGTTCAGTCGTGTTTTTTTTTTGCGTGTGTTTATTGTGTTATTGTATAGAGAAAACAATTCAAGACTTATCTGTAATCACCAGCGTTGATGGAAGGTGGTACTCAAAGTAGCTTACTGGTGTCCAATGCCAAGTGTGTGGACGACTTGTCACGTGATCAGGGTCTCGTCACAGGACGTATCACGAGATGACTGAACCTTAGGGAGATGGCTTGATAAGTCACGTGATGAGAGAGGCCGCGTCACGTGATAGGTCATGTGGAAGATTAGTCATTGGTCGTATTTTTGTGTGCATCACAGATGTGGAGTGTCGTAACTAACCTAGTATAGAGATGACTTTTCTAAAGAAATTGCGAAAATGAATCTTAAGCTTTGAGTGACGCGGTGACTTATTTTGGGGCGTGGTCACAGCAGCTGAAAGCGTCGAATAAATCGGTGTCTAACTTTATAGCGTGGTCACAGCAACTGAAAGCTTCGTGTGAAAATTTATATTTTGCTAAAATATGAACGCTTTTTTGTTTACGTTTTCAGTCTTGTTGAGGCTTTTCTAGCCAATTTTGCAAACCGGAGTCATGACGACGAACCGTGTCATGACGTGTGTATTTTCATATTCGTTATTCAATAATCAGTTGTTTATCTTCGTCATCTACATCTTGAAATAAACAGTCATCTAATGACAAACTAGTGAACTTTCCACAATCTACAGCAACCCAAACTGTGTACCGATGCAGTAAAATTTACGTCATGTACAAACAAAGTCCGAGTTTGTTACCACGACATTGCAAGGTCTTATGATCTTTTTGACCTGCATGAGGTTTTGCGCTTGTGTTCGTTGCCTTGATTTTTTTTTGTTTTTCAAATAAAAGGAATGTATTGTCAAGATGTGGTTTCGTCTGATGTCAGAATGATATCACTTGAAATATTTCCAAATTGTAAATCTCTGAAATATTTCAAAATTTCATGACATTTTTTAAAACTGAGATTTTTATCAGCCCTTGCTGAAACTGATTTGATTATTTTTCCCTACAGAGGGAAACATTTCATTTTTGTGCATTCTGTGTGTATATGTGTGTATAGTGTGTGTGTCTGTTGTACACACTTGATTTTGTCAACAGGATAACTCGACAACAACAAATCGGACCGTCTTCAAACGTGAGGGGGTGGGTCTACTGGTTGCTATTGTATTTGACGCGTATTGAACAACGTGTGACGTCATATCATGTCAAAACGTGAAAAATGCGTCATCACTGTAACTTAGAACGTAACGTCGAATCAGGATAATGCCTTATGTGGATCCGACATTTACTGGTGTATTTGGCGTATATAGTGCAACGTGTGACGTCATCTGATGTCAAAACGTGTTGAAGACACTTAGCTTTGTTAACACGGTAACTGTCGAATGACAAGTCGGATTAGCTTCAAACCCGGGAGATTATGCCTTGGCAGGGACTGCCAGTTACTGTTGTATTTAACGTATACACTACTCAAAAGAAATAAAGGATCAAGTCATCCTGATTATACTATTTGTTATTAAGTAAAGATGCAAGTGTAAATTTTATAGGTAATTTCATTTAATGTATTGACAACATGTTGAAGCCAAAGCTAATGAAAATCTTGCGTGAAAACACTGTTTCTTTTTTTTTTTTTTTTTGTTTGTTTGTTTGTTTTTTTTTTTTTTGGAGTGCCACTTAACGTACCCTAATTTCAAGCCGCTATTGGCAGAACACAACAAAATTTAAAATTGGAAATAGAATGTTATTTTTACACTGTCAGTAGGAGGTGTCACCTCCACGGGATCATGCGCACTCTGCACACCGATGCGCCATGCTCCGGATGAGGCGTCGGACCGTTGTGGTATCCTCTCCTATTCCTGCTGAAGTCGGTTTGTCAGTTCCTGAGCGGTTCGCGGGGAGGGGGGGGGGGGGGGTTTCCTGACCGATGGACAGCTCGAAACACAATATCCCACGCGTTTTCTATCGGATTAAGTCGGCCAGTCCAAAACTTCGATTCCTTGATCATCCAGGTACTGCCTGCAGATTCAGTCGAAACAGATACCACCCCACACCATCACTGACCCTACCCCATAACGGTTGTATTCGACAATGTTGCATATCGCTCACCAGGATGGCGCCACACCCTAACACGACAATCGCTAGTCGAGAAATGAAATCTGCTCTCGTCCGTGAACAACACATTTCGCCATTCCGGAAGTGCCCGATGTTGGTGATCTCGCACAAAGTCTAATCGGGCTACACGATGTGTCCAAGTCAGTATCGACCCTTGTACTGGCCTGCGCGCGCGCATGTGGTCTTCATGCAGTCTGTTCCCCTCCTTGCCTGCCGAAAGTCCATTTCCAGCGCTGGGGCAGTGTGTTGACGATTACGGCGTGTGCCAATAGGCGTAGATAACGGTTATCTTGGAGCGTTGTCATGCGAATTATTCCCTGGCCAGGTCTTCTAGTGTACTGTCCGGTCTCTTCAAACCGCGTCCATACAAGGGAAACAACGCTTTGCGACACATGGAAATGATTTGGGACATGCCTCTATGTGAAGCCATCCGTCAGCATCGAGACAGCGCGGGCAACCTCTACTGGCTCTAAATGACGTCTGGCACTATTGGTGAATGTTGAAACACAAAGAAGTATCCCAAAAATCACAAACAACTTCATTTACTGGCGTTTGAACAAAGCTGTAAAACACGCTTGAATGATCACAATTTTTTAGTAAACATGTAGTCGATACTTACCACTAAGTACCCACCAAATATTGGGATTCTACGCGTGGGTGGTAAAAAATGGTATAAATTCGAAGACTTGATCCGTTAATTGTTTTGAGAAGTTATTAGACAATGCGTGATGCGATAAGACGTAATACGTGATTACAAACTCGCGCTTCACCCGTCTCTCTAAATTTTGAGGAAGGGGGCTTCGGTAGCACTGAGACTGATGAGCGGGGGTAGCGCATTGAACTGGGCTGATAGCAGATTTGTTGCCATTGCTTGTCTAGCTGTTCCGTATATTGGTCACTCGCCAACTTCTGTTATGACAACAGACACACCAGTTTGACACCAAAACGCCCCCTCCTCCCCCCCCCCTTAAAGCCAGAGAGTACGCAAAAAAAAAAAAAAAACAATCATCAATGGAGTAGGGAATTGATGATGTAGCTACTGTTTTCCAAACCCGGATAAAACAGGCGTACCGTAAAACCTGATTGTAGAGATGAAAGACGTGCAGTGAAACGTCTGCAGCGGCCACCTTCCAGCCCCTGGTAACCCCCAATAAGTGGGGCGGGGTTGGGGGTGCCTGGGGAAACAGTTGCTTTTGTTAACAGAAACGAAACGGCAGTGGCTAGCTAATAAATATATTTTGCATGTTCGGGTACACTTGGTGTGCACTGGGCGCTCTAGGGTCTGTTTGAAGATATATTTTTTTGTCGCGGAAATGTATTTAGACAATTATTTACCCGTCCAAAGTCGCTCTTAGTGCAGTACCTGGCGCGTTGCCAAAAAAAAAAAAGTTCATACACTTCACGTGTATGTACAAGGGTAAAGAGGATATAATTTATTGTAAGTCCACTTGATATATAAATCTCTGGATAAGAAGAAAAGACTTCTGAATGCTTAGATATAACGGGAACGACTGTATAATCGTGTGATTTCGGTTGTGTGGTCATTGTTGTGTAGCGTTAGGAAAATCGTAAAGTGGACATTTGAAATGCGACATTTTGTTGTAGTGTGGTTAAATATTAAAAATTGTTTCCAACATGCCCTTATAAAGATCTATATGGAGGATTTGAAGAGACGTAAAAGTTGTGCATTTCAGGGCTAGTCTTCAGTGTGTCAAGAGAATGGTTTGCAACGGAAATAAAAACAAAACGTCAGAATCACATTCTTTTGTCTCGTCCTGTTCCTCTTTGTTAGCCCCCAGCCGGGGGCTATTGCCCCCCCCCCTGAGGGAAGCTATTGGTTTGGGTGTTGTCCCTCTGTCCGTCCGTGCGTCTGTCACTTTTTGATGCATTGTTTTGTCAACGCCATATCTCTTCAACTATAAGGCGGACTGATTTGATATTTCACTGAGTGCGTGTTTATCCACTTGAATTTGAGCATGGCAGCTGTTTGTCCATGTCCGGTTGGGGGCTGTGAGCTCTACGATGACTGGTTATTCTTGGCATAATTCCAGGACGTAAAATAATAGTTTTAATCCTTAATTTGAAAAGAACTGACTGCAGGTAGGCGTTATTTTTAGATATTCCAAATTGGCGTGACTTGAACACTTCCTTTGTCACAATGTCACTCCTCACCTTGTCACAATGTCACTCCTCACTTTGTCACAGTGTCTCTCCTCACCTTATCACAGTGTGTCCTCACCTTGTCACAGTGTCACTCCGCAGGATTTCGTGACCGCGCCCGTATATTTTCCACCAATAATCGTTCATGTTCAAAATACCAGGATTTTTTTTAAAACTCGGAAAAGTCTGACAATTTATGGAGAATGGCTTTTTTGCTCCTTGCTGTCCATCAACAAAACTATTACATCTTTAGCTGGCTGTCAAAATCTCAGAAAAAAGCGAAAATTTCAAAATTATTCACAGTCGAAAATCCACCCCTCTTCCCTCCCCCATAGGGTCAAATCGGTTTCAGGTTAAAAGCTACTTTCGACCAGAACAAACAAACAATAATACTGGTTTTGCTAGTTTTTTTTGTTATTGCTCTACAAAAACAGTTGTTCCCATGTTACATCACTATCCCTTATTATGTACACGTGACTTCAACACACGGGGCTCCGGCCTTGACCTACTTTTCCCTAGACTAGAAGATACAGATATTATCACAGCTAACAGAAGGATACTGGAGGCTGTGTCTTTCGTCTGTCCGTACTGAGTTTGCCTGGTCTAAAGACCGGAAGTGAAAATACTTTAATTTAGCTTGTCAATGATAGGAGTCCTGGAATTGAAAATGAAATTAATTAAAATGTTAATCGCATCGAGTGACAATGCACTCCCGTATAAGGGAACGATAAGAAAATTTTGCGTTCTCTAGCTGCTGTACGAAAGCTCGCTCGGCACAATTACTCGAATGTCTTTGGTATACAACGAGGTGGGTCCTGGAAACATGTCTCGAAAATTCCTGCAAAATCCTGGAAATTTACTTCAAAATGTCCTGGAAATTTACCTCAAAAACTCCTGGAAATTTACCTCAAAAACTCCTGGAAATTTACTTAAAAACTCCTGGAAATTTACCTAAAAAACTCCTGGAAATTTTTGTTCAGCGAAAAGCGTGGGAATCCTGTTTGTTCAAACAGGACATCCGCTGAAACGTAACAGGCATGGCTAATTTCACGATTACTTTCACGGCTACTGAAATATTTATGTAGTTATACAGGAGTCGTATTCTGCTCTGTCCTTATTTTTAAGGATGTCCTTATTTTTAAAAATAAGGATAAAAAAGCTATTCTATTCTATCCTCAAACTTAACAAAGTCTTTTAAAAATAAGGATAAAAATTAGGGATGAGCCATCTAATCTCAAGAATAAGGACGTCCTTAAATATAAGGACAGAGCAGAATACCACTCCTGTACAACTGAATTTCCGTTATTTCAAATCTCTGTGAATTTTTTATACATAAATGTATGATCTTCCCACCAATGATCATGCAAAACCACTATGAAGATTTTTTCACCTGCCAACTTTAGGCGAATCCATAGTCTAACAGTGGTCAATTTAAAACAACAGATTTGACAAGTGAAACAACATGACATAGCTCATGAGGACATTGTCAACAAAAAAAAAAAAAAACCAAACAAACAAACATAGTAACTGTTGCTAATTAATAGTAATTGACTAATGCATGAGGCTACTGTTTCGTACGACTGCCCTGACTTATCCCATTGGCCTTACCAAAGTCAAGAAATTGCACGGGCTTTCAGTACATTGTGTCACAGGTCATAGTCACGTGATATTTTTCAGCGTTGCAGGTATTTTTTATGTAGTTACACTAACAGATCACGCGATATCTTTAAACGTTGAAGGTTTTTTTTTGGTACACTTGCATTAACAGATCACGTGATATCTTTCAGCGTCGGCGGTCTTCTAGTATATTTGCACTAGCAGATCACGTGATATCTTTCAATGCCGGTCGTCTTTTAGTACATTTACTCTAGCAGATCATGTGATATCTGTCAGCGTCGGCGGTCTTTTAGTACATTTATACTCGCAGATCACGTGATATCTTTCTGTGTGGGTGGCCTTTCCATACAGTTTCTCTTCACACACTGCACAATCCACTCGATTCCTTCGTTCACACCGTCGCTGTGAAACCAAAACACATTTTGATGTAATCACTGATGAATCCCAACAACTAAACATAAATACAAACGCATTTTTTTCTTATAATACATATTCAAATGCCATGTAATAGGTTTAAATAATTTAATAGGTTCCTCGCTGCCCTCCCAACTCCACCTCGGCCATCGCCCAAATAGAATCAGAGATTAGTCAGTTTGGATAATTCCAAATTTTACGATCAAATCCTCCCCCTCATCCATTTGTTTTCCTTATTTATTTTGATGTTATTTGTCAATTTTATCTGTTAAACTTTCTGCTTAAGCGTGCTTATGAATACCCCCATCAATTTTCTCCATATTACTCTATGGCTACTGAAAGAGCCACACGTATCGTGATTCTTAGAAATATAAAGGAAATATCTCGCTTCTGGACTGTTATATACTGCGCGTCACTAATTATTTATATTTTCTGTGTGCCATTCATTTTCTATGGTGGTTGTATGGAACAAGGTGTGAATGTTTCTTTTAATTGAAAAGATAATTGAACGATACTTCGTAGGCTTACCAAAATGGGCCCTAAAAACATTTTATTGACCATATTGAGTTGCACTCTGTACCGTAAAAAATGGCCCAACGCCTTACCCCCATGCAGCGGGCCCTTGCCGTTGGGCAACTTCAGGCAGGAAGAACTCACAGAGAAGTGGCGCTCGACTTGGGCGTTTCCCAGCCAGCAATCAGTGTCTTACAAGAAGTTCCGGCAAACCGGAGACGTAAAAGACTTACCGAGACCGGGGCGGCCAATGTGTTAACGCCGCAGGAGGACATACACATTATTAGACCACTCTGTGTGAATTTTGGTGTGATACCCTTCCAACTTGAAACGTGTAATTTGCACAAAACAAATCGGAACTCAAGTGTGAAATTTGGTACGGCGAGAGTAAAAATGTTGAATTTATATATTCTGTTCTTTTCTTTACTTGTTTTGCTCAACTTTGAAATCCACAGCCAACCCAACACAAATATAAATAATTAGTGACGCGCAGTATAGTATTATGAAGATATGTAACCGCACCCGTTCAAAGCAGAGCCTCCCATGACCTTGCAGTCCCTTCGCCCCATGTTCCGCGCCGCCTCGTGGAACGTAGCCTTGACCTCCGACACGGACACCGTGTCCTGTAAGCAAATCATATCATGAACACCGCGTCCTGTAAACCAACCATATCACAGACACCGCGTCCTGTGAACAAACCATATCACAGACACCGCGTCCTTTGAACAAACAATATCACAGACACCGCGTCCTGTGAACAAACCATATCACAGACAGCGCGTCATGTGAACAAACCATATCAAAGACACTGCATCCTGTGAACAAACCATATCACAGACACCGCATCCTGTGAACAAACCATATCACAGACACCGCGTCATGTGAACAACCCACAGCACAGACACCGCGTCCTGTGAACAAACCACATCACAGACACCGCATCCTGTGAACACCGCTTCCTGTGAACAAACCATATCACAGACACCGCGTCATGTGAACAAACCACAGAACAGACACCGCGTCCTGTGAACAAACCACATCACAGACACCGCATCCTGTGAACAAACCACATCACAGACACCGCGTCCTGTGAACAAACCAAATCACAGACACCGCGTCCTGTGAACAAACCATTATCACAGATACCGCGTCCTGTGAACAAACCATATGACAGACACCGCGTCCTGAGAACAAACCACATCATAAACACCGCGCCGTGTGAACAAACCACATCAAAGACACCACTCGTGTAAACAAACCATATCACAGACACCGCGTCCTGCGAACAAAACCATATCACAGACACTAGGTCCTGTGAACAAACAATATCACAGACACCGCGTCCTGAGAACAAACAATATCATAAACACCGCGCCGTGTGAACAAACCACATCAAAGACACCACTCGTGTAAGCAAACCATATCACAGACACCGCGTCCTGCGAACAAAACCATATCACAGACACTGCGTCCTGTGAACAAACAATATCACAGACACCGCGTCCTGTGAACAAACCATATCACAGACACCGCGCCGTGTGAGCAAACCACATCAAAGACACCACTCGTGTAAACAAACCATATCACAGTACCGCGTCCTGAGAACAAACCATATCATACACACCTTGTCCTGTGAACAAACCATATCACAGACACCACGCCGTGTAAACAAACCATATAACAGACACCGCACCCTGTGAACAAACCATATCACAGACACCGCGTCCTGTGAAAAAACCATATCACAGACACCGCGTCCTGTGAACAAACCACATCATAAACACCGCGCCGTGTGAACAAACCACATCAAAGACACCACTCGTGTAAACAAACCATATCACAGACACCGCGTCCTGGGAACAAAACCATATCACAGACACCGCGTCCTGTGAACAAACCATATCACAGACACCGCGTCCTGTGAACAAACCATATCACAGACACCGCATCATGTGAACAAACCATATCATAGACACCGCGTCCTGTGAACAAACCATATCACAGACACCGCGTCCTGTGAACAAACCATATCACAGACACCGCGTCCTGTGAACAAACCATATCACAGACAGCGCGTCATGTGAACAAACCATATCAAAGACACTGCATCCTGTGAACAAACCATATCACAGACACCGCATCCTGTGAACAAACCATATCACAGACACCGCGTCATGTGAACAACCCACAGCACAGACACCGCGTCCTGTGAACAAACCACATCACAGACACCGCATCCTGTGAACAAACCATATCACAGACACCGCTTCCTGTGAACAAACCATATCACAGACACCGCGTCATGTGAAAAAACCACAGCACAGACACCGCATCCTGTGAACAAACCATATCACAGACACCGCGTCCTGTGAACAAACCAAATCACAGACACCGCGTCCTGTGAACAAACCATTATCACAGATACCGCGTCCTGTGAACAAACCATATGACAGACACCGCGTCCTGAGAACAAACCACATCATAAACACCGCGCCGTGTGAACAAACCACATCAAAGACACCATTCGTGTAAACAAACCATATCACAGACACCGCGTCCTGCGAACAAAACCATATCACAGACACTGCGTCCTGAGAACAAACCATATCATACACACCTTGTCCTGTGAACAAATCATATCACAGACACCGCGCCGTGTGAACAAACCACATCAAATACACCACTCGTGTAAACAAACCATATAACAGACACCACATCCTGTGAACAAACCATATCACAGACACCGCGTCCTGTGAACAAACCATATCACAGACACCGCGTCCTGTGAACAAACCATATCACAGACAGCGCGTCCTGTGAACAAACCATATCACAGACACCGCGTCCTGTGAACAAACCATATCACAGACAGCGCGTCCTGTGAACAAACCATATCACAGACACCGCGTCCTGTGAACAAACCATATCACAGACACCGCGTCCTGTGAACAAACCATATCACAGACAGCGCGTCATGTGAACAAACCATATCAAAGACACTGCATCCTGTGAACAAACCATATCACAGACACCGCATCCTGTGAACAAACCATATCACAGACACCGCGTCATGTGAACAACCCACAGCACAGACACCGCGTCCTGTGAACAAACCACATCACAGACACCGCATCCTGTGAACAAACCATATCACAGACACCGCTTCCTGTGAACAAACCATATCACAGACACCGCGTCATGTGAAAAAACCACAGCACAGACACCGCATCCTGTGAACAAACCATATCACAGACACCGCGTCCTGTGAACAAACCAAATCACAGACACCGCGTCCTGTGAACAAACCATTATCACAGATACCGCGTCCTGTGAACAAACCATATGACAGACACCGCGTCCTGAGAACAAACCACATCATAAACACCGCGCCGTGTGAACAAACCACATCAAAGACACCATTCGTGTAAACAAACCATATCACAGACACCGCGTCCTGCGAACAAAACCATATCACAGACACTGCGTCCTGAGAACAAACCATATCATACACACCTTGTCCTGTGAACAAATCATATCACAGACACCGCGCCGTGTGAACAAACCACATCAAATACACCACTCGTGTAAACAAACCATATAACAGACACCACATCCTGTGAACAAACCATATCACAGACACCGCGTCCTGTGAACAAACCATATCACAGACACCGCGTCCTGTGAACAAACCATATCACAGACACCGCGTCCTGTGAACAAACCATATCACAGACACCGCGTCCTGTGAACAAACCATATCACAGACAGCGCGTCCTGTGAACAAACCATATCACAGACACCGCGTCCTGTGAACAAACCATATCACAGACACCGCGTCCTGTGAACAAACCATATCACAGACAGCGCGTCCTGTGAACAAACCATATCACAGACACCGCGTCCTGTGAACAAACCATATCACAGACACCGCGTCCTGTGAACAAACCATATCACACACACCGCGCGCTGTGAACAAACCAGTCTGGAGGAGGGCGGCTCGACAAATGCCAATAACACTGGATGGGGGGGGGGGGGGGGTGGGGGGGGGGTGGCTCGACACATTACCCGGTAAAAATTTATCGACTGAGCGGAACTTAAGTAAGCAGAACAGAGACTGGTTTTATTTTCTCCACAGGTGTCCTCGCATCGGCTTCGTTGATTTACATAGCATGCGACAGCCCTCACCTCTAGGTCTTGTTTATTGGCCAGCAGCAGGAGCGGCACCCCGCGCAGTGCATCGCTGCCGATCATCTTCTCTAAAAACACCACATCAAAACAACTCGTATCAATCAGCAGTGCCTTAAACATACCTGGCTCTTCATTATATGCTTGCAGAAGTTATTACGAAAGAACAATTTCAAATCATGTAGCATTTCGGTAGAACTGTGCGCCCCCCCCCCCCCCCCTACCACCCCCTGACACACTTGGTCTTGCCTCACTACCAAGGACAACTTAGAAGTTACGATTGATGCTGAGTGCTCACGGCGTACTTCTGACTACAGCTATGTTATGCAGGGTTTATGAACGAACTTGCTGATGCCTCTTAAGCACACATCGCTTCTTTTTTCAATTGTCAATAAGTTATAATTCCAATGTTTGTTTCCGATTTTAGTTATGTATTTATACGCGTGCTAATGTGTACACAACAGGTGGGTGATTACCGAATGTTTCCTTCGATTCTTCCAGTCTTTCTCGGTCTGACGAGTCGACGAGGTAAATCACTGCATGCGATTCAGCGTAGTACTGTCAACAACAACACGCATGCGCAGTCACGGCGTCGGGTGTTATAGACGGTATAGCCTTGTCAGTAGCGTGTACGAATCTGACACTTTTCTTTTTTTTTTTTTAATTTTTTCTTTTTTTTTTAGTAATTCTAAGTATTAATTTAAGTATGTTAATGCCTAGAAATGCATTTACACACAAGACCGTTACCCAGTGCCGCTTAGGTTAAATCGATACACGTCAATGTTCTGAGAAACAAAAATCTACATGTAACTTTCTCTGCTATTAGCGGGCTGGATGACACAAGAGAAACGCATTAATTAATCACATTCACGTCACCAACACAGCAGGTCCAAGAAATGTGTCTAAAATGTTTCAGTCTCTTTTGAGCTCACTTAAGACAAGGCATATCACTGTCACATAGCACATTGCATAAATTAACCTCGGCATACACTTAGTTTTCTTGAGCTTAATTGCTGAAGCCACATTTTACCTGAACTTTGCCCATTGAGTTTTGAATGATCTATTTTCAGTAATGCTGGTGTCAGCAAAAAAAAAAAAGAAACAAAAAAAAAAAAAAAAAAAAAAAAAACCAACCCATCCCCTACTACTCCCCTCCCGTAAATCTGTTATAAAATTAATTCACTTAATAAAAATCTGAAAGACATTACGTCATACGAATCCCTTTGGAACTTCAGGAAATCTCGGATTCAATAGATTCCCTATAACGGACATAAACAAGGTATCCAAGAAAGAAGAGAACTGCTTGTCAGCTAGTCGCCACTTAGATCTCACCTTGTCCCACAGAGACTGCAGCTCTTCCTGTCCGCCCAGATCCCAGAAATTCAGCCGAACGTTGCCGATGTCGATCTTCCCGACTGCAACAGCACATACAGAGTGACACCGGCGAGTTCATGAAACAGGCATGACATGGAAATGTATAAACAACCTTAATGATCATGGCAACAACGAAATGGTTCATCCAAATTGACTGTCACCTACACTCGAATTTGCTGACAGATCGCCAAGGATTTTGGTCTTTAAGTTTCCGCTATTTCTTGAATAAACCTGTGAGTCATGCCGCCAGTCGCCCGTTAGTCTTTTCTTCAGTCGTCCGTTAGTCATGTCGTTAGTCACCCATTAGTTATGCTGCCAGTCGCCCGTTAGTCACAAGTTAGTAATGCCGTCAGTTGCCCCTTGGTCCAGTCTTCAGTCGTCCGTTAGTCATGTCGTTAGTCGCCCGTCAGTCACGCTGTCAGTCACCTGTTAGTTACCCGTTACTCATCACGTCAGTCGCCCGTTAGTCATGTCGTTAGTCGCCCTTTAGTCACCCGTTAGTCGTGCCGTCAGTCGCCCCTTAGTTATGCCGTCAGTTGGTCGTTACTCATGTTGTCAGTTGCCCGCTAGTCATGCCGTCACTCGTCCGTTAGTCATGCCGTCAGTCACCCCTTTATCATCCGTTACTTATGGCGTCAGTCACCCGATAGTCATACTCTCAGTCGGCCCGTTAGTCATGGCGTCAGTTGGCCGTTATTTAAACGTTAGTCATGCCACCTATCGCCCAACAGTTACCCGTTTATCATGCCGTTGATCACATATTAGTCACACCGACAGTTACCCGTTAGTCATCCGTTAGTCACACCATCAGTCGACTGTTAGTTATCCATTAGTCATGCCGTCAGTCACCCGTAAGTCATGCCGTCAGTCACCTGTTAGTCAGCTACACTTACTGTTTAATCCCACGGTGGTTGTAATCTTAGAGGGATTCATGCCTTTGTAATGTTTGGTGAATTTGGTCTTCGTCTGCTCAAGATAAGTCTGCAAGTAAAACGCACAAAGTGCTGACTGACCAGCCAAGTTTCTAGGCTCGCTATTTTTTTTATGAGGGCATTAAACTGTTAACGTAAGAAATAAATAAACCACTTATGTATCTGGTCTACTTTTTTCCGTTTCTGAATAGAAAAATTCTCATCAGTACTTGAGATATCCAATCCCCAACCCCTTCCCCACTCCATCCCACGCATTCGGTTTAGCAAACGTCATTTTAAAACACTTAAATTGGGCTTACCGTTTTACCAGCATTGTCGAGTCCCAGAATAAGGACAAAGAACTCATCCTTCTGGAACATGTACTTCCAGAAACCACTCATCAGTGTGTACATTGCGCCAGGTGCTCAGGGCCTCACTCTGAAACAACGGGCATTCTAAAATAACGTCACAGCTACTTAACGTGAATCAGCCCAGTGCTACCTCTCACGCTCTAAAACAATTGGCAAATGCGTCAAATGCTCTCAAGCCCCAAAACAGCGAACAAGAATGTCTGGTGACATTGTAACCAGTTGAAACAAAGAACAACAAGAATGTCTGCTGGCACTGTAATCAGTAGAAACAACGAACGAGAATGTCGAGTGACATTGTGACCAGTCAAAAGAAAAAAGAACAAGAATGTCTGGCGACCAGTCGCAAACTACCTTCACGATCCCCAGCTTCACCTTTCTATACATGGTGTGAATCAGTTTTTAAAATTATAGCAACATTTTTACTCTTTGAGGCCAAACACTGAAAATTCAAATATCGATGAGTTTCGATACAAAGTACAACTTTACTATTTTTCTTATGTACAAATGAAAATCTGTGAAGATGCAAAACGATTCAATTATACTTGTAGTAGACACATAAATAGCGGCCAAAAATAACGATTTCTGATACCAAACAAAAAAAAGGACATACGCTTGTAAAGTGTCAAAATGATTCAACTAGAGCCATGAGTAAATATATTTAACGTTCGAAATTTACTATGTTCTACCCTTTCATAAAATCAATAAAAATTCTCCAAATCGATATTTTAGGAGCTCTGGAACGGCGCAGTAGCTGCAAGTAGCGGCTACCTACAGCTGGGATGGTTTTTTTCTACTTCCGGTCCTTGAGACCCAGCTGTGGTGAAATTGTTGAAGACTAAACGACTACCAACCATTTTCCAAATTCCATCAAAGTAACAACACAATTGTAAACAATTTCTGAGCTGGGATTTCTCTGAAAGAAAAAAATGTATGGAAATAACTACAAATATCCCGTAACAGCTAACACCTGTTTACAGTGAGCTTGGTTTATTAAATAATTTAGAAATAAATGTGAAATTACCCCCATAACCCCTAGACTAATATTTAAAAAAGCATAGAATAACTGAATCACATTTTTACTTTTTACTACACCAGGCAGTTGCTGGTTATTTTTTTTTTTGTCAAACAGTCCGTAACTCCTTTAAACACAGTATAATTTAAAATAAGAAGCAAATAAGAAACCATATATTTTTGGCATGCTATTCTGGAATAGACTACCGATACCAGAGTGAAAAATAGTTTAGCAATGACCCCTATGGTTCTTACTATGGAAAATTGCAGCTGATCCGTGATAAATGCAATCAGCTACTTACGGTATTCGCCCAAAATGGTCTAAAGAATGCAAGGGGGAGGACAAAATGGCCCGACCAAAAATGACCCGGCGCAAAAATGGCCTGTTAAAAAATGACACTAAGAGATGTTATGGGGTTAAAATTACTCCGAATTTCAGCACGCCTTGCTTGATTAATGTCAACTAAGTTCTGTTTTACGTCATTTTGGGTCGCTCCATTTTGGTCCGGGCAATTTTGGGCCGAAATCGCTACTTACAGATACACTATTATGGGATGTACTAAGAAATACAGTATAAAGTACATGGTGCTAAGGATATACAAATATAACATGTGTTGGTCAATCTGTCTTTATCTATCGAGATTCAAAGTCCCATTCTTAGGTCCTGGTCGATTTTGGGTCTCCTACTTCTGTAGCTCCAATTTAGCTCCTTCACGCCTTTACTCAGAGCGAGAGTTGGTCATAAGTGGTGACAATAAAACGTTACATTCCGAATACATGAGCCAGATGCAAATTTAGCGACTCTCTCGAATCAAGCTACTCCCCAGTGACTGACTTTACATCTCAGGCGCTAAAACAGGTATAAATACGAAAGTTGTTCAGAATCACGTGGTGATCATTTTGATATGCGTGCAGCCCATACCTGAGAAGTTTTTTATTTATAGCTTATATGCTAGACTTTACGTGTTTTAAGACGGAAAATGATTGGTTTATGGTTTATTGGTGTTTTAAGTCCTTTTCAGCGATCTCAGCGCTATATCAGGACTACCCTGCCACATTATACTGAAATGGGCCATTCCAGTTTGAATCCCCAGGAGGATCATAATTGAGTGCACAGCTAATAGGCACGAGCAGGATTCGAACCCGCACCGGCTATACACCCTAGATCTGAAGACAAACGCTTTACCAACTGAGCTATCCGTCCCCCTTCACGGAAAATGAGACAAAGCGACCTGCTGTTAGCTATCCTGTTTATTGTCTGGCCAAAGCTGTCCGGTCACGTGGTATAGTGATAGGGCAGGTGCTCAGTGGCAGGGGAGTAGGCGGAAATAATCAGAGAGTACTCACATAGAACTGACATTGGCTGAATACACTTCGGGGATTACGAAGACCAAATTATACGACATCGGCCAAGTACATGACATTGCATGACTCTTTCTTTTATTTGAGATAAATGAATTTATCATTTACTCTTTAAAATTCCGCAAATATATTTACATAAAATGCTTCAACAAAATAAATTCCTTGTTCATTCAATAGCTCTTTAGCAGTTTTTTTCACTGTCTACATGTGCAACTATTATTTCAGTGATCTAAAAATTGGAGTATCAAAAATCTAAAATAAAAGAACATTTATAACACAATGTGATTATATCTGTGTTCTATTGTCCACTACGTTTTTGCCCAATTCATTTTACATAGCCACAAATCTATCTGCCCTTTTATTTACAAAAGTTAACTGCGCGGTTAACTTTACTCCTAGAGACGAAAATAGGCTGACCCAACTTCATAACGCAAACAATTTTAGGTGTATTTTTGTTTGTGAAATTGGTTAAATTTGTTCATATATTTTCGGATATTCTGGTTCCGGGATCAGTTGACTCTGCAGTTAACTTTTGTGAATACGGCCACTGGCAGTTTAACCAAAGAAACGCTGAGTATCGTATTTGTTATGTCCGTGGCTATAATCTATGTTGTCTTTATGGACGCTGGTGGGTTGCTGGTGGGTTGGGAAGGTTTAGCCCTGGCCCTCTTATCGTAGCTAGCACATGAAGCTAGGTCTGAGGCAAAGATAAGGATGTCACCCACATCAACAGATACACCCTCAATTTTGTCTAACAACTGACACGGGTCTCGGAAATATTTCAGTGCTCGAAATGAGGCCATACGGGAGGCGGCGGAAAAATAACGACCAAATGGTGTCATGAAGGTTGTGAGTTTTGCATCAGCTGGGTGCAAGGGCACCTGTAAGAAACTGCGAGAACAATCCAGAGTAGTGAATTCTTCAGCAAATTATATCTTAATGGCTATATCCTCAACAGTGGGCATAACAAACCATTCCCTTTCTACAGACCGAGTCAACGTTTTGAGATGAATTCTAACCTTACAATACTTCTTCAAGACAGGAACTTACAGGGGTAAAAACTCAATTATTTTCTTTCCTCTTTGACCGGCTTTATCAGAGGCTTCTGATTCTTCGGGGACATTTTATATTGTCTGGGTTCAGTTTGATATGTACTGGCAGACTTGTTTTCATAAAACCAAAACCACCGAACACAGCCTCGGAAATATTCTTGTCTTATTTGATAAGTCCCGCATTAGAAGGCGTGCTGACATGTGACCATGAATAAAGCATGCCTTTCACTTCTGCGTAAACTGGCCTACACAATTTATCTGACCTGACTTCATTTTTTTATTTGGCTTATCTTAAGTGACTTTTAGTTTGACGTGAGGAATGACTTTATTTCTGACGCCATTTCATCTGCTGTATTCCATATGTTTAAGACGGAAAATGAAAAAAATCTGACTTGCTGTTATCCATAGCGTTTATTGTCAGACAAAAGTGATCCGGTGAAGCGGTATAGCCATATGGCAGGTGTTACTGCGGAAGGAAGGGGAAGAACAATCAGGGGGTCCTCAAATAGAACTAACTTTGGATGTATAACTTCGGACATTATCCGGTCACGTGACATAGTGATATAGCAGGTGCTACGGCGGAAGGGGGCTAAGATAATCAGGCAGTACTCAAACAGAATTGACATTGGGTTTATGAACGTTTGGGCATTGCGGAACACTGAACTATATGACATCGGTTAAATACATGACATTATATGACAGTTAGTTGGGACCTGCATCAGAACTTTTTTAACATCATTTTCTTAGTGCATGCTGTACAGACCATTTATTTATTTATTTTATTTATTGCTTTGTTTCAGACTCGAGGTCCATATTTAGAATCTTCACAATGCCTTTCAGTGAAAGATACATTATCAACATATTTACTATACATCAACTATATACGACACATTGTACCATTGTCGCATTAAATTAGATTTTCTCACTGGTGCGTAATGATCGTAGAATTGCATTTTCTGATTCAAGTAACCTTTTGTATGTACTTTTAATATATACTGCCATAACTTCATCATATTGTCTGATATTACGTAATTCTTTTTCGAATGATATACTACATCTTCTATGTAAATTGAAAAAAAAAGCATGAAAAATATTATTATAAGCAATTTTGAACTGACACATAGTCCCTTTCTTATAACACGACCACAACTATGAAATATAAAAGTTACTGATATATTTCTGAACAACATAACTTTTACATCTTCTGCACAGTGATTAAATTTATTTATTATTGCATTACCCCTAGAGTATATAACTCTCCTTTGTCGTTTAATATCCTCATCATCACTAAGATCATCGCAAAAATTTTTGGCCTAGGTACTTTTGCATGTTACAATACATTATTTTTTGATGACCTAAAGTTATATTTTTGTATTCGATTTCTTTATCCTTTTTACTTCTAAATATGACACATTTTATTTTTGTTTCATTGAAGGACATGTCTAAATTATTACCACAATCGTAACACACATTCACTAACTTCTGTAAGCCCTTAAGAGATGGTGCTAAGATTGCTAAATAATCTCCATAAAATATATGATTGATCAATTGAATTCCTAAAAAGCAACCAATTTTTACATTATTCGATTTCCTACTGATGTCATTTACATATATTAAAAAGAAACGGAGATAAAACACCACCTTGCCTGACTCCATTGGTAACAGTGAATTCTGATGAGACAATTTTACCCCATCTTATATATATACTTTGCTTTTGATACCAGTATGCTAATAGACGCACAATATACAGTGGTTTGCTGATTTGCTTTAGTAGCAAGTTTGTCTTGAATTTTAGACAACAAACATTTTTTCCATAATTTTTGATAATGTAGAGGCAATTGCAATCGGTCTATAGTTGGATGAACTGGTTAAATCTCCATTTTTGTCTTTCAATATTGGTGTAATTGTTGTACTCATAAAAGATTCAGGAAGGTAGCCATGTCTGCACATCGCATTAAAACACATGGTTATTAAACGGTATACACTTTCGTCCGCATGCAAAACATGTTCAAGAGTTAGCCCTGATTTATCTGGTGATTTACCCTTATTGGTATCTTCCGCGGCTCGAATTATAATCCATACATGTAAAATATTCATACTCTTTCTTTCCTTCATTGTTAAGTGTCGAAAAGTCAAAATTACTATTGGCTATACTATTAAATAATTTACAGTAATGATCCTTCCAATAGTTTGCTATGTCATTTTCATTTGTAACACCATTAATGTTATTAACGTTTTTGTTCACATTTAATCTTTTCAGTTCGGATTACACGAAAACTCTATTCTTTAGTTTCAATGCGAACTATTCACCCCTTCCCCCAATCAGGGTTGGCAGGTTTCTCCCATTAGGGTTTTTACCCCAGGGGAGAAATACGTTTCTCCCGCAGTTTCTCCCGTAGTTTCTCCCCTCTTGTTATTTTTTTGTTTGTCTTGCTTAACGTTCACATGAGGATACACAAATGTATGATCGACATTTGTTATTCAGGCTTTCACTCTTTCTTTCACTACAAGACAGATGCCTTACTAGTCTACTCATGATCAAAGAAAAATCCGTTCTCTGTCAGTCTGTGTCAAAGTACTGGCATGCTTATCTTCCAGTTACTGTCCGAGCTACGCTTTAACAAAACGTCTTAATCCTTATATCAGGAGATGTAGAGATTAAGGGTGTGTAGTCTCTGTCAGTCTGTGTCAAAGTAATGACATGCTTATCTTTCAGTTACTGTCCGAGCTACGCCTTAACAAAACATCTTAATCCTTATAAAGATTAAGGGTTATGTAGTGTCATTAATGCGATTAATCCTCAACAGCTATATAAGGGTTGTAAAGTCGACATTATCATTACAAACAAATTGCGATTATTGTCTTTGTGCTGCCGTTAAATTATCAACTCAAAATTTTTAAAGGAGGAAGACCTAAAGATAAAGTTTGGGAGCACTTCAGTTTGTCTGCGAAGGATAAAAAATGATACGCTAAATGCATTTACTGCGGGAATGAGCAGTTGGTAAAAGCTCATCGTGCAAAAGTACACCTAGCTAGATGCACTAAACGTGAGGGAAATGTGCCAAATGTCGATGATACGCCAGTTTTCGTGCCTATTGTAGAAGATAAACCTGCCACGTCGCGAAAAAGGGAAAGATCTGCATCACCAGCACCAAAGCGGCGATCTGTTCCCATGCCCTCTGTTAAGCCAAGTACGGAAAGCGCTGTTTTCAAAACACCAGGAAAAGTTAAAAGACATATTGATAGTCAAGTGGCCAGGCTGTTCTATGCGTGTAACATCCCCTTCAATTTTGTCGAGAATCCAGAATTCATAAAAACTGTTCAGTTGCTGCGACCTGGCTACAATCCACCAACACGAAAAGCGATTGGAGGACAACTTTTGGATCAAATTACTGAAGATATGCAGAGCGCGATGAAAGCAAAAATCGACGGCAAACAGGTATCACTTACACAGGATGGGTGGAGCAATTGCCATAATGATCCAATCATCGCTTCCACGCTGGCTGTAGATGGCGAATCATACTTCTTGGACAGTGTTGAAACCGGATCAATGACAAAATCGGCTGAAAACTGCAAGAAACTGTGTGACAACTCCATACACACAGCCAGAGAGAAGTACAACTGCACTGTGAAAACTGTAGTTACAGATAACGCTAGCAATATGGCTAAAATGAGAGCTGCTCTTAAGGCTGATGACCCGGACATGGCTGTGTACGGCTGCTCTGCACATCTGCTTAACCTCATTGGTGAAGATCTCACCCCTAAAGATGTCATTGGTCACGTGAAAGAGATAAATAAATACTTTCGCAACAACCAGAAACCATCCGCATGGTTGCAAGAAACAGAGGGCAGTGTGAAGCCGCAACTACCTGGGGATACACGCTGGAAGTCGCAGCTTATTTGCATCGAGACATTTATCAAGAATCGTCCTTACTTTGTCCAAATATGTGAAGAGAACGAGGCTTATTTCGATGGAGGAATTGTTAAAAAAATCCACGACTTTAACATTTATCGACCTGGCTACGCAGCTCCAACCAATCGCAGGCGCGCTCGACACATGCCAGTCGGACCAAACGTCAATTGCAGATGCCTGTCACGTATGGTTATCACTGTTGTCCAATCCAGATTTGAATCAGCACAAGCCAGCTATTGAGCGTCGATTCACACAAGCCATTACAGCTGAGCATCTGACTGCCTACAAGCTACATCCAAAATATCTCGGCCAGTATCTCTCTGACGAGCAAAATCTGATTGTCAGTCAATATCTCCTGGACATAAGTGACGCTCACGCTCAGATCCTGATCGCTTTGGAAGCAAAATCCGCGCCATTTCCTGCCCATTATTTCACTGAAGCTGGCCGATCGGTTAAACCTTTGACGTGGTGGTTGCTCGCAAGAAATTGTGGTGTTCCTGCTGAAACCGTTCAGAAAGCTACAACCCTTCTCTCATGCCCTTCTTCGTCTGCATCAATTGAAAGGGTGTTTTCGAACTTCAGTGCCATACATTCGAAAGTGCGAAACCGTATGCTTCGAGGATCAAATGAGATTGACTACTGAGTGCAACTTAAATGACTGATTCGACCACTTTCGTGTTCCGCCTTCAGGCAGATTGGTCTATGTATGAACAGTTTAAAGAAAGTTTTGAAATATTATATAGATTTTGGTAAAAATGTGTAGTGTGGATTTTTACGAAAAACTTTTTTCTGCTACAGTAAGCGTTGAGAATCGAATGAGCGAGTGTAAAATATATGACAAACTGGATTAATTAATTGACATTTCTCATGAATCAATGTCTGTTTGAGTAAGGAACAGTTTAAGGGAAATCTAAAGTGTTAAAATATTAAATAATTTATACTAAAATGCAAATAAACGTTGAAAGAATTTTTATGCCCGACGTTCATCCCCTGTTTCTGCCCCATTTATCCCCGGGGGAAACATTTCTCTCCGGGAGAAACCCTAAATCCCAGGTTTTTCCCCTCTTTCTCCCATGGGGAGGGGAGAAATACCTTTCTCCCTGGGAGAAACCCAACCCCTACCCCAAATCGCATATCCCTCTGTCAGAGTTAACCTATAATCCGTATATACGGTCTGTACAGCAGACACAGTATACCAAAACGATCAGATCATGATTTTGAGCAACTTTCGTGCTTGCACCTTACAGAGCCTCAAGTGTGGACTGACCAAAGTCAATGACTGGGCTGTGTCAGAGTGAGCCGAGCCAACAGTAGTTGGCCGCTTCTTGGAGCTACTACGTAGTCAGCTAGGCAAAATCAGTCGACCCGTAAAATGTAACTTTTGAGCGAAAAAATGATATAGACAGAGCAAACACTATGTTACGAAACATGTCATGTCTTATATGAAAGTGTACGTGTTTGAAAGAAAATTAGAATTTTGATATTTTCCCTTATCATGTCTTTATAATTTATCCCAACAAATATGCAGTCGAAACACCTCCATCGGAACATCCGAGAGTACGAATAAATGTTATGACTCATAAGCCAAAGTACAACTTGGGCATTCCCAATAAAAATGCGCAAAAATGCTGAGTTTCGAATAAAAATAACCAGGTAAGAAGGTAAAAAATGAAAGAAATGATAGAATTCGCCTTAATGTCAAATATCTTTTGCACCAAAGAGCAATCGGATTTTTAACAACCCGTATGCTATTTTAAAAAATTATTAAAGGCTTTAACAACTAGTTTCAAGTTTAAATAAGCCAAATCACACTTTGGGCGTTCCCAATAAAATGCACAAAAATTCTGCGTTTCGAATAAAAATAACCGGGTAAAAATGAAAATAATAAAGAGATTTCGCCTAAATATCAAATTTCTCTTGAACCAAAGGGCAATCTGGTTTTTAACAACCCGTATGTTATTTCAAAGATTAATTGAAAGTTTTAAAAAATAGTTTCAAGTTTCAATTTCTTATATGTTCAAATTAGATCTTTTTTGTGATATTTCTCCTATATTTTTCTATCATTTCTTACATTTTTTTACCTGGTTTCCTTGCCGTCGAAATTAAAAATTTATTCGCATTTTATTCGAAACACCCAACGTGTGACTTGGCTTACTGACGTCATCTTATCTTATTATCGTCCACACTCCCATATATTCCAGCAAACATGCACAGTCTTCTTATCGTCCACACTCCCCATATATCCAGCAAACATGCACAAAGTGTACACTGATCGTTCTATATTCACACCTTATCTATCACTTCGAATTACTTGTTATATGTTTTGCTTGTTGTTTTTTTTTGTTCGTGGAAAGGGCTAATTGCATCAGCAGAAGGCAACAACAGCCATGTGTTACCGTAGCTTTCATAACAGCTGACCTCTGATGAGATCTATCTGTTATATATATAAACAAAGAGTGGGTGGGTATGTTTAAAAGTAGTTCACCCTAAAAATATTATTTTACCGGAATTCCCATGGGTTTTTCGAGTGAAAAGGTATTATATTCAACATACCGAACCGCCGTGGAGGATGGTTGTTGAACATATTTTTAAAAAGTGGTTCCTCTCTTTTATGAGTATTACTTTGCGAGAGATCCCCAGTGGGTTTGTGGAGTAAAAAGGTGTTAGGCACAACAGACCGAACCACCGCAAAGGTTGGTTGTAGGACAACAACGCCTGTAAAACAGGTCTGTATCACTTCTGGTATCCTGGCTCATTCCATGTATCCCGTTGAACCAAACCAACAATTGTTTCACAGAGTTTAACCTTTGGGACGACTAAAAATAGGGGCTAAAATAGGAGTTAACTTATTTAATTACTTAGTTGCAACTTCACAAAGATTGTGCCCCTTGGTCCGGTTTCTCCAAACACTAAAGCTTACCGATTTTCAACAGGAAGTTGAAATTAAATTAAAAAAAAAACTAGAAACATGCGGAGAACAAAATTAATTGAAGATCATAATTCAATCTCTTCTCCGTCCCTTGTACATCTAAATGTCTCTCGTGCTCGGAACAAAATTCGATAGCCCTGTGTTTTCAAATACACTTCCTGTTTATGGGCAACCAGGAAGTAATTCAACTGTGGTCTGGTTCCAACAGAGAGACTGCACCTTCAAATCGACTTAGAATAATAATGTCCTCCTCCGGTTTTCTCGGTCTGTGCCACTATTTACACAGATCACAGAAGTGTACTTTTTTTACAGATTTTGCGACTTCATTTAGAATTTTCTAGATTGTTTGCATTTGGACCTTTTTGGCTTTTACTTGTTGTTTTACATAGTTCAATATATCTGTAATCTACATATGATTATGCATTTATTACTTGTGGACGTAAAATTATATAAGAACAGAAATGAACCAAAATTGCAGCTAAATAAAGGTAAAACTACAATACTGAATCAAGACCGTGTAATTAACTTACCATAAATAGAGATCACAAAGTTGTTGCCAGTACCTCAGAAATAAATTCGGTTAAACTCTTTACCCAAGCAAGAAGCCATATCTTATCAAGGTAGTTCACCATAGAAACTAAAGAAAAGATTGATAAAAACGGGTTTAAAAGCGCTTAAAGCAATAACAATCAAGATTAATTTGATATTGGAATAATCTATGCAAAATATGAATCGGATAATCGAAAAATTTTAAACCCACTAAATAGGAAACACATCTATGATGAAACTCAAATTCTTTCCGTGCATCAAAACAAATCTGTGTTTAAGTATTAGCGCATGCAGCAGAGAAAAAAGAGATGTACTAAGGAAAACTCGATACAAATTTTTATAATCTTTTAATGTCAAGCAACTGGTTTAATTTCTTTTTCAAAATGCCGTGTCTTGCTTTCTGTATGAAGTGCGATCGGGAAGGCTCCACATTAGGTGTTACATACACAGGGTTGTTAGCTCCTCTATGCTGCATCCAGCGCCCGCTATTTTGAAACCCTAGAATAACGCCAGACCGAGATTACATATTTAGAGGAATATTCACTATTGACGTTAAGTATATATATTTAATTTATCTGTCTTTTTGTGAAAATGATCGATTTCAATATGGTAATTTAAATTTTTCTATTTGTGTTGTGGAATCAGGACGCATTTTTTCTTCTTGTTTCACCGACATTCAGGCTTTATTTAGCCAGATAGTTCCTTGATGAACAGCAGTATAATAACTGACACAGTTAGTAGAAGGACCATAAACAATCATTGCAAAGCTAAGTAATTGTAGTTTGTGTGGTATAAATGCAAATTGAATATCCTTGTTTTCTTGTCGTCTGTTTATTTTGGGCAAGAAGTCAGGTGGCGGATTGTTTTCACCTTTAACAAAAGAAACCAAAAAAAAAAAAAGAATAAAATAACCAGTTTTGCCGTATTTTGGATGGTATTTGTGTACGTATGGAAGAACCCTTTACTGGATTTATGGCTTGTTTGGAGGCCTAGTACGATTGGACAAAGGTGATTTCAGCCGTTGCTGTAAAGAAACACACAAGGAAATTAACTGAAGTATTTAATTTCTTAGTACTCATTTTTGCGAGTAAAATATCTTGTAGACGTAAAAGCCATCACTGTGGGTTTTCAAATGTATTACATTGGTTATCGCGATCCATAATAAATAAAAATTCGTTGGAACACAAAGCACCACATGGGTAACTTTACCAGGTGCCCCCTTGCTATGTTCACTATGCCTGTCAATCAACCGACCAATCAGCGCACGCTGCAGTTCCTATCTTGTGATCGAATCCCACCCAGCTTATCGTACCAGATGGGGAGGTGGGTGAGTACAATTCAAGTGATGGCTTCTACGTCTACTAGATATTTTACTCATAAAAATGAGTATTAAGAAATTAAATACTTCAGTTTTAATTTCGGAAATATTAGCTTGAAGACTACGAAGCCATCACTATGGGGGACTCAAACTGGCGGTGGGAATTGATTATCCAATGCATAAGAACTGGTTGACACACCATCTACAAGACATCATGTCGTACAGAAGGCAGAAATAAAAGAAATACATTCAAGTTATTCTTTTAATTTCAGCGGGGTATCACTGCGAACTGCCCATTTAGTAACATATAACAAGATCAGTGGGGTTTCACAACGGCATGTCTATTATCAAACATCGTTAGGTCAAACAATAGTGACACGCAGATACGAGGGATCTCATCTCCTCCTCTTTTGCCAAAGAAAGGATTAAGAACAGCTTCAAAGAAAACACTAAAGATGTTGCCGACCCGCCGCAACCACGCAGTGTACCATGCGCAAAACCGCACTGTCCAAAACGAGACCATGGTACAACTGTACTGCGCAGGGCCGGCCAGAGAACAGTCATGTGATTGAGAAGTTGCCTTCCTGCCGCTGTAGATCCCTACTGCGTCTGTACCCCCATTCTACTTAGAGGTCTTCTATGCTTCTTTCCACGGGAATGCTGAGGAGTCCTGCAAGAAGCAAGATTGTTATGAATCACTGATTCAGCAGCAGCAAAGGGACCAAGACTATGCAAATTACTCAACGCATCAGTTGAATACTCTTGTAAATAATGCTTAACAAAAGTGTTAGGCGACGCCCAACAACCAACGTGCAACAATTCACACATTGACACCCCATTAGTACTACGCAAGGAGTGTTCCACATGTCTGACCTGATGAGCTTTAATTGACAATCTCTTTTGGATTACATCTTCAAACTCCTTAATTATATCATCATATGCTTGCAATATGGTTTACTTGATATAATTCGAAATCGACCCTTTCGACAGATCTACCGTAATACTTAGCATAAATGAGATAAACATTTAGTCGCAATATGCGTCTTGCCCATAAAGGACACCTCCCATGAGCCAATGACCTGCCTGTCAACATTTTGCAACGCGTGTATTTCCTCGCAACGCGTGTATTTACCCGAGGCCAATGCCTCAAGAAACACACACTTCAGGGTAAGCAATTTGTCTGAAATGACGGAATGATGGAAAAGTGGCGATGTGAGATACTTCAACACTAATGACAAATCTCAAGGCACCACTGTCCTATCCTGAAAGGGTCGCTCCAATTGAAAGGACCTAACCAAATCCGCCAACACTTCACAATATGACAAATCATATCCCGATGCCCTCTTCAAAATAAAGGTGAGCAATAAGTCATAATCGATCTAACCCACACCCTCCTGACCTCTAACAGATACAGAAAGAAGTCGGTCACTGCCACCGCCGTAGCAGCCACGGAATCGCTACCCCAATCTAGACACCAAGACTCGAACAAACGCCAATGCGGCAGGTAGACATTGTTGGTGGAATCCTTGTGAATTCTGTTTATTCTCTGCAGTACTGGCTGAGAAGCTCCCTTCGATTTCAAGAGGGAAAACTTATGCACCAAAGTTTTAGTCGAAATAACTGAGGATTTGGGTGATAATGCTCCAAATGAGGTTGACGCAGACTGCCATACTCCAGGGGAACCGGAAGACTCATGACGCACTGTAACGCATCAAAAAAGGAAACCAAGACAGTTCTGGAAGATCGGGAGCTGACAATAGGAGGCGCTGAGGGCCTCTCATGCCAAACCTTGATAAGAACTTTCATCATGAGAGACGACGACGGGAAGGCAAACAACATTTGCGTCGGCCAGTGACACAGCAACGCATCGATCGCTATTGCCCCAAGATTCGGACACGGAGACATGTACGACGGAAGACGATGATTGAGCCTATTGGCAAACAAATCTTCCTGAGGTGCACCCACGGAGACTGCGAGGCAATCCATCTAAACTTGTGATCCACTAACGCCCACTTGGTGTGAGCAACCTGACCCGTTCGGGATGCTAAGTCCGCTAGAACATTCAGACTGCCGGCAATGTGAGAAGGATGAATGAAGAATCGACCCTCCCGGGCAAGCAATAAGACCTCTTTAGTGAGACGAGACAACATGGGTGAGCGTGTGCCACCCTGCTTGACCAAATACGACACCACCGTCTGATTGTCTACGAGAAACTGAACTACATGACCGCATAGAAATGTTTGCAGAGTTTGACAAGCTATCAAAACCGCCTTCATTTCCAATACTTTGATATTCAAGCGTCGTTTGTGATTCAACCACGAGCCCTTCCACATGCAACCTTGGAAAACAACACCCCACTCGGTGAAAGAAGCGTCCGTCTTCACTTGCCTCGATGGAGCTGGGAGAGAAAAGGGAATACTGACCAAGAGATTGGGCTGACACGACCACCAATCCAGATCTCTTAGAGCTAGCAACGACAACCTTACGCGACGTGTCTGCAACCTGCCGTGACGCAAAGCCTTCAAGACCACCCGATGAAACTACCGAAAATGACACCTGCCCAACTGGACCGTCTTTTCTTTTGCGACTAACAACCCGAGTAGAGACTAGCTGAGCTACCCGAGGCGTGGAGACAATCGTGGAAATGAGTGACTATATTTTGCGGACTCTGTTTTGTGTGGGAAAAGCTCTGGTACACGCAAAATCCAACAAATCCCCAGAAACTCTATTTTCTGATTGGGAACAAGCTCCGACATTTTGTGATTGACCAGCAAATCTAGGACCCCACAGCTACTTAGCAGAACATCCAACTGTGATAGGAGCAACTGTATGTCCTCATTTACCAAAAACCAGTCGTCCAGATATTGGAAAAACAGCAACCCTTCTTGATGACTCCACCTTTTGAGTACCTCCATCACTTGTGTAAACACAAGCGGGGCCGTTGACAATTCGAAGGAGAGGGAGAGAAACCAATAATTCTGAACAGACCGAAACCCCCCGGCCGAAACCCCCCGGCCCTAACCGCCCCCATCAAAACCCCCTCCGACTAAAACCCCCTCCGACTAAAACCCCCGGCGGCCTAAACCCCCCAACCCAACCCCCCCCCCCCCCGTTCTCAAAGAAAATGTGTAATGATAATTTCTTCACTTATTTTCAATGACTTCGTCACCTCGAACTCTGATCTTAGCTTTACATTCTCCCTGAAAAGCTTTGTTCTGGCGCCTATTTTCGCACTCTTACGAAACACAGGCATTTGCTAGCTTTTTTTGCTTTTCTTTGTACCAAATGCCCTTGGTACAATATTTTTAGCAGATGTGATGTATTCCATGATGGAAGTATGATTTTTTACAGCAATCTGGGTCATTTTATACGTTCCTGCAAACCTGCTGCGGAACTCGGTCGATGAACTGGAGCTCATCTTTTTAGTATTGAAGCTATTCACTAAACTACCTATTCGAGTGAATCACAATGGATATAAGTCACATCTATCGCAAAAGAAATTGTAATTTGTAAACTCGACTGATCTCGCAACCGGCATATGAATTGCAATTTTTAATGTGTACACACTCATCAATCGTAAGAGCAATTGTAAATTCAAAAACTGAGTGTTGATGTATGAAGTTTCTATTATAATGATGATCAATGCCTTCAGTGGTTCAGAAATTGCAATTTTAAACGCCGTGTGATCTCTTTAATGGGCATTTGAAGTGTAATTAAAAACGTGGATTTTTGGCAATTATAAAATATAAAAAAGACCTGAGAACCGGGGGGGGGGGGGTTAGGGTCAGGGGGGTTTCGGTCGGGGGAGGGGTGGTGGTTTGGGCCTAGACTCTCGTGAACCATATAAGAAACTGATTGCGTTTCGACAAGTATATGTGTCACAAAGTGATAGATTCTCTTCTATATTTTTTTAAGGTTAGGCGCTCGTGCAGTTTTTATAGTTTGCTTTGCATGAGGTCGTTTTGTACAGGTCATCTATTTAATTGACCGAGTAAAATCAATATTGATTACAAGATGTGAAGTCAGTATTTATAATCCTTAGTACCCTTGTGTTGAATACGTAAGGTGTCTTTTGCCACGTCTTCGGGTCAGTTTAGGAGTAAACCATGCCGGAGTAAGACGTAATGTTAAGTTAGTTATCAGCCTAAAGGCATCACATATATGGATTTATGAATAATACGACTTAAGCAAGGTCAGTATTGCATATATATAAGTTGAAACTACTGAGTTAAAATGCTTCAGTTATTTGTGAATTAATTAGCAGTTTTTTGGGGGTAGAATTACTGCTGATAAACCTTGAATAATTTTGTTTCATTTGACCGTATGTATTGTTAGTCGTGCAGTTTATGTTGTATTTGAATAAATAGATAAATTATGGGAAACAAGCAGAGACTTGACCGCTGGGTTTGGGATTCTATTGGTAGTCTTTGAAGTAGAATTCTGAAGGTCGAATACTTATGAGTGTTTGTATCGTGTGTTAAGTGGACGGGGACTGGGACAAGGAGAATGGGAGCCCCGATGTGTGCAGTGTTTTGCTGAGGGTGATACGCATGAGGACCGTAAGGGCTGGGCAACGTACCAACAAGAGGCGGGAACTCCGACCGAGAGACGTTTCAACGGGTACCGTGAGGGACTTGTTCACTCAGCTGAGAAGGGACAATTCTCGTGTGCGTGATGATGCACGTGGAGTGGGCATGTACGGTGTTGTAGCGTAGTCTTGGGGCCGAAAACCGTGAGGGACTTGTTTACTCGACCGAGAAAGGACATTCTCGAGTGCATGGTGACGCACTTGGAGTGGGCATGTACGGTGTTGTAACGTTGTCTTGAAGGCCGCGAGTATCGGTGGCGTGATTACTATTATTTTTTTTCGTGTAAATTGTTATGTATTTGTTTGTTAATAAATAATATTTTTTTTCTTTAAAAAAAAAATCATTTTTTTGTTTGTTTATACTTCCCTTAACCACAAATTCAAAGCAATTTGTGACAATATGACAAGCCGCCAACCCCTTTATTTTTTCGGAACGAGAAAGACACGACTGAAGAACGCAGGTGTGCCTACTGGCATCCTTTCTACAGCCCTCTTGTCTAAGAGCTCTTGCATCATTCGTTGCAACACAAGTTGCTTTTCTGGATTTTGATCGTACGTCGTGACTTAAGAAGGACTGGGAAGCTTGGCCAGCGGTGAAGGAGTCTGACAACCCGACCTGTCCCTTACAAAGGGCAAATGGTAATAACGTTGCAACCACCGAAGTAGATTTTTGGGAGCTCTTAGCAAAAATTCTTTAGCCTTCCACCTACAGGCACATTTACGCTCGATTCGTGAAACTGTCAAGTCAATTCTCCACAAGAACCGAAAGTATCTGGCAGACATCGTCGTTCGATCTGCGGCGGATACTTCAATTGGTTGCTACCTCTGCATGGGGGTGGCAGCCTGCTTTTTGTGTCCAATTTGTTCTTCTTTGGCTGGGGCGTCGAGACTGGAGTCGTACTCTGCCTCTTCTGTGGCGTAGCTGTAGAAAGAGCGGTCGCGCGACGTTGCTTCGCTGAACCGGCCCGTGACGTAAGTGTCTTGCGCATTAATGCGTCTTGCGAGCGTACCCGTGCCGCCTCAATTACACTCTTAAGTAGCTCTGGCGGAAACAAGTCCGACTGACTGTCTATGGGAGCAAACCGCGGTAGCAATGTTCTTTAGGTAGTCACCACAGGGCTTGTGGTTTTTTGTATTTTTTGCTTTGGACCACTCCGGTTACTCTGAATATCCTTTCAAATTGCGCAATGTGTCCTATGTAGCTTTGACAATGTTTTAGTGCGATCCGCCAAAAACAAGCAAAAATTTTACATTTCTAAAATTATTTATTGTTATGTTTGTTTCATAAATCAAATTAGTTGTAAAGATAACACAAGTTAGTTATCGGATAGTTTTATTACATTTCAATATTCAGCGCTCTTTGTTATTGTGGGTTCGACTCCCACGGAGTGCTTGCATAACGATTTATTTTGCAATTAGCACTCTCCGGTAGTAACACAGCGCGCGTTAAATATGCGTATCTCTGCCATATGCAATACATATTCTAGTTAATGTTTATTAAGGTGGTAAAGTTACAAGCTCTAACAATAAAAACAGCTTCCAAAATATTTACGTCTTATGCTCGTTAGGCCAGAAGACTTCGTCTGACTGGTCCTATCACATCAATGCGGGTTGAGGCATCGGTTGTCTGTATGTATGCATGTATTTAAACTTTTACTCAAAATGCTTCTCCTGCAGTTTTGATAAGATTGTTTGCAAGTTTTGAACGAATATTGCCTAAGTGGTCAACTTTTTTTACTAACCAGTTTTCAAATTTCTACCTTTTCAGCGATATTACAAGCCTTTTGTACTTCATTCACTGGATCTAAGCTGGTCACAATGTCCCTGGGAATCTTGTACTGACATGGAGAAAATTCATCCATTTCGCATGATTCTACCTAAACTATAGTTGGAAAAGCATTTAGAAAAATTTTAGTCTTAGCATTTTTTAAGCACGCACACTATTAGTGGCACTGATCCAAAAATTTATGTTGCAACTCCTTATCATCAGTATGTGGCAATTCTCTTGATACCATTTCTATCCTATGAGGAAATGTTAATGATGTTTAACCATTTCACTGGTAACATGTTCTGGTCTATTACTTATCTTGCTGTGCTATAACCGGAGAATGCCAGTTTATTGCATAAGAAATCACTGTGCTGTGCAAGCACTCTGTGGGAGTCGAACCCGAACCCACAATAACAAAAGCGAAAAGTACTGACTAAAACATAAATTTATGACCTTTTCATTTTCTTAGCATTTACTATTTTTTCATATGATCCCATTCTTTAAATATCATCAAAAGAAACGCTAATTTTTAATCACAAGATAACCTGAAGAACAGTCTTATAAAATATCGAAGAAATCCAGCTACCATTGCAGTGGAGGCATCGCCTTTTGAAAATTGGTTCACAGAGAGTTTTATAATGCTTCCATATGGTCAATTTTGACGGATTAGAATTTTTAATAAAAAGGCTACACAGGGAAAATCCGTACAAAATTTGAAAGTAATAAGATCAAAACTGAGGGTGAAGAAGCATTTTAAGTAAAAGTTTACACACGTAAACAAGTACATATAGACGATGGGTACTCCCTCTACTGATGTGAAAGAGCAGTCTGACGAAGTCGGCTGATCCAAAAACTCATGGGCCGCATTTAGTGTGACCACCGATTACAAGATGCCCTCGCCATTCTAGATGTTGTCTATTATGGTTTGGGCATGACACTGCACTTGTCTTTCTCGTTTTTTATTGTACAATCTCACAAGGAAATGCCGAAAAGTTTTTGGTTTTCGACTGAATTCGGTTGGGATAAGGGTATAAAGAAACAATAGAAAATACTGGCAAAAATCAACAAAATTCCATCTTACTATAAGCATATTCCCAAGGTGGATATTAAAGGTGGTAAAATAGTTTTCAAAGGATACTATAATGGCTATTTAAATTGAAAGTGTGCAAGTTAAAAGAAATTTAGAATTTGAGTAGTAGGGAAAGGGGGTTCGAGCCCATCCCTCCAAACGTGGGAAAATTTTGTGATTTTGGCATATTTACATGTTTCAGACGATTCTGAACATTTTTGGTTTTTTGACCTCCCGCTCCCCCCCCCCTCTCGTTGGAAAAATTTGTGATTATAACATATTTATCCGTTGTAGACGATTCTAAACATTTTTTGATTTTGATCCCTAGACCTGCCCCCGTGGGAAAAAATTGTGATTTTTTGCATATTTACACGTTTCAGACGATTCTGAACATTTTTGGTTTTTTCATCTCCGATCCCCACCCCCATCCTTCGTGGGAAATTCTTTTGATTTGGGTATATTTATCCGTTTCACACAATTCTGAACAACTTAGGTTCTCTTATACCCTCAACAGGAAATTTTGAAAAAGTTATTTTTAGACATATTAGGACCGACTGTAACATCTCCCTACGAAATTGGGAACTTAGAAATCAAATTGGCGGGAACGGTCTTATCTGCTGAGTGATTTGCCCGCCGTGGAAGACGAAGTAATTCGGTCTGGCTCCACAGCAAAATTTCGATTCTTATATGGTTTAGTCAGCCTTAAAAATATAGGTTAAAGAACTTAATTATAAATTTACAACTTTGTGTGGAATGTCAAAAATTTCTTTATTCTTTTTCACTTTAAACTACGTCTTTATTAGAGGTTTCTTTATGGAAATAGAATTGACAGCCTTAACAAGAATTCAAATCTCTTTTTAATAATGTGTTATGTGTGT
This sequence comes from Protula sp. h YS-2021, assembly GCA_949752745.1. Lineage (NCBI taxonomy): Eukaryota > Metazoa > Annelida > Polychaeta > Sabellida > Serpulidae > Protula > Protula sp. h YS-2021. The sequence continues at coordinate 96,591,986 of OX457026.1, forward strand.
GCGGTTCATATTTAGTTAATGAATAAATAGCCAATATTTAAAACTACCCCTATGAAATTTCAACCACTCCGCATAAAAATCAGCTTATTTTGCCACTGACATCAATCCAGACTATAGTATCCCTTTTCCAAAAGCGCACTGCAGTTGAAGTAATTAAAATACTGGCTTAGTTTTGCCTCTAGATACCCCGCCAAACCGTTAAACATGTCAGGCAGTTTAAGTGATTAGTGACAGCAGGCCTTGGTATGCTGCACACTGTATGCTGTATGTTTTCATGCACGTTTCCAGAATTTTGCAAAGGAAATCTTTCAGCATTATTGTACGCATTTTCTGTATTTATTCACACGTAGGGAGGGAAGTGTTTTAATATTGTGTCTCTGTTGAGCAAGGCTCTGCCTGTATGTTGTTATTGTTGTTGTTGCTGCTATTGTTGTTGTTGACATCATATATTTACATTCAAAGATTTTTTTATTATTTGAAAAGTGGATGTAGACTCGAAAGGATGTATGAATGCAACATTTATTCGAAATCTTACCATTAGCCACAAAGTCTCAAAAGGCATTTACAGCAAGCAGACGCTTCCGAAGTGAATGGAGAATGGGAGATGAACCCCATAAATACGCCTTCATTTTAGATGAATCATTTGAGTAGCATTTTGAGTATTCAAAGGCACTAAAGGCCGCCATAAGAAAAAGCAATGCATTCTTTGAAGGGGTTCTAGATAAGGAGGATGATGATGACAGCAGTGACGAAAAGAGTAATGTGGATGAGGAGAGTGAGGTGCAAAAGAGTGAAACAGATGAAGAAAAATAGACTTATTTGACTAAACTTTGTAATATTGTTATTAATTTAAGCGCTGTCTTCAAAGTTTATCAATAAAACTATTGAATATATGTCTTGCTTTTTAATGTTTAAACGCAGTTTCAACGTTCTTCACATATAAAATCGCAAGAAACTAAGATCTCTGGCGCTGTGTTAATTCACCCGTAAACCATATATCATATATCACATATTATGTATCATAATTAAGTGTTGTATTATTGTATTATTACGTATTATAGAGAAGTATTGTTTGAAAAAAATAAAAAGTTGAAAAGCATCACATAAGTTTTTTTATTTCATTGAATATCACAAATATTGACACTTATTGAGAACTACAGTTATCATAAACACCGAATTAAAATATTGACATTTATTAAGAATAAAAACAAAATTATTTCAGATACATGCAACATAGTAGCCCACTCACAAGAGCTGAAATTGATATAAGTATCATAAATGTTATCACCCCGTTGGCAAATGTTATGAAAACTGACATAACGTTGATCCAATCCAATCACTTTCACATCAACATGGCTTGATAATGACAATTCATTTAAACCTTTCATAATTCGCATATTAGGCTAAAGATAATTTTATTTGAACCGCGCATCAATTGTACATGTTTATTTAGTTCAAAGCTAACTTTCAAGTTCTTGCCAAGCATAAAAAACTTGACTCCAATGTTTTTGCACTCAGATTTGATGGAATCGTTGTATTCCCTAAGCTCATCATAATTTTGAAACTGCACACAGCATTCACGGTCATGTTCAAAGACTCTCACATTAAGATGTTTTGACACTTGTAGAAGAAATCCTGATGTTGGTAAGAATTCCCCCTCACAAAGGCTTGATCTTCAGGAGATAATGTAAGTTCCACAATGAGAGATCGTCAGTCATCCAATTGATTCAGAGATATTTTACGTTTTAATTGATGATGATAAATGAATTGTACTGAACCATCTTCTAACTGTTACTGCATTTATGCCCATTTATCTGCTAAAATACGAGATCTACTGACGTTATTTGCTTCTTCAGCTTTGCAATGACAACAAAATTCCCTTCTTGGTAGGATATAACCTCCCAGATGCATGATCCGTTATATATTCATGAATGTTAAATGTCATTTTCTGTTGATATTTCACCGATTTAATATATATTTCTCCATTAATGGGTATCATAACGTAATTGTCTACACACATCTTCTTCATGGACTTTGTTATGGCAGCCTTACGCTCAGGTTCTCGCTTGACTTTAGGCTGTACCTCAATTTGTAGCTTTTTACACAGCGACATGGTAGCTGGTAACTCATCTCTTTTTATCTTTCTAAACTGTGGTTGCCTTCGAAGTTGTTGTATTGGCAGTGACTTCAACTCAGACTTTGCCATGGGCATTGCCTGAGACTTTCCTGTAAGTACTGTCTCAGGCGTTGCTATAGAATTTTCTGAAGGCATTGCCATATATGGTAGTTGTTGTTCACTCACTACGGACATTTTCACTCTTCAGTATTTTGATATAGAATATTTGTTACGTCTGATGGCGGGCGCCTTTTATGATCTATAAATTGTGTGATGCCCCTGTGGCAAGAATTTCTAAACAACCAGACTGTAGATAAATTTCTATTACCGGAAATAAGCAGACAAGTGATGCAACCCTTTTTCTTAATACATATTACATATTACGGATGCGCACACGTGAACCTGATTCAGGTTTACTTATTCTATCAAGGGATGAGAAATGATTGCTATGACTAAATATTATATGTCTGCTCATGAATTAGATAGGGTGGGTCAGGGGGCCCAGAACTCTCGTCCTATACTTTTGAAACTGCATACTCCTCCTATACTTGAGGTTTGGCTCAGTTCTCTCGTCCTTCGAATTTTCTCACGACGGGGGGGGGGGGGGGGGGGGGGGTGAGTTAAAAAAACCAAAATATTCAGAATCTTCTGAAACGGATAAATATGCAAAGATCACAAATTTTCCTACGGCGGAGGGGAGGGGGGGGGGGGGTGTCGGGACGGGAGGTCAAAAACCCAAAAATGTTCAGAATCGTCTGAAATCCCCTCGTTAATCAACACACGAGGGAAGCGATTAGGCAATAGCACAGCGATTTCCGGTGCGTTAAATCGTAAACGGCTGTGTAGTTCCGGTTATCTAAATTAAACGGTTATGTGGTTACAGAACCCACAAATGTTTGTGAGTACAATCCAAAGGTGAAGAGCGCGTGAGTAACTCGAAACCGGTCGTTTATTAACGACGCTTGCAGGTCTATTTTCTGCTGTTCACACAGCTGCGGTTTTAATAGCAAATCTCATTTTATAAACAAGCGTTGTTACACAATAGATGACCTCTGAAAAATGTATACGCTATGTTTAAACACATAGCAGAGAAACATTTTAGAAACTAGTTCTTCACCTTTATGAGTGCTATTTTCACGGAATTCCCAGCGGGTTTGCTTAGAAAAGGTGCTATGCACAACAGACTGAACTGTTGTAGAGGTTGGCTATTGGACAACAACGATAAACAAGAAAACTTCGCATGACTCACAATTACGATAGAAGTTATTTAAAGCCAACTCGCAACTGACATGAAGTGATAAAGAATCTGACAGAAGAGGAATTTACTTTGTGGAGGAAACAGGTTAGTTCTGTGATCGGTTGTGAATTTTTTTATGTTTTCCCCGCAGCGTACGTAGCTCCAAGAAGCGGTGCGCTGCAAAGTTTTCAGGCACCGCTTCAAAGCCTCGCTGTATAACGATAAGCAAGTCAACTGCGCTCGCTTTGAGGCACCCCTGTGGCTACTTTGTGCGAGATTCAACGACCAATAAAGATGGGGTGTCCGTCCGCCTGTCCGTCATCGCTTTACACCCCTATGAATTTGGGGGGCGGTTGGGGCCTGCTTGTGTTTCACAAATACTTACTTGTTTTTAGCCCAGCTTACGTTACACGTAAGCTGGGGTATTCCTATCGGTTTGCGGGCGGGGTCCGTTAGTTAGTTAGTTAGTTAGTTAGTTAGTTAGTTAGTTGTTTATTTAGTAAACTTTGGTTCAAAATGCATCTCCTCCTACAATTTTGATCCGATGTCATTTATTTTTGGTGTGAGGCATCCCTAAGGGGTCGTGCATACGGCTTGTGCTTTTCTAGTCGATCGGGTGATTTTTGAATTTTTGGCGAATTTTTAAAGAAAAAATTTTAAAATGTATCTCCTCCTACATTTTTGACCCGATGTCATTTATTTTTGGTATGAGGCACCCCTAAAGGGTCGTGCATACGGCTTGTGCTTTTTTAGTCGATCGCGCAATTTTTGTATTTTTGGGGAATTTTTAAAGCAAAATTTTCGAAAATAATTCAAAATGCATCTACTCCTACAATTTTGATTCGATGTCATTTATTTTTGGTGTGAGGCATCCCTAAGGAGTCGTGCATACGGCTTGTGCTTTTTTAGTCGATCGGGTGATTTTTGAATTTCAGGGGAATTTTTGAAGAAAAAAATTTAAAATGTGTCTCCTCCTACATTTTTGACCCGATGTGATTTTTTTTTTGGTATGAGGCACCCCTAAAGTGTCGTGCATACGGCTTGTGCTTTTCTAGTCGATCGGGTGATTTTTTAATTTTTTGGGGAATTTTTGAAGAAAAAAATTTAAAATGTATCTCGTCCTACATTTTCGATCCGATGTCATTTATTTTTGGTATGAGGCACCCCTAAAGGGTCGTGCATACGGCTTGTGCTTTTTTAGTTTGTATTTTTGGGGAATTTTTTTAAGCAAAAATTTCAAAAATTTCGAAAATGTATAGCCAACAGGGCTATACAGATGGGGGCAAGTGTCGTCCGTCTGTCCGTCCGTCCGTCCCGCGACCGTTAAAAGTGGAATAACTTTTTTATTTTTTATCCGATTCTTACCAAATTTTAAACACGAGTTCCTAACCCTTTACTGCATTAGGAAATATTTTTATTCTTGCGGTTTAAACCATTTTTGGCGATTTTATTGCCAATTTGGGCGAAATACGAAAAAACCTATCTAGTCCCTCATTTTTCATCGGAAGATTCCGAAATTTTTTATGAAGAAACTAGGACTAAGGGGTAAAAAAAGTACTTTTTTCGATTTTTGTATTTCGCCTTATTTTTGAATCTACTGAGCTTCAAAGTTTGCAACTTCTAAAAATTGGCAAATTTCCAATTTTTTTTTCTTAACAAAGTAGTTAAAATGGAATTTTTTTTTATCCGATTCGTACCAAATTTTTAACACGAGTTTTTAGCCTTCTACTGCATTAGGAATTTTTTTATTTTTTGGTTTAAACCATTTTTGGCGATTTTATTGCCAATTTGGGCAAAATACGAAAAACCTATCTAGTCCCTCATTTTTCATCGGAAGATTCCGAAATTTTTCATGAAGAAACTAGAACTAAGGGGTGAAAAAAGAATTTTTTTCGATTTTTGAATTTCGCCTTATTTTTGAATCTACTGAGCTTCAAAGTTTGCAACTTCTAAAAATTGGCAAATTTCCATTTTTTTTTCTGAACAAAGTAGTTAAAGTGGAATATCTTTTTTATTTTTCATCCGATTCGTACCAAATTTTAAACGCGAGTTTTTAACCTTCTACTGCATTAGGAATTTTTTTTATTTTTTGGTTTAAACCATTTTTGGCGATTTTATTGCCAATTTGGGCAAAATACGAAAAAATCTATCTAGTCCCTCATTTTTCATCGGAAGATTCCGAAATTTGTTATGAAGAAACTAGAACTAAGGGGTGAAAAAAGTACATTTTTCGATTTTTGAATTTCGCCTTATTTTTGAATCTACTGAGGTTCGAAGTTTGCAGCTTTTGAAAAAATGGAAATTTCCATTTTTCTTCTTAAAAAAGCAGTTTCAATTTGCAGATGGGCACAATATGTTACATGCAAGTACTTTTGATTGGATTTTTCAGTAATTTTGTTGTCAGTAGGTCATTTCTATGATATTTTCAAGTGGGCGATAATAGGGAACATTGGGCGATAAAGCAAGAAAGTTGTAATTTTCGCTTTGAATGTGCAGGAAACAATTCTAGGACCCGAAAATATGATAAATATAATATTTTTCGGGTGGGCGATAATAGGGAACATTTTGCGATAATGCAAGAAAGTTGTAATATTCGCTTTAAAAGAGCAGGAATCAATTCTATGACCCGAAAATATGATAAATATGATATTTTTCGTGTGGGCGATAATAGGGAGCATTGGGCGATAATGCAAGAAAGTTGTAATTTTCGCTTTAAAAGTGCAGGGATCAATTCTATGACCCGAAAATATGATAAATGTGATATTTTTCGGATAGGCGATAATAGGGAATATTGGGCGATAATGTAAGAAAATTGTAATTTTCGCTTAAAAAGTGCAGGAATCAATTCTATGACCCGAAAATATGATAAATGTGATTTTTTCGTGTGGGCGATAATAGGGAACATTGGGCTTTAATGCAAGAAAGTTGTAATTTTCGCTTTTAAAGTGCAGGAATCAATTCTGTGACCCGAAAATATGATCAATGTGATATTTTACGGGTGGGCGATAACAGGGAATATTGGGCGATAAAGCAAGAAAGTTGTAATTTTCGCTTTAAAAGTGCAGGAAACAATTCTAGGACCCGAAAATATGATAAATATAATATTTTTCGTGTGGGCGATAATAGGGAAAATTGGGCGACAATGTACGAAAGTTGTAATTTTCGCTTTAAAAGAGAAGGAATCAATTCTATAACCCGAAAATATGATAAATATAATATTTTTCGGATGGGCGATAATAGGGAACATTTTGCGATAATGCAAGAAAGTTGTAATTTTCGCTTTAAAAGAGCAGGAATCAATTCTATGACCCGAAAATATGATAAATGTGATATTTTTCGTGTGGGCGATAATAGGGAGCATTGGGCGATAATGCAAGAAAGTTGTAATTTTCGCTTTAAAAGTGCAGGGATCAATTCTATAACCCGAAAATATGATAAATGTGATATTTTTCGTGTGGGCGATAATAGGGAATATTGGGCGATAATGCAAGAAAGTTGTAATTTTCGCTTTAAAAGTGCACGGATCAATTCTATGTCCCGAAAATATGATAAATATGATATTTTTTGGATGGGCGATAATAGGGAACATTGGGCGATAATGCAAGAAAGTTGTAATTTTCGCTTTAAAAATGCAGGAATCAATTCTATGACCCGAAAATGTGATAAATGTGATATTTTTCGTGAGGGCCATAATAGGGAACATTGGGCGATAATGCAAGAAAGTTGTAATTTTCGCTTTAAAAGTGCAGGAATCAATTCTGTGACCCGAAAATATGATCAATGTGATATTTTACGGGTGGGCGATAACAGGGAATATTGGGCGATAAAGCAAGAAAGTTGTATTTTTCGCTTTAAAAGTGCAGGAAACAATTCTAGGACCCCAAAATATGATAAATATAATATTTTTCGTGTGGGCGATAATAGAGAACATTGGGCGATAATGTAAGAAAGTTGTAATTTTCGCTTTAAAAGTGCAATAATCGATTCTATGACCCGAAAATATGAGAAATATGATATTTTTCGTGTCGGCGATAATAGGGAACATTGGGCGATAATGAAAGAAAGTTGTAATTTTCGCTTTTAAAGTGCAGGAAACAATTCTAGGACCCGAAAATATGATAAATATAATATTTTTCGTGTGGGCGATAATAGGGAAAATTGGGCGATAATGTAAGAAAGTTGTAATTTTCGCTTTAAAAGAGCAGGAATCAATTCTTTAACCCGAAAATGTGATAAATGTGATATTTTTCGGATGGGCGAAAATAGGGAATATTGGGCGATAATGCAAGAAAGTTGTAATTTTCGCTTTAAAAGTGCAGGAAACAATTCTAGGACCCGAAAATATGATAAATATGATATTTTTCGTGTGGGCGATAATGGGAACATTGGGCGATAATGTACGAAAGTTGTAATTTTCGCTTTAAAAGAGCAGGAATCAACTCTATAACCCGAAAATATGATAAATATGATATTTTTCGGATGGGCGATAATAGGGAATATTGGGCGAGAATGCAAGAAAGTTGTAATTTTCGCTTTAAAATTGCAGGGATCAATTCTATGTCCCGAAAATATGATAAATATGATATTTTTTGGATGGGCGATAATAGGGAACATTGGGCGATAATGCAAGAAAGTTGTAATTTTCGCTTTAAAAGTGCAGGAATCAATTCTATGACCCGAAAATATGATAAATGTGATATTTTTCGTGTGGGCGATAATAGGGAGCATTGGGCGATAATGCAAGAAAGTTGTAATTTTCGCTTTAAAAGTGCAGGGATCAATTCTATGACCCGAAAATATGATAAATGTGATATTTTTCGTGTGGGCGATAATAGGGAATATTGGGCGAGAATGCAAGAAAGTTGTAATTTTCGCTTTAAAAGTGCAGGGATCAATTCTATGTCCCGAAAATATGATAAATATGATATTTTTTGGATGGGCGATAATAGGGAACATTGGGCGATAATGCAAGAAAGTTGTAATTTTCGCTTTAAAAATGCAGGAATCAATTCTATGACCCGAAAATGTGATAAATGTGATATTTTTCGTGAGGGCGATAATAGGGAACATTGGGCGATAATGCAAGAAAGTTGTAATTTTCGCTTTAAAAGTGCAGGAATCAATTCTGTGACCCGAAAATATGATCAATGTGATATTTTACGGGTGGGCGATAACAGGGAATATTGGGCGATAAAGCAAGAAAGTTGTAATTTTTGCTTTAAAAGTGCAGGAATCAATTCTATGACCCGAACATATGATAAATGTGATATTTTTCGTGTGGGCGATAATAGAGAACATTGGGCGATAATGTAAGAAAGTTGTAATTTTCGCTTTAAAAGTGCAATAATCGATTCTATGACCCGAAAATATGAGAAATATGATATTTTTCGTGTCGGCGATAATAGGGAACATTGGGCGATAATGAAAGAAAGTTGTAATTTTCGCTTTTAAAATGCAGGAAGCAATTCTAGGACCCGAAAATATGATAAATATAATATTTTTCGTGTGGGCGATAATAGGTAACATTTGGCGATAATGTAAGAAAGTTGTAATTTTCGCTTTAAAAGAGCAGGAATCAATTCTATAACCCTAAAATGTGATAAATGTGATATTTTTCGGATGGGCGATAATAGGGAATATTGGGCGATAATGCAAGAAAGTTTTAATTTTCGCTTTAAAAGTGCAGGAAACAATTCTAGGACCCGAAAATATGATAAATATGATATTTTTCGTGTGGGCGATAATGGGAACATTGGGCGATAATGTACGAAAGTTGTAATTTTCGCTTTAAAAGAGCAGGAATCAACTCTATAAACCGAAAATATGATAAATATGATATTTTTCGGATGGGCGATAATAGGGAATATTGGGCGAGAATGCAAGAAAGTTGTAATTTTCGCTTTAAAATTGCAGGGATCAATTCTATGTCCCGAAAATATGATAAATATGATATTTTTTGGATGGGCGATAATAGGGAACATTGGGCGATAATGCAAGAAAGTTGTAATTTTCGCTTTAAAAGTGCAGGAATCCATTCTATGACCCGAAAATATGATAAATGTGATATTTTTCGTATGGGCGATAATAGGGAGCATTGGGCGATAATGCAAGAAAGTTGTAATTTTCGTTTTAAAAGTGCAGGAATCAATTCTGTGACCCGAAAATATGATCAATGTGATATTTTACGGGTGGGCGATAACAGGGAATATTGGGTGATAAAGCAAGAAAGTTGTATTTTTCGCTTTAAAAGTGCAGGAAACAATTCTAGGACCCGAAAATATGATAAATATGATATTTTTCGGATGGGCGATAATAGGGAATATTGGGCGATAATGCAAGAAAAATGTAATTTTCGCTTTAAAAGTGCAGGGATCAATTCTATGTCCCGAAAATATGATAAATATGATATTTTTTGGATGGGCGTTAATAGGGAACATTGGGCGATAATGCAAGAAAGTTGTAATTTTCGCTTTAAAAGTGCAGGAATCAATTCTATGACCCGAAAATATGATAAATGTGATATTTTTCGTGTGGGCGATAATAGGGAATATTGGGCGATAATGCAAGAAAGTTGTAATTTTCGCTTTAAAAGTGCAGGAATCAATTCTGTGACCCGAAAATATGATCAATGTGATATTTTTACGGGTGGGCGATAACAGGGAATATTGGGTGATAAAGCAAGAAAGTTGTATTTTTCGCTTTAAAAGTGCAGGAAACAATTCTAGGACCCGAAAATATGATAAATATAATATTTTTCGTGTGGGCGATAATAGGTAACATTGGGCGATAATGTAAGAAAGTTGTAATTTTCGCTTTAAAAGAGCAGGAATCAATTCTATAACCCGAAAATATGATAAATATGATATTTTTCGGATGGGCGATAATAGGGAATATTGGGCGATAATGCAAGAAAGTTGTAATTTTCGCTTTAAAAGTGCAAGAATCAATTCTATGACCCGAAAATATGATAAATGTGATATTTTTCGGGTGGGCGATAATAGGGAATATTGGGCGATAATGTAAGAAAATTGTAATTTTTATCTTTAAAAGTGCAGGAATCAATTCTGTGACCCGAAAATATGATAAATATGATATTTTTCGGGTGGTCGATAATAGGGAACATTGGGCGATAGTGCAAGAAAGTTGTAATTTTCGCTTTAAAAGTGCAGGAAACAATTCTATGACTCGAAAATATGATAAATGTGATATTTTTCGTGTGGGCGATAATAGGGAACATTGGGCGATAATGTAAGAAAGTTGTAATTTTTGCTTTAAAAGTGCAATAATCAATTCTATGACCCGAAAATATGATAAATATGATATTTTTCGTGTCGGCGATAATAGGGAACATTGGGCGATAATGCAAGAAAATTGTAATTTTCGCTTTAAAAGTGCAGGAATCAATTCTATGACCCGAAAATATGATAAATGTGATATTTTTCGGGTAAGCGATAATAGGGAATATTGGGCGATAATGCAAGAAAGTTGTAATTTTCGCTTTAAAAGTGCAGAAAACAATTCTAGGACCCGATAATATGATAAATATAATATTTTTCGGGTGGGCGGTAATAGGGAACATTGGGCGATAATGTACGAAAGTTGTGACCCACGCATCAAGACAACCTAAGGAAACTTGTGCACTTGTCCAAAATAAGTACGGAAGTAAAATGAACATGCGCATTGGTCTGGAATAAGAACCGCGCATTAATCTTTATTAAGTTAAATAAACATGTGCACTGTTCCAAAATGAGAGCCGCGCATCAACGCAAATTAAATAAACATGCGCACTTGTCTGAATTAGAACCGCGCATCGAGGCAAGTTACATAAATATGCGCACTGGTCCGAAATGCGAGCGTTGTTTGAAGGCATCTATGGCGAACTATCCGGTCTACCAGATATACAAAAAATCTGTTCCCCATTTTTCTGGGAAAGAAATCTTTGTATGCATTTATCGATCTATGTTCTGGTCCGGTGCTAAATTAATTATTGAGCTAGCTCTTTGCCGTCTCATCTTTTGAAGCTTGATATTTCAGGGAAATTCCTTCGCTTATGCACGCTGGAATGGGTCTTATTGCTTTTCGTAAGCTGGGACTTTGTCCTTGGACAAACTTGTTTAAAGAAAATAATATGTACTGTTCTAAATGTTCAGTGTTGTTTACGAGGGAGAGACGATAGAAATGGTTAGAGTAGATCGTAATTGGTGACAATAAAATGTTGAATTTTTACTAAGCTTAATTAGCCAGATGCAAATTTGGTGACCTTTTATACTCAAATATTCCGTATTTTGCGATACTTGACAAATAAAAATTGTTTTTAGCCACGGAAGATGGTCTTTTCAATTTCACCAATTTGGATCTACTGTAGCCATTCGTTCTCTTCTCCCTTGTAGCTGTTATCAGCCAATATATCTACAGATTTATATGTCGGCTCGAACTCTCAGACAACTGTATCATACATAGCATTTTGAATAGTATATTATTACATACGTCGAGAATTCGAACATTTTGGTTCAGTTGTCTGTATATTAATGTAAACCTGTAGATTCTATTGATACTCATGTATCATGTTTTTTCTTTTCTCTATGGAACTCGTTATTCATGTTTTTTGAGTGTCCCAAAATAAAATAAAAATAAATACGGAAATAAGCACAAATCTCCCGCAATAATTAACATTTGTTTGTATACAGGGAAAATACTTTAATACGTGATTATATTTTTTGCAATTATCCACCAAAAAACTTTTAAATTGATATTTCAAAAAGAACGTAAAAAATAAAAAGTCAAATATTGTGGGTGTACAAAATAAATTTATACTTAATTCTGTATCTATCAACTATTTTAGTGTGTTGTTGTGTTGTCGGCTTGTAATAAACAGTTTTACTGGGCAAATGTAATGTTTTTCTGTGTAACTTCCTTGTTTACTGTGTGTCACGTGCTTACTATGGAAATAATAGTGCGTTTCGAATTATTGGCCTCAGCCATTCACAGACTTTCTTTACATATAGCTCTTTCAAGCGTTAAGTATACAAATAAGCCAGCACGTGCTTTCTTCATAACTGTTGTCACTTTTCATAGTTTAAAAAGTAATTTCTAAGATGTGAAACTATTAATAGTTACACCCGCGGCATGTAAATGTATATAACATAATTATTTAGCTAAGTACAGTGCATATGAGCAATGACATTTAAAAATAATTACTTACATAGGCATGTTATGCGAGAGGTGAAGCGGCGCACTCTCAAAAAAGCCGATCTGAACGTGGAACCCCTATAAACAATGAAATTGTTTTGAAACATTACTTAATATACAGAAAATAAAAACAGCACTGATCATTGCTTACTTCAAATAATTATAACATACAACTACCGCTGCAATAGCCTGTCAATGTGTCATGTTATGTGGCTTTCTGTTTGGTGAAAAATGAAAACAGCATTATGTGCTCAATGCTAGGAAAGTTTTTTCACTTCACACCACTCAATATCACTTTATTATATGTTACATGTTACCTTTGATTCATTCTGTTGCAAGTACGTACCATGATGCGACGCTATAGCGTTCATCAAAAGCAATGAGGCCTATGTCCTCCTTCAGGCTCAGTAAACTGGAAAACCACTCTTTTTCCAGCAATGCGTCAGGTGAAGTCAGTACCACTGTTGCGTCACCCTTTCTTGATTGCTACAGATATTTGAAGCACCGGAACTATTCATGTTATCTACATAACAAATTACGTGAAAGTATCGTTGCCGTTTTTACCTTTATACGAAAATCCATGCGCTTGCTGTTTATACATTATGTATGAGTAAGTGAAGGAAAGAGCAATCGCCACATTAAGCCATTTTTGTATCATAAATGGCCAGTGCATATCGCATATGTTAAATAATACAGGAGGAAAAATGTTCACATTTCATAGGTATGCCATTGGACTGTTCACAGTTTCAGTACAGTGTACCATATACAGTGGAACCCACTTATCTCGAACTCGGATATCTCGAACACTCGGTTATCTCGAACAAATTGCCAAGTCCCGATGTTTTTTCTTTATATAAGTCTTATAAACTATCGGTTATCTCGAATTTTTTTATCTCGAACATATTTTGGGCTGAAAATTTTTCATATTTTTGACAGAATTTGGCAAAAAATGACTAGAATCTCATTACAAAACTCGAACTTCTCGAAGTTATTTCTTTATGATTTAAAGTTATAAGCACAGCGGTCAGATCAAACTTGAAAATATTGTTTGAATTGATATCAAAAGGCATACATCTATTGAACTTTCATGTAATAGAAACAACAAAGCCCTTGTCAATCCTAGGTTGAGAACATGTCACTTTTCGATAACCTAGTAAAACAATAGCTCAGCCTTGTGATTAATGTTGAAAACACTTACGTGATTTTATTTGTGTATTTTGTGAATATCTTTTATGGACATATTGTATTTTAACAATTTTACCGATTTTATCAATAAAATATGAATTGAATTTTGTTTCTTTTACTATTTTATAAAAGCTTTCTTTATAAAAAATTAATCAAGGTTATTAATATTTCATTAAACATCATATTTTTTAACTAAATCAGACACTTACAATAAAAAAACTAACATATCCACAAACATATGTAATATCATGTGTTTATTCAAATATCTAGGCTAAGACAATCATCTCGAATTCAAATTTAGTTCTATCGGATATCTCGAACTTGGATATCTCGAACAAATTTCGCTGGTCCCAGCCACTTCGAGATAAGCGGGTTCCACTGTACTATATATTACATCATTACCATCAACAGCATTCAGTAAGGGTTACATAGAAGTCACTACTGTGGCCGTCCATATGCAATCGCTGATGACATTGGGAATTTCATGCACACAATACCATCACAATAGGGATACATTCACACTAAATCCTTTGAATCAATGTGTCTGTTACTGCTCTTTAACATATAAATTAAAGGCCTCAATTGCATTTCCATTAATGTTTACCTTGTACAGATTCCTCAGCCATGTCTTCGCGTTTTTGAATATATTCAACCGCAACTCCTCTGCTTCTCCATTTCCTCACTTGCTCATTCATTAGCGATTTCAATGGCGATATCACAATGGCCATTTTCTTCTTCACCAGCGGGAAAAGAATGAATATGTCGGTCTTGCCGAATCCCGTCGGCATCAGCGCGAAGGTATCTTTTAAAGAAACAATTAGGGAACCTTACATTGCCAAAATTTAGGCACTAATACTTCCTTCTTCACAGGTTTACTCATGTCATACCTATCACGCCACTGACTATATGTATGAAATATAACGCCAAACTATCACGGCCATCAGTTATTTCAGGCATAACTGCTGCTCTTTCTTCAGTTCGTAAGGTAAATTCAGTGGAATTTCCTGACATTTTCCTGAAGCCGCCATTGTGAATGTTCATATGTGTGCATTGAATTCTGAGCCAAGAAATCAGCTGTGTTTGGGGATTTCCAAACAATCATTATCACATTGACAAACGTTGCTCACACTTTCGAGCTCTTTAATAGTTTATCTGTTTATTTGCACTTCGACCCTTCCACGTGCGTTCAGTGAAGTGTACAAGTTATAGTAAAAAGTTATAGTAAAAGTGATCAAGATTAAAAGTTGAATGGTAATTGCAACGAAACCTTTCCTAAGACATGTAATATGTGCCATTACATGTTAAGAACCTTTTCCGCATACGCGACTTATTTTTCATGCGCGAATATCATGAAAAAAACACGGGAAAAATGTCAGTAACATGAAATGTTATGTGAAATGCACGTGGCAACAAGTCTGTATACTTCACGCCTTGTGCCTTTACGTATCAACAAAGCGTGTGAATGGCCAAAAGTGATTTTGTATTCGAAACGCCTTTCCGCAGACAGCTCATTTAAAAAAACATGTTTACGATCCTTATTTCGCTATTTATTACTTCCATAAAGAAATTCGGCATATGATGTAAACACTGAAAGTAAACAGGGCTGGAAAAAAATCCGATTTTTAAAAAAAAATCATGATTTTTGATTTTTTTTTATTAAAATCTGATTTTTTTGATGTTTTTGATTTAAATCAAAATATCTAAAAGCACCTTTTAACAGTTATGTGAAGACTCATAACACTCTCTTGTACTACAAAAACATTTACATTTCACAAAATGTGTGACAACTGTTCTCAATTTTCAAATGTTAAGATAACTGTCTTCAAGTTCAATTCTTCATTTATTGAGCGATCGGTAGCAAAACGCCAGTTTCCAGCCTTTTCCACTCCGAGATTTGTTCAATTAACAATCGAAAAAGTAGTGATATGGGGGGGGGGGGATTTAAATAACCTCGCTCGAGCATAACACTAAGACTTTGTTTGTAAGCACACGCGGTTGAGAGAAAGGCCGGAGTACGTTGGAGATATCGATGCTACCGGGAGTTTCTGAAGATTAGTTGTGCGATTACATATCCACTACAGAGTACTTGCTCAAACAGTCATAAAAATACTATGAGACAAGGGTTTCTTTTCCAACACCACAGGCAGTTACCTGCTTAAAGCGTGCTGCCCTAACTAAACCCCTTCTGCCCACCTGGGAGGCTCATGTGCACTAATAAGCGTACCCTGTGAAATGCCTTGTTTAAACAAAGGCGTCCCCAAGTGCCTTCAGTGAACACAATCTGAATGACACACATTTTAAATAGAAAAAAAAAAATAAAAAATAAAAAAAAATAAAAAATCCTGATTTTTTTACGTTGATTTAAATCACGATTTAAATCAACTGATTTAAATCATACCAGTCCTGAAAGTAAAGGTATGAACTGTAGTTATCATTTTTGTTTGCAGAATTATCGCCCAAGAGCCCATCTTTATAACACACGCTTTTGGTCCGTGTGTCGTTGAAACCCTAACCCCAGGTTAGTGTTTATTGAAGCTACCAATATACATGCACCATTTTTGATGGGCTGTATATCTTTTATTTCTTCAGAAATTGCAGAAAAATAACCTTAAGCACTCACCAGTCAAATACGGCAAACCACACTTTGGGCGTTCTGAATAAAATTCTGCGTTTCGAAATGAAAGAAGTGATAAAGAGATTTCGCCTGAATGTAAAATTTCTCTTGCACCAAAGAGCAACCGTATTTTTAACAACCCGTATGCTATTTTAAAAATTTATTAAAAGGTTTTTTTAACAAATAGTTTTAAGTTTCAATTTCTTTTATGTTCCGAGTGTGTGCTACAGTGTATTTAGTCTATGATTCCTTCTATTATTTCTTTAATTTTTTTACTCGGTCCCCTTGCAGTCGAAATTCAAAATTCTTGCGCATTTTATTCGAAACACACAAAAATGTGATTGTGGGTGTACAAAATAAATTTATACTTAATTCTGTATCTATCAACTATTTTAGTATATATTTTACAAATAAACTATAACCCCTTTATTTAAATTTTTGGTCGCTTGACTTTGGTCACGTGACATTTAAAGGCCAGAATGTGAACAAACATTTGACAGGTGGATGCGAAAGCTAACTTTTCTGCACTTTTATGACAGGGTTGTGTTTTTGACTGTCAAAAACTATTTTTGACATGACACCTGTGTAGAGGCATGACTTCACACAGACCAAAACCGTGTGGGGTCGATAATATTCTATTCGGCGCATTGCCTTACTTATTGAATGATCGCACTTACTAATATATGTGTATTACTATATTTCGGCAGTGTTATTGTGTTGTCGGCTTGTAATAAACAGTTTTAATGGGCAAATGTAATGTTTTTCTGTGTAACTTCCTGGTTTACTGTGTGTCACGTGCTTACTGTGGAAATAATAGTGCGTTTCGAATTATTGGCCTCAGCCATTCACAGACTTTGTTTACATTTAGTTCTTTCAAGCGTTAAGTACACAAATAAGCCAGCACGTGCTTTCTTCATAACTGTTGTCACTTTTCATACTTTAAACAGTAATTTCTAAGATGTGAAACTATTAATAGTTACACCCGCGGCATGTACATGTATATAACATAATTATTTAGCTAAATACAGTGCATATGAGCAATGACATTTAAAAATAATTACTTACATAGTAGGGATGGGAACCGCGAGCATTTCTGAACCGGTTCGAACTGCGGTTTTTTTTTTACAAACCGCGGTTCTGAACCGCGGTTTTTTGCCAATTAATAATAAGTCTAAATAACCAAACACCTGTTTAAATTAACTCTCCTTTCTTAACCATACGGAATTTATTTTTATTGTTTAATTACAAAAGGAGTTCAAAGTAAATTTAAATCATAAATCAGCTGAATTAGGTCAAACAAAACCTCGATGAAAATTACAAAGGAACTTTCATTATGATCACATTTCTAGAAAAAACCAGAACTTGAATAAAATTAATCTGTCCAGAAGTTCTTGTTAGTCAGTTTTCTAAACTATGTTCTTTTTAAGGAAAATGAGCATATCGACGTTATCTTAGGATAGTCGTGGAAGCTTTTTCTTCTAAACACTGAGAGGCAATGGCACTACGATGGAAAAATGAAACAATACGCCGAATACGCGCACATGAATGTTGCAATCTTCTCTGTAATTTGGGTGGCGGAAGCTTCGTCTGTATCATGTTTTCTAACATTTGCTGTACCGGTTTCTTTTCGGCTTTGCGTTTTGTTTCTTTCAGTTTTTCTCGCTCGCGCTCGAACATTCTGAATGTTACATAGCGTGGTGTCGTTTTAGGTGATTATGTAAATTATTTGTGTCACCACCGGTCTTTATTTCTGCTAGACACGTTTTGCATACAACTTTTGCTTGTTTTCCATCAACGACTTTAACACCAAAGTATTTCGAAATTGGCGACTTAACTTGTTTGTTGTCTACAAATGAAGGCTCCATGTTCCCGCCTTACAAGGGGAATATATGCGATCTACCGCGTGTCCGTCTGTCATCAAGAGCTTGTTAACATGATAGCTTAAAAACTCCTGCAAGGATTTTCATGAAACTTGGTATGTAGCTTATAAGGGAACAATCACAGATCGGTATTGTAAATGGGCCAGGTTCGTTCAAGGAAAATGCACCAACTGGACTTGGAAAATTTCAGCCCTTGATTGACTATTGATAGCCGTGTTTAACTGATGGGGGCCTGTGGGGAATATGAGGGCTATGCACACTGCTCTAGTTATTCTTGTTCAGTATATACAATTTCTAAAAGCACTTGTAATAACTATCCATTCATTTCATAATTATCCACGTTTTGCTTTTCTGAAAGTAAAACACAATGCTATGGCAGTCGAAAATGTTGCTGCTTATGCAGCCTTGGGATGTTCAACGAATATGATGTGTAAAATAAACACAAAAAATAAACACAACATATTTGCCAAAAAACCGGTTTTTTTAATGTTGAACCGCGAACCGCGGTTCACAGTGAAAACCGCGGTGCACCGGTGCACCGCCATCCCTATTACATAGGCATGTTATGCGAGAGGTGAAGCGGCGCACTCTCAAAAAAGCCGATCTGAACGTGTAACCCCTATAAACAATGAAATTGTTTTGAAACATTACTTAATATACAGAAAATAAAAACAGCACTGATAATTGCTTACTTCAAATAATTATAACATACAACTACCGCTGCAATAGCCTGTCAATGTGTCATGTTATGTGGCTTTCTGTTTGGTGAAAAATGACAACAGCATTATGTTCTCAATGCTAGGAAAGTTTTGTTCGCTTCACACCGCTCCATATCACTTTCATTATATGTTACCTGTGGTCGTTCTGTTGCAAATACGTACCATGATGCGACGCTATAGCAGCCTATGTCCTTCTTCAGGCTCAGTAAACTGGAAAACCACTCTTTTTCCAGCAGTGCCTCAGGTGAAGTCAGTACCACTGTTACGTCACCCTTTCTTGATTGCTGCAGATATTTGAAGCACTTGAACTATTTATGTTATCTACATAACAAATTACTGGAAAGTATTGTTACCGTTTTTACCTTTATAGGAAAATCCATACGCTTGCTGTTTATACATTATGTATTAGTAAGTGAAGAAAAGAGCAATCGCCACATTAAACCATTTTTGTATTATAAATGACCAGTGCATATCACATATGTTAAATAATACAGGAAGAAAAATGTTCACATTTCATAATACAGCAAGAAAAATGTTCACATTTAATAGATATGCCATTGCACTGTTCACAGTTTCAGTAGAGTGTACCATATACTATATATTACATATTACCATCAGCAGCATTCAGTAAGGGTTACATAGAAGTCACTACTGTGGCCGTACATTTGCAACCGCTGATGATATTGGGGATTTCATGCACACAATCCCATCTCAATAGGGATACATTCACACTAAATCCTTTGAATCAATGTGTCTGTTACTGCTCTTTAACGGATAAATTAAAGGCCTCCATTGCAGTTCCATTAATGTTTACCTTGTACAGATTCCTCAGCCATGTCTTCGCGTTTTTGAATATATTCAACCGCAACTCCTCTGCTTCTCCATATCCTCACTTACTCATTCATTAGCGATTTCAATGGCGATATCACAATGGCCATTTTCTTCTTCATCTGCGGAGAAAGCATGAATATGTCGGTCTTGCCGAATCCCGTCGGCATCAGCGCGAAGGTATCTTTTAAAGAAACAATTAGGGAACCTTACATTGCCAAAATTTAGGCACTAATACTTCCTTCTTCACAGGTTTACTCATGTCATAACTATCACGCCACTGACTACATGTATGAAATATAACGCCAAACTATCCACACTATTCATATGTGTGCATTGAATTCTGAGCCAAGAAATCAGCTGTGTTTGGGGATTTCCAAACAATCATTATCACATTGACAAACGTTGCTCACACTTTCGAGCTCTCTAATTGTTTATGTGTTTATTTGCACTTTGACCCTTCCACGTGCGTTCAGTGAAGTGTACAAGTTATAGTAAAAAGTTGAATGGTAATCGCAATGAAACCTTTCCTAAGACATGTAATATGTGCTATTACATGTTAAGAACCTTTTCCGCATACGCGACTTATTTTTCATGCGCGAATATCATGAAAAAAACACGGGAAAAATGTCAGTTACATGAAATGTTATGTGAAATGCACGTGGCAACAAGTCTGTATACTTCACGCCTTGTGCCTTTACGTATCAACAAAGCGTGTGAATGGCCAAAAGTGATTTTGTATTCGAAACGCCTTTCCGCAGACAGCTCATTTAAAAAAACATGTTTACGATCCTTATTTCGCTATTTATTACTTCCATAAAGAAATTCGGCATATGATGTAAACGCTGAAAGCAAACAGGTCTGGAAAAAAATCCGATTTTTTAAAAAAATCATGATTTTTGATTTTTTTTATTTCAATCTGATTTTTTTGATGTTTTTGATTTAAATCAAAATATCTAAAAGCACCTTTTAACAGTTATGTGAAGACTCATAACACTCTCTTGTACTACAAAAACATTTACATTTCACAAAATGTGTGACAACTGTTCTCAATTTTCAAATGTTAAGATAACTGTCTTCAAGTTCAATTCTTCATTTATTGAGCGATCGGTAGCAAAACGCCAGTTTCCAGCCTTTTCCACTCCGAGATTTGTTCAATTAACAATCGAAAAAGTAGTGATATGGGGGGGGGGGGGGAATTTAAATAACCTCGCTCGAGCATAACACTAAGACTTTGTTTGTAAGCACACGCGGTTGAGAGAAAGGCCGGAGTACGTTGGAGATATCGATGCTACCGGGAGTTTCTGAAGATTAGTTGTGTGATTACATATCCACTACAGAGTACTTGCTCAAACAGTCATAAAACACTATGAGACAAGGGTTTCTTTTCCAACACCACAGGCAGTTACCTGCTTAAAGCGTGCTGCCCTAACTAAACCCCTTCTGCCCACCTGGGAGGCTCATGTGCACTAATAAGCGCACCCTATGAAATGCCTTGTTTAAACAAAGGCGTCCCCAAGTGCCTTCAGTGAACACAATCTGAATGACACACATTTTAAATAGAAAAAAAAACAAAAAATAAAAAAAAATAAAAAATCCTGATTTTTTTACGTTGATTTCAATCACGATTTAAATCATGATTTAAATCAACTGATTTAAATCATACCAGTCCTGAAAGTAAAGGTATGAACTGTAGTTATCATTTTTGTTTGCAGAATTATCGCCCAAGAGCCCATCTTTATAACACACGCTTTTGGTCCGTGTGTCGTTGAAACCCTAACCCCAGGTTAGTGTTAATTGAAGCTACCAATATACATGCACCATTTTTGATGGGCTGTATATCTTTTATTTCTTCAGAAATTGCAGAAAAATAACCTTAAGCACTCACCAGTCAAATACGGCAAACCACACTTTGGGCGTTCTGAATAAAATTCTGCGTTTCGAAATGAAAGAAGTGATAAAGAGATTTCGCCTGAATGTAAAATTTCTCTTGCACCAAAGAGCAACCGTATTTTTAACCAACCGTATGCTATTTTAAAAATTTATTAAAAGGTTTTTTAACAAATAGTTTTAAGTTTCAATTTCTTTTATGTTCCGAGTGTGTGCTACAGTGTATTTAGTGTATGATTCCTTCTATTATTTCTTTAATTTTTTTACTCGGTCCCCTTGCAGTCGAAATTCAAAATTCTTGCGCATTTTATTCGAAACACACAAAAATGTGGTTAGGCGTGTGTTTGTTCACAATCCGTTCAATTCACATTGTCTTTAAGTGTCATCTGACCAAAGTCAAGTAGCCAGAAACTTATATAGATTGGTTATAGGTTATCTGTAAACCATCTACTAAAATAGTTGATAGATGCAGATATAGCTGTAAATTTATTTTGTACACCCACAATATTTAACTTTTAGTTTCCTCCATTCTTTTTAAAATATCTATTCAAAAGTTTTTTGGTGGATTATTGCAAAAATTATTTTTACTTTTTCACGTAATAACCTTTGCTCCCTGTATGCAAACAAATGCCAGTTACTGTTGGAGATTTGCGGATATTTCCGTGTTATTTTCTTTTAAAGAAAGCGTAACACAGAAGGTATATATCATTACCGTTGTTCTTTGAGGATCTTCAGCAAATGCCAATAAAGGCTCGTGGGTCCTTAAATCTCGCACAAAATAGCCAGAGGTGCCTCAATGCGATCGCAATTGACTTGCATATCGTTATTTAGCAAGGATTTGAAGCGGTGTAGGGAAGCCTTGTAGCGTGATGCCTCCTGGAGCTAACAGCGTACGTAGATCCGAGTCAGCTCTTGCTTTCCTTATTCAGTATTTCTCGCTGTCAAGAACCGTTTTTGTAAAACAGGCACGTTATCTCACGGAATGCAACTTTTATTTCTTCGTTAATGTGCAGAAAAGTTAGCTTTCCCACTACCTGTCAAATGTTTATTTACGTTTAGGGCTTTGAATGCGATGTGACCAAAGTCCAAGTGACTAAAAATTAAAATAAAGGGGTCATAGATTATCTGGAAAATACATACGACTCGTACTCAAATAATTGATAGATGCACAATTAGGCATAAAGTTATTCTGTACACCCGCAGTATTTTGTTGCAGGTTTTTTGAAATATCAATTCATTGGTTTTGCTTCATCGTTTTTATCGCTGATTAATTCTTGTGCAAATAGCCATTTTATTTCCCAAACGTGTGTATTGTTAACCCTAGAGGCACAATTTATACATTTGCGTTTTTATTGTCTTTATACCAGGAATTTGTTGTGTTTGTATTGACAATGTTTCATTCGACCTTAGTTCGTCCCAAACTGCCAGACTCAGGGTTTGCGCTGGGTTCTCAGGAAAGTGAGTTTAAAAAGGAAAGTGTGACTCAGTTGGGTCCAGAAAGACTCGGTGGGTTCCGAAAAAGTGAGTCATTTCGTAAAAAATGCTCAAAAAGTGGACAAAAACCCCGCCAACGCGAATCCTGAGACTGTTTCAAATCAAATCAGGTTTATTTCCACATACTACAGTCAGTACAATAAAGAGACACAAGTTAATGATTATAATAAGCTGCATGGAAAAGGGTAGATTCAGAAAGTTGCGAAGTTTTACAGAGGAATCTACCTAGTTAGTCACTTATTTCCTTCTACTACGAAATATTTACAAATATATTTACAAACATTTCCAGAAATTACCAATACAACTATAAAATATATTTGGATATATATATATATATATATATATATATATATATATTTATGTTTATAAATTTGTGTGTTGCCACTTGATTACAAGCTAAAAAACATAAATTATTTATTCCAAATGGTCTCCCTAAGTGCTATATATACGGCATGGTCCCCCTATTGCTGGTTGCAAATATAGATCAGTATCACTTCCTAACCAGGACATTTATTTGGCTATGTGAACAAATCAATATTTCTTTTGTAAAACTCAGCAGTTGCATTCGTATTGAATTCCTGCTACATGTTCCACATAAAACAAATCAGTGTTCAAAAATTTCAGATTCCTTTGGCAAAAAAAAAAAAACAAAAACAAAAAGAAAACAATTGTTATATCCAAGTTTTACACACTTTTACAAATTTTTCTTCAAGAAAAGAAGCATGTCCACCGATTCTGGCGAAAGCGATGGCCTTTGCGAGGTCACAATGTCCCCTGCCGTGGAAAATACCGTTTCACTTGGGACACTCGTTGCAGGTATACAGAGGATTGTTTTGGCATATTTAGTCATATTTGGCAGTGCCGATTCACTGCGTTTCCAAAAATCAAACGGGTCGGTATTAAGATCCGTGGTTGCTTCGCAGTAGTTTTGTAACTCATGTGCAATTATCTCAGTGTCGGATTTTTTAATTTCAGTTTTTGTGACGAAAATGTCATCCAAAAGCATATTTAGGGCACTTGGCTTCGATTCAAGTTTTTTTTCGCCTTGGGCTCACTGTTATAATTGAGAAATTTATTGATCCTCAAAACATGTCACGTAGATCTGTTTCAGGGACTCGGCATTGGTTTTAAATTACTTTTACATCAAAAAGGCGAAAAACAGACAGATATTTACTTCAGAACTTTGGGGGGGGGGGGGGGGGGGGGGTTGGTTGAAAGTTGCATTGGTCCTTCATCATGCAAGTCATGTATGGAAGAACTTAACTAAATAGTCATCTTATTCTATATTTAACCTTATCAGCTGTTTTGAGTTGTTTCACAACAGCTGCTTTCACATCTTCATACATATTTGGAATTATCCTGGCCGAGAACTGGGTTCTTGCAGGGACTTGGTATCTTCATATAGCGAATGTATAAAATTTCATAGATTAGATTTATTAATTTTTTTTTTCCTGCAGGTGTTTTGTTTTTATTATTTATTGAACCTTAAATTCTTTTAAAAGTATTTTTTAGCACTAAAATTAAGCCTTAAACTAAGATTGAAAACATTAGACAATAAACTGATAACTTCCGCATAAAGGACAAATTTAAAATAAAACACTGACTCATTTTGAACCTCTTTTTTCTTTATTGTAAAAATATGTATGTCCAAAGTAGTCAGTAGGTCTCGAAATTCGTAAATCTTTCACAATGAACCGCGCGATTTTGTTTGTTATATCCTTGGCTTTTGGGCAAGTTGGTGGCAATTTTGCCCCAAGCATGCCATGTAAAGTAGTCTCTTTTAACTGTCCAGTGGCACCGGAACGACTGGCATCCTGAACGACTTGTTGAGAATTCCCCGAGGCCGGGACCGAGGTCTTTCACAATGTGTGAGTGGCTTTTGTTCAGGTGTTGATTTAGGTTTGTCGTCCCACCTCCGACTTTTACCTCACTCTCACACAATTTGCACACTGCAATACTTTTTACGACTTTCCCATTTTCGACTTTTAGTCCATAAAAATAAATATCCATTCAAGTAATCACGTTATCCCTTTCGTATAATTTCGCAGATATTTTTATCCATGAGATTTGATTTAACTCTTGTTTTTCGTATATTTGTTCACATGCCACACGAAAGATGGTGTGTAAATTAAAAACGGGCAGCAACGAGACCCACTTTTGGCTTTGGGTTGTGTTTTGCTGACTCAAGTACAAAAAGTAAACAAAAATAAATAAACAAAAAGGAAACACAGCACATTATAAAAAACCGGTTTCATTTTCAAACCGATTAACTGAACCGCGAAAATAAAAAAAAAACCGCGGTTTTCAGATGAACCGGTTTAACCGCACAGCCCTACCCGGAAGGTCCTGGAAATTGAAAATCCTGAAATAATGATTTAATTTTCAAATTTCACTTTCATTTTTGAATTTCGGTCGCTTCTCTACGCTGTTGTATAGGTCATTTTTTGGAGAATTTGCCAATTTGTTCATGTATATGTGGTTGCACATTCGATAGCAATAGTGAAGAAATGTTAACCTTAACAATAGGCCCAAAATGATCCCTTAAATGAGAACTAATTATGTTTTGTTCACCCTAGATAAAGGGTACTAGAATTGCATTTTGTATCCACTGTTTACTCGAGTAAGTGCTTTGTGTATGAGTGTTGCTGCATTTCCGCTTCAGTTTATTGTGAGCTGAAATGTTGTTTTGAATGTGAATTTGCTTGAAAGATTACTCAAATGGGAATTTATAAGTATATTTTGTGACCAAATTTTACTGCAGATTTTCAAGGTTTTTCATGCTTGGGTTAAAAGGGGGTATAAGGACAGTGTTGACATTGGTAGCGAATAAGTTGATGATTTTTCAGAGATAAGTATTCGTGCTTCCCCACACAGTGCGATGCTAAATCGTAGCAAAATCTATCACGGTGTCGTCTTTTAAAGTAAAATATTAGATTTGTTGTTGGGCCTACCATAAAAGTGTAACAGGCTGTTGAAATAATGGAATGAATTTATTAGCTACATAATTTATTTCGAACGCCTGTGTCTGTGTAAACCACCAACTTTGCAATGAAATATGCCAATAATGATACCCCTAGGGTTTCGAACTGGAATGGCCCATTTCAGTATAATGTGGCAGGATAGTCCCGATATAGCACTTTCGCAGCTCAAAAGGACTTAAAACACCAATAAATAAAATAAATACGATGAAATAATATTATGTGCTTCACGTTTCGGGGCAATGCGAATTGTTAAACAACACAGTTTGTCCCATTGCGATTCGGGTATCGCTAACGTTTTAGGGTCACGTTTCTCGGGATCATTCAGAAAGTTTTCATGCAAAGAGATGAAACCTTGGAAGGTGATTTTTACGAAACTGATCCATGTACAGCAGCAAAACTGCTCATTGCATCCTAGTAATTGAGTAAATCATGAAATGAATTGACAAGTAGCACCGTAACCTTTCTCTTTATCCTTACTCCACAAAATTATTTTTAATGTTTATTTATGATTCATAAACAAATCAAGTTATATTAATGCATATAAGATTATAAGACCACTGCATTTATCGTACCTGAGAACTTTGAATGTAATTTTTGCTTTTCTGTTATGAATTGATACAAGAATTTGGATTGTTAGACATTGTCTTAACTCTGTGGAAGCTGTATACGATGACTCTTGGCTGAGTAGGAAGTTGTTTGGTGGACGTCTTTTTTTAAATTTTTTTAAATATGATACATGATTTTTGCTGTAGTACCACATTATGTTTTAGTTGTGACATAGACAACTACGTGGTAGGTTTACGTATTTTGAGTTCTGAAAACAGTCTTGGGGAAAAGTCCTGGAAATTGGGTGGCATAAGTCCTGGAAAAGTCCTGGAAATTGGCCAGCTCAACTTTGTACGAACCCTGCGCCTAATTTTACCCGAAAATCACCACATTGCTTTGTTTTGTTGGTATTTACATCGAAGATATTAGGAGTGTGGCGGTACGCCATTCCCACGGTTCGATTCGGTACACTTCAATAATTCGGTTCGGTTTAATCATTACGACTTTGCAAAATTTGTTAAAATTTTGCCGAAATTGTATAATATTTGTATTTAGCTAAATTGTACCGTATAATAGCCAATAAGCCAATAATGCCTTTTAGCTATGTGATTTGAAAAAAAATACCAGTTTATAACATTTTTTATAACGCTCAAATTGATAAATTAGAAACTATTTTTCAAATAAGACATCACTACTTTAATATTTATTCGGTGACGAAGCACCTAAAACAGGTCTGGCAAAAAAGATATAACAATGATTTTATTAGTCCCCGGCCGCCGGAATTTCGACCCCCAGAAAAGACAAATATTACCTCAGTACGTTTATCTTTGCCCATCACAGTAAACTCCCGTCTGAACCATGCTTATATACAATTGTTGTCCCACTCGTTATTTCTTTTAAGACTTTGAATTTGATGTCCGTTGTGTACTGTCTTTATTTGCGTTTCGATGCCATTGTAAAATGTGACCACTGTGAAAAGTTGAGCAGTGGTCACCAATTTAGAGCTCGCTCCAGAGTCAGTTACGTATTTACCAAGTCGGAATAGATCTTTGATGTCTGTGTCTTACACTGTGTTAAGCATCAGCAAGCAGTCGAGTAGTTACTCGTACTTTTCAATAGGTGCCCAATTTGGGACAGGCGAAAATGGTTCGAATTAACGAGCGGTTCCTGTATAGTAATCGAGTTTGTCCGTCCGTCTGTCTTTCTGTCGACAATTGAGGTACATGATTTTGTGTAATCTATATCTCAGACACGGGGGCGAATACATTTGCTATATCTATGCTGAAATGTTCCCCACCATTTGAAGCTGTACAAGAAGTATTTTGCGTGTCTTTATATAAGGTGTAACAGAAACTACAATTAAGCAGAAATGTCTCAAATAAATATCAATATACGTATTATTTCACATCACGAAACTTACAATTAAGTAGAAGTATATCCTATAATAATCGTTACAGCGTCGCCCTAACTTGAGTTTAAGTGTATCATATAGCAGTCATTACAGTAATGTTCTAACTTAAGAACATTTACAAAGTTTCTTAATTGTAACGCCGTAAACAAAACGCCTTCATATATACAGTGAACCCCGCTGAAATCATCGGAACCAAGAAAATTACTTCGGGTTAACCGATCATCGGGTTATCTGATCTTTTATGTATGTGTCATGTGATAAAGTGTTCACCACCCCCCCCCCCCCCCCAGAACTGTTCTGTATGTGACTTGTGGTTTAATTGTAATTCGGGTACCTTCTATATCAGTTTCAACCTTTATATTTTTGTTCATAGTAAAATAAAATTAAAGTTAAAAAAAAAAAAAAAAAAAATTAACAAATATTGCAATAATTTATATGTTTCTAATAGTTACATATCCAATATGACACGTACTACATAACATACAATGCAATGAATAAATCTCATTACACAAGCTCTATCAAAGCATATACTATTCTGCTGCAACTAAAGTTCTGAACTTTAAATTTATCAATTACAAACAGCACTGTCCGCTAAATTTAAACATTATCTTTACTGAATAGCCATGGAACATTTTTTCTTTTGTATTTGTCTGCACAATTGAACATTACCGTTTATGTTTATATTTGAAATTTTAGGAAAACCAGTGTAAATTTCATAAAAAATAACGTTAAAAATTTTTTCTGGCCAAAATCATTTCGGGTTAAGCGTTCCCCGCTTAACCTGAAGTTGTGTACGGGATCAAATGGAGAAACAACTCGGGACCGGGCATTTTACTTCAGGTTAAGCGATCATTCAGTTTAACCGGTATCGGGTTAAATGGAGCCCACTGAATTAAAAGAAGCTGTAAATCTTGAATTATACTCAGGAATCATAACGTTAATGTCGTCAATAAAGCAGTTCACATAAAAATGTCCAGTGATAAGTTCTCAAAATTTACATATTTTCCTTTAAATGTCAACGTGCTGAAGTTTTGTAGCTGAGCGCGAAGCAGTATTTTATATTTATAGCTGTTCACTATCACTGAAAAAGTAAACCGCAAAAAAAAAAAAAAAAAAAAAAAAAAAAAAAAAAAAAACGAAAATACTGCGGTTTTACTCTTTTGGTTTTTAACCGAACCGAACCGAAGAACCGCGGTCGGTTTTCGGTTACGGTACAACCCCCCCCCCAAAGTTTGGACACGGTCGTGTCCTTAAACAAGCCATAACTAAATGTGTAAATTAAGATGCCTCATGATATCGCTCCAAAGGTGCCACGAGGCGAGCGAAGTTGCCGGTTCATTGGGAGGAATTAAAGCGGCGATGTCATCGCGCACTATAGAACCGCTTGTTGGAGCTGGTCCTCTGTGTGTGTATGTGGCATGTGTGTGTCTGTTGTGAGCAGACGTTTTTGACAACTCTGACAGGATTATGCTTTGGGTGAGTCCGGCAGTTGGTATCGTATTTGACATATATTGCACAATGCATGTAGCCGCATTGCGTCAAAACTTGAAAAAACTTTTGGCGTCCTCGCTTTCGAAATTCAACGGAACCCCATATCTGCTTTTAACTTGGTAGGATGATACCCTACACAGCTTAAACTAATCTGTTAAAATTTTATAAGCTGGTACTTGTATAAGTGACGTCACAGGAGACCATAACATCACACAGTTCTAAATATGTTAAGTTTACATTTTACGCACCACAATCTTGTCTACTGCCCTGCTATAAAGGATCCCTTTGTAGTGGTTTTGGCCGATGATACAGGTCAAGGCAAGGTAACTCATGGTCGTATCTGCACTTTGAGAAAGTGCGTGAGCTTATACGCGGGCCCATATCGTGACTTTGGGTGAAATGGTTGATGCGCGTTTCGTTTAGTGCCATTCATTTCGGGTGGAGGGGTTCCACACATTCCTTCCAATAAACCACCTCGGCAAGGTATATCTCAAACGTTTGTATACTTTGGAGGATAGGGTTAGGGTATTCACAGGTTCATACCCTGATTTGGGTAAAAGGTTTGAGGTTGTGTTCAGGGTTTTATCAGGTTGAGCAGTTGAGCTTGAAGATGTGAGATTTTGAGTTGATCGGCAGTTTGTAAGTGTCTGTCATTTTGTTGTCGTTTAGAGCTGATGTGATTGTGTTGTAGTGCCAGCCAGCTCAGCTATGGAACGCTTGTCTAGCAGTGAAGATTTATCTGACTGCAACGCGTATGGCGTCGGTGCAGAGAAGGAGCTTCGAACAGAACAAAATGGAAACGATATTGAAGACAATAGACGCGACATGACGCAGAGTGACCAGCACGGCTTGACGACGGATTCACAGAGTGACCAGCACGGCTTGACGACGGGTTCACAGAGTTTCGTCACGACTGACGCAAGCAAGTGCGGTGACATTGTTGATAACGAAGCTGTTGCTAAGACAGCTGTGGTTCTCGAAGATCTGACGATACGCAGCGAGGAAGCTGACAACGGTGTGCTGTCACTGGACACTCTGCCGTCGGAAATTCTGCTGCATATTTGTTCGTTTCTAGACGCGAAATTTGTTATATCGACTTTCGCCAAAGTGTGTAAATTCTTTTCTGAGTTATTCAACGACAAGACGTTTTGGAAGATCCGACTTGGGAAGAGATGGCCCAAAAAGTACCCTGCAATTCCCGGTTAGACACAATTTTATTTTCGTGATGTGTGTACTTACACTGGGCCAGTTGTTTTTAAGGGAGTCATTGTACTAATCAGTTGACCCTGTGTTACCTGGTGAGGGTGGGGGGGGGGGGGGGGGAGGTATTGATCGCCATTTCAGTCGTACTAATCAGTTGACCCTGCCTTTTCCACTTTAAACAGTTTCCATATCCAAAAGTTTGGGCTAAGTGACATCTGTTGAGCAGGAGAAGCAAAGGGAGCAAGACAACTCACCCAAAAACCAACTCACCCAAAAAATCCTTGGACAACTCACCCAAAATCTTGGACGACTCACCCAAAATTTTGGACAACTCACCCAATAATTTTGGACGACTCACCCAAAATTTTGGACAACTCACCCAAAGTCTTGGACAACTCACCCAAAAAAAAATATTTTATTATTTAACCGCTAATAAGTCGGCGTTTTCGCTAAATGCAAAATGCAAGTCGCTCGTGTTAATCCTAATAGTGCGACACATAGAAGCTGAAAAGTAATTATAAAGTGCAATTAACTAAACAATGACCTGTCACCACTGTTCAGCTCGGAGTCGCTTAACTCCTGAGGTGAACAGCTTATTAGTGATTCCCGGGGTCGTTCAGCCAGAGGGCCTCTTACTTGCTGGAATATTAATGAGATTTTTCCGGAGTCGTGCACCGAATGACATTATGACTGAATAAACTAACGTTATTCGTATTAAATGCTTTTGAGATCTGTATTGATATGTAGTTACACACTTTAATGAACGAATGTTTCACTTAAATAAAAGTTTTACTTCAATTTTAGTCATTCTGATGTTGTTACTAACTTCAAATACAAATTTAACTGGGGGAAAAGAATAAAGATGCAGGCTGAATTGTAAACATCAATAAAATATTTTTAAAAGCCTCTTATAAACATTTCACACCGTCTTGTAAAATTGGGTGAGTCGTCCAAGGGCTTTGGGTGAGTCGTCCAAAACTTTTGGGTGAGTCGTCCAAAGGTTTTGGGTGAGTTGGTCATGTTTTGGGTGAGTTGGTTTTTGGGTGAGTTGGTTTTTGGGTGAGTTGTCTGACATCCGAAGCAAACACAGATTTTGTCAAATAAAAAAGAAGAGCGAAATGCCTAGAAGTATTTCAAAATTTTTCAAAAGGTTGTACAAGTTTGCTAAGATCTAAAAGCATCCTTTGTCAGTCTCTTCACATCCACTCTTTCCAAAGTAATACCAAAAAAATCTGCATTTCTTTCCAACCACCATACCTGATGACCAGAAAGGTTTTATTAAGTGTTTTAAAGTATTAGGGCTAAATAAACTCTTCTGGAAGGAGGACGGCAAATTTTATCAGCAACTTTGTGTGTGTGTTTTTTTTACACGTCAGTGAATGACAATGATTTCAACTGGATCGAAGCCTGCATCGAGCGAGAGGAACAGCACAGAATGTGGTCAAACTATGAAGACAATATGCATTACTTCAAGTTCAGTGAGGGTCTGTACGCATCTGTTGATACAGTACATTTTATGCAGGTACTGTATGAGACTTCAGATTCTCGAAAAATCCCCCAAAGAGCATTAATTTGATATATTTTAAGTATTTTTTTTTGTACGTTAGAACCTCATTGTAACGGCATGGCTGTAGACCTAGAAAGTTTCTACTGTAGTTCAGTGTTTTTTGAATAGAAAAATAACAACATTGGTAAAATATCGATTCAACTGTTAATATAAATAGTTATGTATAATTCGTTTAAAAAATACAAAATGGATTTCTGCTAGCTGCTTCTTATTCAATCCAAATAGTGTTAAAAAAGTCGGGATTGTTTAGAATGTGGCTTGAGGGGCATTACGTCAGGAGTGGGAATTGACGATAACATTGAAATTGTCGTCTGCGTTGTAACCCGATGTGTTGATCGGATTTGAATTCGTCGTATGTGAGAGACACATTTTCAGTTAAACATCGGCGTTGCGCCAACGCCTATTACTTCTTTTTTGTAGGATGGGCATTTTCTAGCTGCTGGTTCACGGTGCAAATATCTCAATGTGCTGGATCTGAGGAAGCTGGTTCCCGACGACCCGCAGAGTGTCAAGCAGTGCCGCGTCCTCTGTAAGATGGACGCGCACAAGGTATGCAATTACACGCAGTGCCGCGTCCTCTGTAAGATGGACGCGCACAAGGTATGCAATTACACGCAGTGCCGCGTCCTCTGTAAGATGGACGCGCACAAGGTATGCAATTACACGCAGTGCCGCGTCCTCTGTAAGATGGACGCGCACAAGGTATGCAATTACACGCAGTGCCGCGTCCTCTGTAAGATGGACGCGCACAAGGTATGCAATTACACGCAGTGCCGCGTCCTCTGTAAGATGGACGCGCACAAGGTATGCCATTACACGCAGTGCCGCGTCCTCTGTAAGATGGACGCACACAAGGTGTGCAGTTACACGCAGTGCCGCGTCCTCTGTAAGATGGACGCACACAAGGTGTGCAGTTACACGCAGTGCCGCGTCCTCTGTAAGATGGACGCGCACAAGGTGTGCAGTTACACGCAGTGTCGCGTCCTCTGTAAGATGCACGCGCACAAGGTATGCAGCTACACGCAGTGCCGCGTCCTCTGTAAGATGGACGCACACAAGGTATGCAATTACACGCAGTGCCGCGTCCTCTGTAAGATGCACGCGCACAAGGTATGCAATTACACGCAGTGCCGCGTCCTCTGTAAGATGCACGCGCACAAGGTATGCAGCTACACGCAGTGCCGCGTCCTCTGTAAGATGGACGCGCACAAGGTATGCTATTACACGCAGTGCCGCGTCCTCTGTAAGATGCACGCGCACAAGGTATGCAGCTACACGCAGTGCCGCGTCCTCTGTAAGATGCACGCGCACAAGGTATGCAATTACACCTCTGCAATGATCTATAATCTTATGGGATCAAACATTTTCAATAACAGTACTGCATAACACATTTTCGTCGGGAGAGCAAATTTAATTTATGTTGTTAAAAATGATAAATAAAAAGGGGACTCGACAAACTTACCAGTTTTCAATCGAATCATCACCGAAATATTATTTAAAAAATATTATTTTTGTATAGGAATGTTCACTGATATTTTACTACGACGTCCATGGGCAAGTGAGAGGCAAATGAATGTTATAAATAAAATAAAAGATAAATATTTTCCGACAATATTTCAACGCAAAGTGCGCAAAGAGGTGAACTCTAAAAGGTATTAGACTCGTTCTCGCAGTTAACCTCATTGAATGTTGAGGGCGTGATTTCGTTTCGTTGACGGGTTTCAGGGCTGGATTTGGTCTATGTCATCGCTGGACAGTGTGCTGGCCACAGGGTCCTGGGACCGCTACATCAAGCTGTGGGACCTGGCCGCAGACGGCGCGGAATTACGCAAAGTCAGGTTCGCGTCTGTTAGAACTTACGTAACACAGATAGGCCTGTGCTTGATGATAATCGGTTACATATGATTTTATCAGAAATCAAGGCGCTATTTACGGACCCATAATTCAGTCTTCGCATTCCTTAAACGGCTGGTACTTGTACCAGTGCTATGTGACGACATGGGGCCATCCGAACAGTGCGACTGGGCAAGAGACCCAGGCTGTACAGCGATGTAGATGCTATAGGTTGTGGGATCATGGGTTAAGCCATTGTTTGACGTGTGTTCCAGGTGTAGCTCCGCGGTGCTTTGCACGCACTTCGAGCCTGGCTACATGGTCGCGGGCTGCTTTGACATGAAGGTCTACCACATCGATCCGCGCTCGGCTGTCATCCAGGCGCGCAAGCGCTACCACAAGCAGCCCGTGCTCTGTATGGCGGTCGACGACGGCTACGTCATCACGGGCAGCGAGGACAAGACGGTCGTCGTGTACGACAGGCGCGCTGACGCCGTCTACAAAACCGTCACGGTGAGCGTCGCTTACAAGTCGTCACGTGATTTAGCCCACGTACGGGTCTGGCTGGATGATTGAAAACTCTAGCGTTCTGCTAGACAGACGATTTTACATTGAATTGAATGAATCTAACGCGTTCGTTATGTCTCGGCCAGCGTGATTGGTCATGCTTGTACCTGGGGCAAGTCGTCGCATTGTAATCAGCAGATATTGACATGAAATATTAACGACCGGTGAGAAAATGTTAAAACTGAAAGTCAACATTTTCGTAACTGGTCAATAATATCTTCATAAGAACTCGAAATATGTCGATATAGATATATATATATATATATATATATACTTTGTTCCGTAACGTTATTGGCGTTTTAACTACAAATAACAGCAAAAACCATTGACTTTTGCATTTCTTTTAGCATTGAAAAAATACTGACGTGGTAATTAACCAATCATATTACAACATTTGTTCATGTAACAGTTGTATTTGTTGTTTTTTTTCTGTACAGCTTGACGAGTTTCCTCTGTCGCTGTCCTACGGGCGTGACCAGCTCTGGGTGGGCGATAAAGTGGGATCGTTACATTTGATTGATGCGACCGACGGGGACTTCAACGTTGTTGATGTAAGCCTCGTCCAATTCTCATTCAAATTACCTGGGCCCATTGTCTTTGGACATTTTGTGAATAACTCCACGACACAATGGTATCAGTGATCACCACGTATTCGCCATTGAAGAACATTTTACCGGACACTCCACCACGCTCACCCCCCCCCCCCCAAAAAAAAAAAAAAAAAAAAAAAAAAAAAAAAAAAAAAAATGGGGATTTGTCGTTGAACTCTCAGGATAAATCTGTCATCTTAGCTATATGTGTATGACGTAAGCGATTGCTAAACAAAAGCAAATTACTTTGACTTTTTTTTTTCATCTGCAGACATATGAAAGTATTCACGGGGACAAGGTCACTGGAGTCATTCACAGCTTAGGGTCAATGTTCACCTGTTCTACTGACAAAACCATCAAGGTGCTGGAACCCACGCTTAATCCGGGCGTCATAGCAACCCTCAGCAATCACAAAGCGCAAATTGCCAAGGTATACTTCTGGCTCTCTTTTAGGATCTGTGTGCTATTTCTTTTAATTACTTTTTTTATGCAAGAAATTTACGTCTTTTTCTTCCATGGTTTATCTTTGTTTAGTTCAATATACAAAAAAAAATTTTTTTGTGTGCTAACTCAGATAAATATCTTTTAAATTTATGCTGTAAAGGTTTCAAGCGGTAATGTGAACGTTAAGACTGAAAAGAATTACTAATGAAGTGTATCGGGAATGTTTTCTTTTATAAATACAGAAATGGGTGGTCAAGGAATAAACTGGCTTAGGAAATGTTAAATTTTACTATTTTAGATCGCTTTTCGGAACGACATATTGGCTTGTGCCAGCAGTGACAACTCCATCGGCATCTGGACTCCGCGTGCTGATGACGTCAGCTAGAGACTGTAGCCTAACCGCCATCTTGACAACAGGGTCACACAGATTGCATGTTCAGACGAGGATTCGTAAACCTGCAAAGTTCAACTGTGATATACACGAGGACTATGAGAAGATGGTCGTTTGTGTTTCTTTAACTGAGGTCTTCGCGCATGTTTTAGTGTGGTCGTCCAAGAAATGGATGTGGTCCCGCACGTTATGTGTCGTGTTCTGCGTCATCATATGGACTTGATAAAAGCCCGGTGCATTATGGGAACAGCGTTATTCTGATAGCACGACGTTTGGTGGCCGCTGAGATATTTGCACCCATCTTCCGAGTACTGCCCTAATGCTCCTCGATTCACCAGTAGGGCTTCATTTATTTCATATTGCTGGTGTGTGTAGCCTTAAACAGACTAATCATATCAATGTTGCATGAATGAAATGTATGTATGGCAGGTGTTGTAATATTTATTCTATTTATACCCCAGTCGAATGATTCAACCGCGGAACATCATTCACTTGGCTATACATAATTATACATAATTAATAAAACAGAGATGAACTGAGAAGAATACGTTGCAGCATTTCTTTGCTCTAACTGTCCCAGAATTCCAAGGCCCATGGCTGTGACATGCACACATGCAGATTATACTGTTGTTCTCAGTTGTGGAAGTTTGAACATCTGTTCCAAACTTGTCATTAGCAATCCAGAAAAAAAGTTCAGGTGTGTTATCAGTGATAAGATTCCCTAACTTAAGAGTAACGTGTAAGGAAGGATTCGGGCTATAGTTTTTTTTTTTTTTGGAAGGGGGGTGGGGTGGGGAAATGAGTGGCAGCGGACCTGCAAAAAACGTACCTATCTATATCGATTGGCGATCGAACGGCGGTGTTGGAGGCGCCATGTTACTCTCGTAAAACAATTTCTCTGTATTTATTCTGGTCAGTAATGTAATGCTAGTTAAATCCGTGTACTCTTTGTAACGTTTTTGTTCGTTGAAGACGTCTAAGGAGCGTTTTTTCGTCTTTTTTTCCAATACTTCACATCCAAACTATATGGGCAAATACGGAGCAGAGACTCGCATAAAATTAGTCGAATACCCAAGACGTAGCAGAGCCGATTTCCCAAAGAAAGTTAAGCGTTTATCCTGTTATACTGTAATTGGATATATTTTATGTGCGTGTGAAAAGCGAGGGAATTGTTCGTCCAAC
The DNA here is from genome assembly GCA_949752745.1 of Protula sp. h YS-2021. Lineage (NCBI taxonomy): Eukaryota > Metazoa > Annelida > Polychaeta > Sabellida > Serpulidae > Protula > Protula sp. h YS-2021. Next base: position 96,629,344 of record OX457026.1, read on the forward strand.
TGACTGATTTCCTCTGCATTAACTAAGCTGTTGTGGTAATAACCGTGTGTTCTCTATACGAAGAAATGCATTTATTTACCCTTGTGGTTTTATTCTTTTCATCTGTATTTTACATATAATAAAAGGACAATTGTTGTATAACATTTGTTTTCATTTAATCTTAGAATCGATGAGGCTCTAGACAAGGGTCACTTACTCTACGGCAGCAATGTTGTTCTTAAGCCTTCTCATGGAAATAATGATATGGCTACTAGGTCATTCAAACAAGGCGGCAATAAGTTACCATTAAATACAAGCGTGACTCCGCGATCTGATCAAAGCCACACCGAGCGCAAGCACTACACTGGCACGTGGTATTACAAGCCTCGTTCCTTCATACCCATGGCTATATTAACAACTGAAGCTCAGCTAGCTCTGTCTCTACATAACGACCACTGAACAATCGAACACCAACACTACAAAGATCAACCAAACTGGGACGTACTCCAATAAACATAAGTTTTCGAATCTGAACTGCATAATTTTTCTACTTGTACACATGTATTATTTTGCTGGTTGCTCAATAACATTAGTTTTGTCTTTATACATAGAACTTATAATTGCCTGTCTCTTCAGCACTTCCAGATTATCCCTCGCTTTCTGGATCAATGTTTCTATTTTTAGTGGATCCGTCTCGTTCTTATGGGCGTGGAAAGCATCGGTGATGCGTCTCTTGGCATACATTCTAAAATTGTAGTTCTCCAGCTTCCCACTCTCACGCAACATCTGTCGATACAAACTCAATACAATAACCTTCTTCCCCATTCTCACCGAATTAAACTGGCATCTCTGAACTAAAACTTTAAGATGTTTTGTTACACTCTTTATTAACCCTAGAAGTCTCTTAATATCCAATGATTTCCTTCAGCACCGGCTTCAGGGCCTTCACGGTAGCCGGCGACTCGTCCTTGAGTGACAGCCCGAACAGTATTGGAATCTGTACGGGGATGTGGATAGCCAGGCTCTTCGCTACCACGTGTAACAGCTCCTTAAAAGCAATCATTTCATTTAAAAAAAAAAAAAAAACCTCTAAGCCTGCCACCACAATAATAAAGTAGCCCCCACTTTAATATTTCCAATAGCTTTATATAAAGCCATGTTTGCTGCCTTTATTATTTCTTTTATAAATTTTTCTTAAATAAATAATAATGTATTTCTTCTACCGGTACAGCAACTAGGCTATGTTATAAGCGTCTGGCAGAGGAACTGAAAGCAACTGTTTTATTAGTGTTTCGCATGTACCGTGTCTTTGCCGAGCAGTACTTTGGTGGACACGGTTCTGGCGTCGTCTTCCTCCAGAGCTTTGTCTTTTGACACGAGTATCTGCAAAAACAAGTTTACAGTTGTCTTTCCTTCGTATTCTTTGGTTTTGAATGAGGCAGAGTCGCTTGGCAACTGCTTTATACGCGACAAATGTAATTAAAATTAATTTAAAAAAGAATGTGTCAAGCAAATAAGAATTCAGTTTTTTGGTTCAAGGTGAAACAAAGCACAAAAGGAAATGTCAGTCTATTAGCAGATATTATGGAGCGACGACAATTCAATTTCTATGATACTATATATATATATATATAGGTCAATGTGGATCCGGTTCATGACCTAACAGAGTGCTATAATGACAAGGGGGGTGATAAATACTTACTAAATTTCCAATTTTCTGGACCTGAGTGATCACGATGAATAACTTATCTTCAAATTTGCTGCAAACCACATCCGTCTGAATTCCTTCTATGCAATACGAACCCTACGAAAGAAAACCATTGTCACAATAGGTTCACCAGTGAGTCTGGTTAAAATGCGGCCACTGGAAATGTTTGATGAGCACGTGACCACACCAATAAACAACAGGCAGTACATTTATTATAACACGTATATGACATGTAGCAGTATAAGCGACTTCACGGTTTAAAAAACCGAACACTGGCAGTCTTCGGCATTAAACCGTCTCTTCTGCAGAAAATTATAGGCTGGTTATATTTCCACGTAAATATTCTTACTGCACCTCTAACTATTCTATCATCCCGATAATCATTCTCTCGGCGCAGCAAAAAGTTGTTTTTTTTTTTTTGTTTTTTTTTCATTTATGAGGAGATTAAAAAAATACGGAGGGAAAAGCTTAGGAAATTTCACATGAATATTTGTTTACCGTTCAATAATCCCAATTCTCGATAATTTAGGTTTTGTCAACCTATCAAAACAGCAATTAAAATTGGGCAGGTTAGGTAAAACCATATGCTTTATATGGAAACAGATGCCTCATTGGGGCGTTCATAGCTCCAAGAAGCGTCACCCTACAGCAGTGTTGCCATGGAGTCATCAGGAAAAAAAGGATAAAAAAGGATAAATTTGGGAAAAAATATGAAAAAAGGATAATTCATATTTTGCTGAAAATTTTAAAACTTTAAAAATACATCCTAAAAGTAATCAAATCATATAATTACATAAAGGACCATCCATAAATTACATATGTACCGGTGTAATGAAACGTTTTGACCCCCAAACAAATCGACCTCCCGGTCGATATGTTTTAAAACAAACAGACCCCCCGGTCGATTTGTTTTAGGAAAGCCCGCCATAACAGACCTCCCCTATAATAAAATGACCCCCTCCAAAAAATCATGTTTAAATATAAAATGGAAGTAAAAAAGGTGCATATGGTTTTTAAATACTATTTTAAAATTGAACTGCCATTATTGAGCTTGGGCAGATTTTTTGGTGACTGTATGTTAATGGTGTTGGAAGTGTTTTCGTTTTTGAAAATTTAGATGTTAGTTGCTAAATAAATTGTTGTTCATGGATATAGTTTTTATTTCAATTGAAGAAAGTAATAAGGTGGCCATATGTTGAAATAAATAAATAAATGAACAAAATATAAGAGGGTTAAAACATTTCAGGGGGTCTGTTTGTTTTAAAACAAATCGTACGGGGGGTCTGTTTGTTTTAAAACAAATCGACCGGGGGGTCGATTTATTTTGGGGGTCAAACGTTTCCTTACACCGGGCAAGTGGTGGAGAAGGGGGTGATGGTAGCTGGATGCGAACTATGAAGTCAAATTCCACGATGACGTCACAATTTAGTGCAAACAAATACGGGTGTCTGAAATTTAAAAATAATGTGCGTATGTACTTTATCGATGGTCCAAAGGGACATGCAACTCAAAAGTATAGATTAAAGTTATTCAAGAAATAAGAACTACTTAATATCATTTAGGAGAATGGATATTTTACAGTGTGATAAGATATTGATTACGATTACGAAATATATGTTTCGATTCCATAAAAAATACCCTTTTTCTACAGATGCAATGATTTCAGCCATAGACGCTGCAAAAAAGTTGGAAATTACATATACATACAGTGTTAGAGCGGTTAATATTATTGCCTGATCAAGGGTAATGACTAGGGTGAGAAAAATTCTGGCTGAAAAAAAAACAACTAATTAGGAAAAAAATATTTTGAAGGAAAATAAAGAAAAAAAAAGTATCAAAATAAAAAAAAAAGGATGAAAAGTGAAAAAAAGTATAAAAAAGGATGAAAATTTTAAATTATTTTAAATAAAAAAAACAAAGGATAATCCTTTAAAAAGGATGATGTGGCAACACGGCTACAGGGTTCTGGGCTACCAGACTTTCTGTAAATATTTAAAATGGGGAGTGGTTTGCAGAATTCGTCCCTGAGAACAAACCAAGTTGACCCCTATTAGCGTAACAATGACAAGTTTCGTGGCTTTGAGTCATATACCGAGTAAGTGTAAGGAAGAGCTAACTCGAAGCAGGGGCGTTCATGGGCAAGTGATGGGCAATGAATATCATGAATTAAAAAAAGATATGAAATGCAAATTTCTCGGAATTGCACAAATAGCTGTGCACTCGCAAGCCGACATATCACTAGTACGTCCAGTGCTTGAATACGCAAGAATCATCTGGGACCAACATCTCAAAAACGATATTGATGCCTTAGAGGAAGTCCAAAGAAGCAGGGTTGGCATGTTTCTTCCATGGAGGAGAAAAAAACATGTTTTTTTCTGTTTTTTCCCCATAGGGAAGAAATACTTTCTTCCCTCCAATTTCAGGGAAGAAATGGAAGAAACCTTAAAGGTGTAAAATTTGGAATTTCTTTCAAATAATTTGCTTAAGCTGCATTCTGAGTAATTCTTAAATAGGTGCGAATTCACATATCAATCTTCTATGTAGTAAGTAGGATTAATAGGGATTAGATAAAGGGTCTTGGGTGCCATCATCTCCGCTTTTTATTTGCTCCGGAAACATGTGCAATTCTGCGCGCCGCGATTTGGAAAGGGACGCGAATCCACATCTTGTTCTTTCATGTAAAGCAAACAAAGGGGACACGAATCCACACAGCTGGGTACGCTGTAATAGCCTGAGTACTTTTGGTTAAGTGTATGAGAAATTAGTGTATCATTTTGTTGGCTCTTATTGTGCCACTGAAAACAAAAGACAGAGGCTGTGTTCACCTTAAATGGGCGGATTAAGTATTAAGATTAAAAGGGGGTGATAAGAAAAGGGTGTTGCGGCAGCACATTTGCAAAGCACATGGTATAAGATCATTATTTTTTCATTGTGTTTTGGTGTATTTTTTCGTTTGTTTCTGTTTCGTTTTTTGTTTGATGGTACATTAGAAAACACTAAATATTGTTTCTGTGAAATCAATAAATAGATAGTACGTTGCCTTGGCGTTTTCTTGACAAAGTAGGTTTCGTCCCATTTCATTTTCTTCCCACTTTCTTCCTTTTCTTCCCAGAAGAAAGGTATTTCTTCCCGTTTCTTCAAAGTTTCTTCCCTATTTCTTTCCAGGGAAGGGAAGAAATACCTTTCTTCCCAGAAGAAAACCAACCCTGCAAAGAAGAGACGCGCGATTCATACTAAACGACTACCGGACACGACGTCTTCCATGTTTTCGGTAATAGGGGTCAACTTCACATGTTCTAAAGCATACCAGTCCCAATTTATTCAAAAATTTACTAATAGTTCATGCACAAGTTAGTATTTGTGAAACACAAGCAGGCCCCAACCGCCCCCAAATTCATAGGGGTATAAAGCGATGACGGACAGACAGACAGACGGACGGACGGCAAGATGGATGGACACCCAAACCTATAGGCCCCAATCCGAAGGGTTGGGGCCTAATAAAATACCCCTTTTGCAAAACAGGCACAATTTTTAATAGGATGCATATCTTTTACTTCTTCATTAAAGTGAAGAAAAGTCAGCTTCCTCAATCACCTGTCAAATGTTTGTTTACGCTCTAAGCTTTAAATATCATGTGACTAAAGTCAAGTGGCCAAAAACTTAAATAAAGGGATTAATGACTTTCTGTAAAATATATACTCAAATAATTGCTAGATGCAGAATTAGGTATAAACTTATGCTGTACACCCACAATATTTCACTTTTAATTTCTTCCATGCTTTTTGAAATACCAATTCATAGGTCTATGTAGTCCCAGCGGACCCTTTCTATCTTTCCAGGACAGAAGGGTCACAGTTCCTGTAATAGAAATGGCCAATGATCTCAACTTTCGAGGCTTTTGTTCTTTCGGCGCACGTTCCGGGACACTGAGTTTCGGACTAGCAGACTTTTTCTTAAAAAGCACACTGAGAAGTATCCTGGAGCATTATTTTCTACCACAGCGACATATAAATACCAAAGTTGAGTAAAGAGTGGTTTCACTGTTGTAGAATCAATGTTGTTGTGGGTGATAATGGGGGATTCTTTATCCTGCTGTGAAGAAAACATCTGTTTTTCCTTAGTACAAAATTGTTATTTGACCACAAAAATTGTGCGCCGTAATTTATGATTGGGCCATTTATGCACGCCTGTACCTTAGGAAAAAAAGCTAGGCGCGCGCGCGAGCCTAGCTTCAAAAAGTTAGGCGCGTGGGCGAAATCTTAAGCGCGTGGGTCGTATTCTTCATAAGGGTTTTGAGTCACAATAAAATTTGAAAGAGGATCTCTTAACAAGACGCTATTCGTGTCATGGATTGAATTATGTAATATCTGATAGGCATACATAAGCATAATGATGTGTAAAATGCAGAAGAACCTGTGGCTGTTTCGCAGCTCTTGAAATTCACAAGAAACATTTTTTTGATGATTTTTTTCCCCAAAAAATGTATCATAATATTATTATAATCATATTAAATTGGCAAAAAAGTTGGGCGCGCAGCGCGCGCCTAACTTTTTTTTCTTAGGCGCATAGCCAAAATCTTAGGCGCGTACGCGCCCCCTTTAAGGTACAGCCCTGTTTATGTGATGCACTCTTTCTAAAATAACGTCATTTGCCCGAGTCGTGCGCTAAGATTAGCAAAATTGACATCAATGACAAGTTCTAGTATAGGAACTGTGACTCTTGCTGTCACAGGAAGACCGCAAGAGTCAACTAGGACTAAGGTTTTTGGTGAATAATTACAAATTTACTGTCACTTTTCACGTAATAAGCCATGCTCCCTGCGGGAAACAAATGTCAATTACTGCGGGAGATTTGAGGTTATTTCCTTGCTATTTTTCTTTTAAAGAAAGCGTAACACAAAAATTATATACGAGTTTTATTGCCGCTGTACTTTGAGGGCCTTTAGCGAATGCCAATAAAAACCTATGGGTCGTTGAACTTCGCACATCGCTACAGCGGTGAGTAAAGGCGAGCGTAGTTGACTTGCATGTCTTTATATAGCGAGGATTTGAAACGGGTTCGCCGGACAACAGTAGCGGGCCGCTTCTTTGAGCTAAATAAAGTTATGCTTAATTCTGCATCAAGTATTTGAGTACATATTTTACAGATAATCAATAACCCCTTTATTTAAATTTTTGATCACTTGACTATGGTCACATGACAGTTATAGCCCGGAACGTAAAAAGGCATGTCCACATGGCTGGCAGGGTTAGCGCTGGGTTCTCAGGAAAGTGAGTAAAAAAAAATCAAAGCTGTGACTCAGTTGGGTCCAGAAAAATCGGTGGGTTCCGAAAAAAAAGTGAGTCATTACATAAAAATGCCCAAAAAGTTGACAAAAACCCCGCCAACACGAACCCTGGCTGGGCACCATCTCGTTCCTCTCGCAATAAGCCAATTCGCACTTTCGGGTTTTTCAGGTGGAGGTGTTGTTTCGACTGCAAATGTTGGGGATAAATTATAAAGAAATGACAAGGGAAAAACATCAAAATTCTAATTTTTTATAACATGCACACTTTCAAATTTATAAAGCCATCATATGATCTTTTAAAAACTATTTTGCATATTATTCAGTGTCTTTAATGACCAACATGTGAATATGTTTCTGGCAAAATAGAGTTTTGTTGACTTTTGCCATTTTTCTCCTATCATTTCTTTATATCCTTATCCAGGGTTTTACCTCAACTTCAAAATCTTGGCCTACCCGGGACGCCATGCTTTCATAGTTTTGCGTCCCCCATGATTTTTTTACGTCCCCAATTTGCACCCTGATTTCTTTGTGTCTCCTTATTTGAATAAGCACAAAGGGTGTGAGTTTGGGGGGAGAGGGGGGTAAGAGGTAACGCGTACAGTTGCAGTTCACACTATCTTTTATTGCCAAGCCAAGAAAATCCTAAAAGCAATGAATTCTCATCCAACCAGGCCTGCTTTTCGTATTGTTAAACAATCTGGCAGCGTCGGGAAAATCAAATTGTTCTATGGCTGGTCCTTTCAGTTTAATGAACATTAAACGGTTCAACCGCTCAGGGTTTATTCTGTTTCTGTTTTTATTGTGTTTTAAACCAAACATCTTTCACATGGAACAAACGAAACCGGTATAACCAGGGCCAGTTTGCACAGCAACACAAAATTGGGAGACTGAATATGGAATCGTTAATGAGCATTTCTGCAAAAGCGGGGCTCGAAATTAGCCGGGACCCTGGGTCCTGAGGCTCCATAATTTCTGGCCGGGCCCCCTGATTTTCAAGACTTGGGGTCCGGCGGGCCCCACGATTTTTTTACGGAAAGGCCTATGTTATCATCAATATAAACGATTTTCAGAGAAGAGGAAATAGGGGTGTGGGAAGCAATCGGAGTCAAAGTATAATAAAAACCATAAAAGGACAAACTGAAGACTTTGTATTACCGGTATGTGTACGAATAGTTAAGAGAAATAAATTAATTTATGGGAATATCGTCATTTTCCTAATACATAGCCTATATCTATCCGGACCCCAGGATTTTCGGCCGGGCCCCCAAGATATTTGGTAAAAATGGCCAATTTCGAGCCCTGCAAAAGCCTCACCAAGGTCAGCGTGTTTTTGTAGGAGCGTATGAAGTGTTTGAAGTTGTAAATAGTTTATTCAGTAATAATGCACGTGTGAAGACAGATTTTTTATGCGTCCCCTGGGACGCAAGCCCCAAATTTTTTTTGCGTCCCGGGGGAATTTTTTTGCGACATTGACGCGCAAACCCGCGTTCCGTAAATCCCTGCTTATCCCACCTGAATTCAGCCGAAACGCAAAAATTTTTCGGCAAAAGTCAAAGTGCGAATTAGTCCTAGATGACTCTTGCGGTCTTTCTATGATAGCAAGAGTCATAATTCCTATAATAGGAAATGTCATTGATGTCAATTTTCCAAATCTCGGCGCACGACTGGGGCCAACGGCGTTATTTTAGAAAGGGTGCGTCACATAAGTGGCCCAATGATAAATTATGGCGCACAAGTTTTATGGTTAGATAACAATTTTTTACTGAGAAAAATATGTTTTCTTGAGATCAGGATATCGAATCCCTCATTATCGCCCACAACAGTGAATCTACAGTTGCAAAACCACGCTTTAATCTAGTTTGGGAGTTTCGTTTAGGTCAAAAATAATGCGCCAGGGTACTTCTCAGTGTGCTTTTAAACCGTGTGTTTCTTTGGGGTGACGAATGTTGTAAACACTGAAAACATAAACAACCTGCGCAGTGGAAAAAAACAGCTGTTTGACAGCTGTTTGTTTACAACATACGTCAAGTGAAAGAAACGAGATTGTGACAGATTTTTAGTTATGGGAGGTCACGTGATGTTTACATATGAAACCTGACTGTTGATACAAGTAGTACTTAATATTCTGGCAGATAATCCTCTCGAGAGTTTCTCGAGAACTCCGCGCTTTTACTAATTCTGGCAGATAAATTATCTGATCGCCATTTTTTATCCGAAAATCACTTCCGGATAAGTGTTCAAAATCACGTGACAATAAGAGACAATATGGCGTCGTTTGGGTAAACACAATTATTTTTTTTTATTGATTCATATTGTGAATAATACAACACTACCCACAATTATTAGGAGTTTTTGATCAGTACTGTTAACTACGTTTCCATTAACACCACGGTTTCGTATTAATTTCCGGCAAGAAGGTCAAGGTCGGTAGTTGACAGGCCCAAAAAGCTTAGTCAAAGCTGTCATAACACCTACCAGTCACCTAGATTAAGTCCGCCTGTGCCTGTAGCATCGCCACCTCCCGAAAACGACAATTATCCCGGAAACGATATTTTTTGCCGAACCTCCCGACAACTGCAACTGGTTCTCGAATGCGAAATACTGAGCTGCTATAAGAAAACTGTTAGTATACACATTTGAAGTCAGGTTTATGCTCACATGTAATCTTTATAGCTCTTAGCAGTCATTTTGAAAAGCAAGTTGATAGTCTTACAGTTTGCACTTAAAATTTATGTTTCGGGATAATAGAATAAAGTGGCGAGTTACACCTCGAAAATCCTGCCCGAAAAATGTACATCGGCCTGGCATTTTCGTAAATCATAACATTTTACTTCGCGCATAACACAAAGCTTGTGTAAAATCCTGTATTTGCTACACGCAAAAGCATTTCCGGATCACGTCTAAAACACGAAAGTTATTGCGCAAAAACTGTTGAAAAGTGGCGAACGATCCTAGGTTACTGGTAAAACCGGAAACACGTGGGAAGCACGTTTTCAAGTGACTTGAAGTGCGAAAGAAACAGCAAGTCAATGACTTTTTTGACTTGACAGACAGATCTGTCACAAAAGAAACACATGGAAAGAAAAAGCCTGCCAGTTCGAGCCTCGGTGTCCTTGAACGTGCGCCGAAAGAGCCAGAGCCTCGAAAATTGAAATCAACGGCCTCTTCTTTTGCAGGAACTGTGACCCTTTCTGTCCTAGGAAGATAGAAAGGGTCCGCTGGGACTAAGTGCGAATTGGCTTATTCGCATTACGCAAGGTAGAAACCCCCAATATCGCCCAAATCCTCGATTTCCGACATCTCGACGAACAAGTAGGATTCCACGAACAGCCAAAACGCTTAATTAATATTTTATGAAAATAAGGTTCATGCTGTCACGCTTGTTCATCTTGAACAAAACAAAATTACCTTTGAACTCGAAATGACACTTTTCGCCTCAGACATGCTTTACTTAATAGCCATAATATAACCTTTTTCATGGGAGTTAAGAGTTTTCCGTATTTCGGGAGAAAGGAAACATGAGAGGACCTCGATTTACTTACATAACGGCATTACCGAAATTTACTTCCGGCGTTTGGTAAACACATAAATGTGCTTCCATTTAATCATTTAATATCTACATGGATCTTGTGGATCGTAAGATCGTAACATAACAGGAAGTTCATGAATATTACCAAGAATATTTTGTAACTTTATATTTTCGCCCGGCTAGTGCATACCCTTGTTACGGGCTTTTGGTAGTATCCACCATTTAATCTGGGTAGTGTCCACCTTCTTCGGATCCAATTAAAGCAATACTTTGCGGGTATTGTCTAATCCTCTGGGATCCATTGTACGGCAGTTTTGGTGTGTTTCGTTGGTGTCCACCGGTTTTCATTCGGCAGTGTCTGTCGGGTTATATTGAGGTGTCTCTACATTTTTAACATTGGATCGGACAAATCTCATGAAAGTCACAGATCCTCGGATTCTGGACACAGATCGCACAAGTCTAAATCCAGCAAACACAAATCATCTTACCGTTCCCATTCTCATAAAGGGTCACGATATCGCTCGCCCTCTTCTCAGAAATGACTGTAAAGCTCACGAATGAAAAAATTATGGAGCTAAAATCCTTCATTGAGGATGTTTTGCAATCTAGCACAATTTCTCTTGAAAAACTGGCAAAGTTTGTAGGAAAATTAGTGGCCACTTTTCCAGGGGTTACTTTTGGGAAGTTGTACTACAGACAGTTGGATATAGACAATGTAGATTATGTGCATGAATATCCTGTGAATAACTCCACTGTGGCTTCACTTCCGGTGTAAACACAAGCGACGCCAGCTTGAGTAAGAACTTAATAAAATATACGTTTAAACCCGTTGTTCATCCTTCCTGCTTGCTGCCTACACACCTATTAACACTACCACTCAACTAATCTTTATGGTGTCAGATGTTTTGAGTTTCGAACATGGCAACGGCATTGAGAAAACCTGAGATCCTCAGCTTTGAAGGCAACTGCGCTGAAAACTGGAGAGTGTTCGGATTGGAGTATGACATATACGTTAATGCAGCTCATCCAACCGCAGACGCTAAAACACGTGCCTACATACTACTCAATCTCGCAGGGAAGGACGCAATAGAAAGAGCAAGATCTTTCGTGTACGGTGAAAACGAATCTGCCGAAAATCCAGTGGATCTAAAAGCAAAGTTCAAAGCGCTATGTGAACCGAAGAAAAACATCACCATGCTTCGTCATAAATTCAACACCCGCAATCAGAAGACGAATGAGAATTTCCAGACATTCCTCGTCGATCTACGAAATAAAGCGGATGCATGTGAACTGGGCAACAAGAAAGAAGAATTTATTCGCGATCGAATTGTTGTTGGTATTTCAAGTGACACGGTACGTAAGCTTTTATTAAAAGAAGCTGATCTAACGCTTGATAAAGCAATAGAAATATGCCAACTTCATGAGTTAGCTGAGACTGATAACAAAACTGTTAACCAAGATCCAGATGTTAACTCTATTAAACAAAAGAAGATTCAAAACAAAAGAAAACCCCAGTCAGAACAAGTTAGAAAGAACTGTTTTAATTGTGGTACTACACATCCGATCAGAAAATGTCCTGCATACGGAACACAATGTTCTCTCTGTGGTAAATATAACCATTTTGCTGTAAAATGCATGTCTTCTGGTCAGAAGCAATCAACTTCGCAATCGCAAAACACCAATCAATCGCAACAAAGATCATACAGAGGCAGAGGACGTAGAAGATTTTCGCAATATGGCCGACGTAGCAATCTCCATGAGATTGATTACACAGATGACACTTATGACGAAGAATCCGAACCGGATATCGCATCTGCACAATTAGAAAATTTTGTGATCGAAACTGTAGACATCAACCAAAACAACGTAAAAGATGAAATCCATGTTACAGCCTACGTGGATAACTCGCCATTTGAGTTAAAAGTGGACTCGGGTGCCAAATGTAATGTGATCTCAAGTGAAACACTCGCATCGTTATCTCTCATTACACACCCTCAGATCAACACCAGAAACAAAGTGAGGTTGGTGACTTACAGTAAGGACACAATTGAAACGGTAGGAACCATTTCGCTTAACTGCAGAATTTTTAACTCCATTGAACCTCTCGTGTTTCAAGTGGTACAACAGAACTCGAAAACAATTCTAGGTTTGAAAGACGCTCTTAAGCTAAATCTCATTTCGTTACATCCTGATGTGCATGAAATTAGTACAACCCCGTGTGAGAAGCTTCAAAATCCCCAAAATATCCCGAGCGATATTTGGAGACACCACAGTGATCTCTTCAGCGAAGAACCTGGATGTCTGCCAATTACATACAAAATGAAGCTAAACCCGGATGTGACCCCTGTCATCAAGCCTCCTCGTAATGTGCCACACGCCATGAAAGATAAAATCAAAGAATCCCTCGACAAAATGGAGAAAAATGGCATCATAGCAAAAGTCACTGAGCCTACCGAATGGGTTTCATCAATGGTAGCAGCAAGAAAAAAGAACACAGATGAATTACGGATCTGCATTGATCCTCGAGACCTCAACAAAGCACTCATGAGACCTCACCACCCTTTGAAGACACTCGACGAAGTAGCATCTTCAATACCTGGTGCAACTGTATTCTCAGTTTTAGATGCCAAAAGTGCTTTTTGGCATATCAAGCTAGATGAGAAATCTAGTTATTACACCACCTTCAACTCCGTGTTTGGTCGCTATAGGTATTTAAGAATGCCATATGGTATTTCATCTGGTTCTGAAGTCTACCAACAATCCATTGAAACGTTGATGGAAGATACACCCTGCAAAGTGATTGTCGACGATATTCTCGTTTACGGTACCAATATGGCTGACCATGATGCCAATTTGAAAATCGTCCTCGAAAGGCTACACAAAATAAACCTCCGCCTAAATGTCAACAAATGTCGATTTCGAATCAGTGAAGTCAAATATGTCGGCAACATATTTACTTCCAAAGGTCTACTTCCGGATCCAAATAAAGTTACAGCCATCAACAACATGGCCGCTCCTGAAGACAAAACAGCACTTCAACGATTTCTCGGAATGACGAACTACCTCACGAGATTCGTAGAAAACTACAGTGACAAAACATCTGTGCTCCGAGAATTACTCCATGACAACGTCGCCTGGCATTGGGAACAAAGACACCAAAATGCCTACGATTCACTCAAAAACTATCTGTGCAGTCCTCCAGTGCTTTCGTACTACGATGTAAAAAAGCCAGTAACTCTCACTTGTGACGCATCCAAATCTGGATTAGGTGCAGCTATCCTACAAGATGATAAGCCGATCGCTTATGCCTCTCGTGCATTAACCGAAAATGAAATCAAATGGGCACAAATAGAAAAAGAAATGGCCAGCATCGTCTTCGCGTGTACAAAATTCCATGACTACATCTATGGGAAAAGTGTGACAGTCGAAACTGACCATAAACCTCTCGAAAGTATTTTCAAAAAGCCGATTTCAAAAGCTCCTGCCCGTCTTCAAAATATGTTACTCAAACTGCAAAAGTACAGTCTCCATATTGTTTTCAGAAAAGGTAGTCAAATGTATCTTGCCGATACCCTCTCCCGTGCTTATCTCAAAAATGGACCATCAAAACAAGAACAAACAAAATTCGAAGTAATGGACGTCGACATTCCCATTTCTCCAAAGAAGACAGAAGAATTAATAGCAGCTACAAAGTCAGATGAGACTCTTTCAAAATTAGCTCAACTCATAATTCAAGGTAACTGGCCCACCAAGTTTCAAAGTGCACCTACATGGCTAAAACCCTTCTACCCATTTAGAGATGAGTTATCAATAGACAATGACATCATTATGAGAAGCACCAAAATTGTAGTTCCATCAGCACTACGCACAGAGTACATAACACAACTGCACAAAAACCATCTAGGTGCAGATTCAACAACAAGGCTAGCTAGAGATTATTTTTATTGGCCAAAAATGGAAGAAGATGTTCACTTCCATGTCGATCAGTGTTCTGCCTGTAATGCAACAAAAGCGCACAATCAAAAAGAACCAATAAATCAACATCCGGTACCAAATTTACCTTGGCAAATTTTAGCATCTGATTTGTTCGAATGGAACTCCATTGTGTATTTGATTTTAGTTGACTCTTATTCTGGATGGTTTGAGTTCAATACCCTGAAGGACATGACCAGTAAGTCTGTAATTACCCTCCTGAAGCGCCACTTCGCAACCCATGGAACTCCCCAAGTGCTTATAACTGACAATGCTCGTCAATACACCTCGCAAGAATTCCAAGAATTCTCTCAAGTTTGGAATTTCGAGCATGTTACCTCTTCTCCAAGATACCCTCAAGCAAATTTCGCAGAAGAAGCTGTAAAGAGAGCAAAATCGTTGCTCACTCGAGCTGAGAAAGACAATTCCGATGTTTATTATGGATTACTTATGCTCCGAAATACTCCAAGGGATAATCACTTGAAGTCACCAGCTGAACGTTTGTTTCCTAGAAAAACAAACATTCCACTTCCGACAACAACAAACACCCTGAAACCACATCTCATCTCCGGTGTTCCTAATTTACTCTACAAAAGTCGTTCACAGAAGAAGAAATATTATGATAAAACTGCTAAACCCTTGTCTGTGCTTTCACCCAATCAAACTGTAAGGTTGCAAACTGATAAAGGTTTCGATAAACAAGGTATTGTGACTGGTTTCGCTCAAACACCTCGTTCATACATTGTACAGTCAGGTAATAAAGAGTATAGACGTAACAGACGCCATCTATTGCCAGTTTCTGAAAAGTACAATCCGCCATCTAAAAAGGGCGTATCAAGTGTTCCTCAAAATATTGTGAATTCAAATCCAGTCATTGCTCAAAATAAAAGTACAGAAAAGAGTATGGTAAATGTTCCAAAAAGTGTTAAAATTTCTGAACCTGTAGCAGAAAAAATGATTGTCAACCTCCCTACAATTACCAAAACAGACCAAAATGTTAGGCAAAATGTTATGCGTAGTGGTCGTATCTCAAAACCTAACCCAAAGTACTGTTGATTATTTTCAGAGCGATATTGAAGTGATTAAAAGATTAAAAAAAAAAGATAGATCTACATTATGTGCTCATATATGTGCTTAACAATGATATAATGTTAGTACATGTTTCTCATGTATTGATACTTTATATGTGTCTTCGTAGAATTTAGAATTCATGTGTATCTTAGTTGTTAAGTATGTTATTTATTTAATTTATTTTACAGCGAGCGATAAAACCTACAGAAATAACAGTGATCTACTAGTTTATACCGAAAGAACACAAAGACTTTAGAGCCGTGTGCAAAATATAGACTATTTATATGCTGAAATACAATAAATAACAAATAATTTCACATGTATGTTTCAGTGATATATGATGAGAGACAATAGCAGTTCATAAGTTAGTTTACAACAGTCATCAAAGTAAATGGTAATACTTATGTAAATATTTTGATTATAATGTCAACTTCCTGTTTCATAAGTTGCAAAATATTTAATTTCGTTTAAAAGTCGTTTTATATTGCATCTAAGTTGATTTCGTTATCATACGTAAGCAGTGCTTTATTATTGCTAATGTTCTACACGAGTACAGTTCATATACATAAATGCCTTTATAGTATATTTCAAAATAACTTAAATCGTGATCGATAATTTAAGATTATGTGACACTGTCTTATTTTGTTAAAAGGAGAGATGTAGATTATGTGCATGAATATCCTGTGAATAACTCCACTGTGGCTTCACTTCCGGTGTAAACACAAGCGACGCCAGCTTGAGTAAGAACTTAATAAAATATACGTTTAAACCCGTTGTTCATCCTTCCTGCTTGCTGCCTACACACCTATTAACACTACCACTCAACTAATCTTTAGACAAAAACAAAGGCTTGAAAAAGCATCATGGAAATTTTAAGAAAACAATTGTTCTATCCAATAAGGCTGTAAGAGACTTAAACTGGTGGCTTGAAAATCTAAGCTTGGAATTTGTTAAAGCTGAAGAGAAAATACCCAATTTTCAAATGACCTGTGATGCGTCAAAAGATGGTTGGGGCTGTTGGTCCCAAACTAATGCTATCAAAGGTCAATGGACGCGAGAAGAGATCAATGCATATAAAACAAAAAGAATTATGTGCAGTTTTGTTCACGCTACAAAGTATTTGTAATAATGTTGAAAATAAGATCATAAAGATCTCCTCGGACAATTCTGTCACAGTATCATAAATAAACAACATGGGGGAAAAATGCGATCTTGTTTCAATATTACGAGAAGGGTTTGGAGTTGGGCTAAGGAGCACAATTGTTGGTTGGTAGCAACACATATTCCAGGGAAAATGAACGAGAAAGTTGACAAGCGTTGTAGGTCCCTTACTGTAAATACAGAATGGACATTAAACCAGAAGATTTTTGGAAAAATATGTGCTTGTTATCCTTAGTTGCGAGTCGATTTATTTGCATCAAGGATGAATTACAAATTTGAACCTACGCTTCTTGGTTTCCCGATCCAAAAGCGGCTTTCTGTGATGCTTTTTCATTTACCTGGAAAGGACTGGGAGGATATGCTTTTCCTCCGTTTTCATTGGTTGGCAAAGTACTTAAAAAGTTAATGAGGAAAAATAAAAAATTGTCATAGTCGAACCTGATTGGCCCACTAGCTTCTGGAATTCCAGATTATTACAAATGGCGACTGACAAACCGCATTATGTTCCAGGGAGCAAGTTCCTGCTGACAAATCCAATGGGACAAGGGCAACCAATCAAACGCGGCCTAATAGTTTGCTGTATAGAAGCATTACAAGACGGGACTTTTCTTCAGGAGTAACAGATATGATTTATGATTCCTGGAGGCCTAGTACTAAAAAGCAGTACATAGCATACTTTAGTAAATGGGAAAAATTTTGCAACAAAAAAGGGGACAATCCTTTTAATTCAGCTGTGGGTGTTGTACTCGAATTTTTATTCGAACTTTTTACTTCGGGATTAGGATATAGTGCACTGAATACGGCGAGGAGTGCTTTAAGTTCCGTTGTTCACTCTCAAAGTGGTCCAATAGGTGAACATCCCATAGTCAAGAGATTCATGAGAGGGGTTTTTAATGTTAAGCCTACGCTTACCAGATACATTGACACATGGGACACTACTCCAGTCTTGCATAAACTGGAAAGCTATCATCCTGCTAACACTTTAACTCTTAAGGTATTGACATTAAAACTGGTGTTATTGCTTGCCCTTGTATCCTTTCAAAGGGCTCAGTCCTTACATAAGCTGAAAATTCAGGACATAAATGTTTCGAATGATGAGCTCCAGATTCAGTGGTCTAGCCTTCTGAAGCAGTCAAGACCGAGATATCATCTTGAGCCTTTGATTTTACGCGAATTTAGTGAGAATAAGAAATTATGCGTTGCTTCGTATCTTAAGCACTATTTAAGTAGAACGAAATATTTAAGAGGTTTATCGAGTCAGTTACTTATTTCGTACAAACAGCCACATATGCCAGTCCCTAAGGAAACTGTTTCCAGGTGGCTAAGAAGGATTATATTTATGTGTGAGTTTAAACCACACAGTGTTCGAATGGCTAGTACTAGTAAA
Source organism: Protula sp. h YS-2021 (assembly GCA_949752745.1). Classification (NCBI taxonomy): domain Eukaryota; kingdom Metazoa; phylum Annelida; class Polychaeta; order Sabellida; family Serpulidae; genus Protula; species Protula sp. h YS-2021. Next base: position 96,647,438 of record OX457026.1, read on the forward strand.
GTAGTCAAATTTGCACCGATTGAGAATGTGTTGAAAGCTGCGGGATGGTCACAAGAGTCTGCCTTTACAAAGTTTTACAAGCGGCCTATAAGAAGTGATAACATGGCGGACAATATGTTAAGAGAAGTAGCGAAGCACGTTTGAAGAAGGGGATGGAGGTGCGCAATGTGCACCTAGATTACCATATAGAAATTGGTAAAATGGTCTCTATAATGTTTGAATGCATTTGTTACTTGCGCATTTTATTGTGTCTTGAAATAGTTAAGATCAATATTATTCGGTTGGCATGGCAGAAGCTTGCCCAATAAAAACTTTTGAAAGAAAGAATTAGTTTGATTTCTTTCATTACACCAACAACATTTTGGGTTGAAGTCTCATGTTTTCCTTTCTCCCGTAATACGGAAAACTCTTGGACAGAATTTAAAAATTAAACGAATATTTACCTATATGAGGTTTGATTAGAATTCTGTCCTTGAGTTTTCCTGAGGGAGAAAGGGAAACTTGCCCACCCAACCCATACCCCAGTATATATTGATATATAGTTATCTGTGAATATAGAAATAGATTCTAAACGTCGTTCAAAATGTTGTTGGTAGGTTAAAAATGCCGTTATGCAAGTAAATCGAGGTTCTCTCAAGTTTCCCTTTCTCCCTCAGGAAAACTCAAGGACAGAATTCTAATCAAACCTCATATAAGTAAATATTCGTTTAATTTTTAAATTATGCAAATTTGAAAACTTACCTTTCGGTTTTGTTTACTTTGTATACCGCTAAGTTCCGCTAGCGGGTCACTCCATGTGTTGTCGTGAAAAATATGTAAAAATGTGTCTTCGCCGGAGCGTAAACAGTTGTCGTGAAAAATTGGATTTAGTCCTCCGTTCAATCGAATCGTTGAATATTCGTGCTGCGTCGATCGAGGAAAATAACAGATCACTGGATCTGGATGAGAGAGTAGACACTGTTACTCAAAAGCTCAAAGACCTCAAGGCATCATCGTGTTTTAAGAGCCCTCCGCCAGTTAACAGGGCCGTTACCACTCAGGGTGTTAATACTCGCAGAAGCGACTAGTCTCATCAGCCTTCCCGGGGAGCACATGGGTTTAGCCCCCGCGGTCCAAACAACATATCTATTTCCTCCAGTGATGCTCAGGACGAGTTCAAATGTATACGCGATAAATGCGATAATATCGATATCCCTCCAAACTTTAAGCTTAGTACAGATCGCACTGGCGTGAAAAGGGAAGATCAGGGCAAAATAAACTTAATAGCCAGTTGTACAAAGTTTTCTGAGACTCTTATGAAGCTAGCCATTGCCAATGAACAAGACCCCGAATTGATAAAAGAGCAAGTATTTACCATCGCTGCCACACAACAGAAACTGTTAAAAGCAGAGTACTCCGCAATCGTCGATCCAAACACCGCCAAGATTTTGAAACAACTTCGAAAGCATACGTGTGCTTTCGATCAAGATTCAGTAGCGGTTCTTAAAGACGCCCGTCTGTTCTCGTTATAAGCCGTCAGAAAATCAATACATAGGAAGGCCAAACTAAAGTTATTCTCGTAGGGGCGGTAGTGGCCGTGGGCGACAGGACATTTACGCACAAGTTTCTGGCTCTCAACAGATACCCACACCCCGGTTTCAACAGGATGACTAATAATGTCAACATTTGTGGCAGGATCCCTGCAGAAAAACATTAATCACTGGATCAGCATATGTGCCAATGCTGAAGTTATTGACTGGTTAAGGTATGGGGTTTCTCTCACTTTCAAATCATTGCCAAATTCATACAAGTGTAAAAACCACTCGTTTAATGTCGAACAATCTGTCTTTGTAGACCGTGAAATCAATTCTTTATTAAAAACAATTGTTATTTTGCGAGTGGCGAACAAGCCGTTCTGCGTCAATGCCCTGGGTTGTGTGCCCAAAAAGAACAAAAAGTAAAGACTCATCGTAGATTTGCGTCTATTTAACAGTCATATAAGTTTCCTAGCTTCAAAAACGACGGGATTGATATTGTATGTGAGCAAATTGAACGTGATGACGAGTTCATATCGGTTGACTTGACCAGTCGGTACTACCATATATTGGTTCACCCGATTTTGGTGGATTCTTAGGCTTTTCTTGGAAGAAAAAATACTATGTATTTAATTGTTTACCGTTCGGGTTGAATATTAGCCCATTTTACTTTAATAAAACTATTTGGGCAGTCGTTTAGTTTTTACGCTCACAGTCTCTTAGATACACTTCTTTCTTTGACCATGGATTGTTAGCGGCACCGCCCGATAAAATTCACGATCAAAATTAGTTTTTGTCAGACACTTATAAACGTTTAGGTTTTCATATAAACCTCGAGAAATTCAGAACGTCCAAGAAGGAAATATTGTTCATAGGCTACGTTTTAAATTCATTAGGGGATGGCAAAAATCCATGGATATCCATTCCAAATTCTCGCATATACAAGCTAAAGCGGGATATTAAGCGCATATTAAATAAAGGCTGCGCTTCGGCACAGTTCTTAGCTCGGGTATGTGGTCTGTGTACTTCATTCACCAAGGCAATTATTCCTACCAAGCTCTTATTGAGGAATTTATATCTTCTGCTAAGCTCCAAGCAGTCCTGGTCGGATACCTTGCCCCTAGATAACGCGAGCATCGAGGATTTAAAATGGTGGATCGCCGCGCTCGAAAATTGGAATGGTAAGCCCGTCATAAAGAAGAGTATCGATATTCAGATTTTTACAGACGCACCCAACAGTGGTTGGGGTGGTGTGTGTAACAAGCTAGAGGCCGCAGGCCCGGTGAAAACAGACGTCAAGTTTAAATCTATCAATTCTAGAGAATTGCTCGCTGTTTTTGTCACAATTAAATCATTCGTTCATGAGTTAGCTAACAAATGTATTCAGGTGTGGTCAGACAATATCGCGACCGTTGCTCAGTTAAACCACTTGCATGGGAATATAGAAGAGCTAAACACCTTAACAAAAGCAATATTCTCGCTGGCATACTGCCACAATGTGGATATTCAGGCCACACATTTGGCCGGGTCTCTAAATACTCATGCAGACAGGCTTTCGCGCATTGCAGAAAACAGTACACACCATTAGAAACTAAAACTACAAATTTTCAAAATAGCGAACAGGTTATAGGGAAATATACCACAGATCTGTTCGGGGACATAACAAATTTTCAGTGCAAACATACAACAGCCTACACTGGGATCCGTTTACCAGTGGTGTCGATGCGTTGGAGCAAACAAATTGGAAGTCTTATAACAATTTTGTAAATCCTTTAATTCATCTTATTTCCGATGTGTTACGTGTGTTAAAAATTCAAAAGGCAACCGCCACACTGGTAGCTCCTTGTGGACGGCCCAACCGTGAACCAATACCCTTCTAGAGTTGTCAATAGCACCACCCTTCGCTTTACCCGACTCTCGGTTAGTAAATTGGTGCATAGGCAAAAACCCAGAACACAGGAAAAACAAGGAGTGGAAATATTTTCTTTGGAGGATCAGTGGGCAAACACGCTAAAAAAGCAGAGCTGGTCAGCCGATTCAACCAGGATCATTAAAAGCTGTTTAGCTCCGTCAACGCTTAGCCTGTATAATCGGCAAATTAGTCGTCTTAGGGATTTTTAGTGATCACGAACATTTTCCGCCTAATAAATCGTGCGTCATAACGAACTACCTCTGCATGGTCGCTGCCGTTTCGAGTAGGGCGAAAACCATACTCAAGAGCACTCTCGCTGCTGTTAATTATCTGTACCAGGTAATCGATTTACCAAATCCATGTGACGGTCACGTTTGGCAACTACACAGAGCCCTGGTCAAGTCAGGTACCAAAGCTCCTCGCTCTCGGGTGAATATACTCCCTAAAGAACCATTCATGAAACTTTTCCGAATGGCCGGAAGATTAGACCATTTCGAGGTTACGCCTTAAAACCATAACTCTCCTAGCGTTCACATTTATGCTACGACCTTCGGATATTGCTCCGAAATCCGTTACGTTTAGCAATATTTCCGGCCTTGAACAGAAATTGGTGTTTTCAATCGACCAGATAAAGAAAATGGGGATTTGCAAATCTTGTTTTTCGGCACAAAAAACTACACTCATCGAGACGGATTTTCGTTGACCGTGCCCCCAGCATCGGCTAAAAAGGTCGACCCCGTATCTACTTTGCTCACATACATACGTCGTACAGAGCACATCCGCCCATGTGATTCCAAGCCTGTATTTTTGTCTGTAAAAAACACCATAAAGCGATCCCAGCTAGCACAGTGTCGAGTATATTCCAGAGGACGCTATCTATCTTGCAGGGTTAGACATTAATTTATACTCTGCGAAGTGTTTCAGACCGTCAGCGGGCAACTCAGGCTGTCGAATCAGGGCTCGATCCGGATAAAACCCGACGCATTGGTCGTTGGATGACGCCATCTGTATTTTTCGAGCATTACGTATGCGATACTACTCCAGGTTCGTACACAGACTCAATTCTGTTTTTAGCAAAGAACTATTAGACTCTAAATTTAGCTACACATGTAAGTGAAAAATTTGCCTTAACGTACATTTCCCTAAATGGGAGTTATGCAAATTTGAAACTTACCTTTCTGTTTTGTTTACTTTGTAAAGCGCTAAATTTATAGTAATCATGGTGGAAAGGATTAACCCCACGAATATATTTGTATATGGTGCATTTTGATAAGGATCTATCGCCTGACTACACCTGAAGAATGCGCACTTCATAAGAAGACCCGCTACAGAAGGAGTGCTACGCAGAGCTATAGCTACACATGTAAGTGAAAAAATTTCCTTTAACGTACATTTCCTTAAACTAGACTTTCCAGATTATAAAGGTTAGTTCCCAACGTTTGCTTAGGGAATTCCCCACTGTTGAGGGGAAAAGTAAACCCGAAATACGTCACACACCAGCAAGCACCAATCAGCGCTCGCGCATATGTCACGTGAAACCCTGTACGCTCCTACGCTTACGCTGTCGCATTAATCACCCAGTAACACGTAACAGCTGGGATAGAAGGATCAATATTAAAAAATTAAATAGTTCAGTTTGGAGCCACAAGCAACAGATGTTTCAGTATCTCCTGCCAGATGTTCATCACGAATCTTTATCAGTATCGGAGACGGTTTAAACGCGAATAACACCACTCGAGGCCAGCGGAGTAGTGAGAAAAGAAGATTTCTTGAAATATATAGAAATCTCTTTTGCCATCTTGAACCTTTTGGATGTATCTAGAAGTCTCATGAGACTTCTGGATAAAACCAAAAACGTTTACTATCTTGACCCCCCCCCCCCCCCGGTGAAAGTCGAACCTAGAACCACCCCTGTCCACCCGCTTAAGTTTGACAGACCTCTGGGTGTTGACCGCCGTCGTGAACTGTGTGGGGGTGCGCTGATAATGTAAACAGTGTAGATATGTTTTAATGCAATGAGGTATCTGCTGATTGATGTGCAGGCACACGCTGTCATGAGACGACTGTTTAGGCCTATTAATCATTTCAAATCCCATGATAAAAGAACTAGACTTGACTCAAATAACATGAGTGAACCCCGTTTGGTACTATGTTGTGTACTATGTTACTTAAATATTTTTCAACCGACTGATCGACCGACCGATAAAAAAGAAAAATCCACAAGTTTAAAAAATACAGAACCATTTGAAAATCCAAAATGTTCCTTCATTGTCTTGAAAAAGAATCATACATCATGACTCACACAACAACGGCAGATTTTTTCATTCATTTTATGTCAATTGGTGGTTCTGTGAAGGACTTTGGGTGTTTGTTTTGTATAATTATCATGTTACAGAGAGGTGCTTCACTTGTCTGCAATTCAGATAATGGAAATTCACGGCCAGTTTTGTGGCTTCGGAACTTTTGCCACAGGAGCAATTAGCTTTAATGGTTTGCATTGCCGCTGCATAGACGTTCATATGTGTCAATTTCTCCTGTGTTGTAGATTGTGGAGTGCCCCAGAAGAGACAACTTTTCTGTGAAGGCATAGGTTGTTGTATGACTGCCGACTTTGGCTGAGTCTGAAAAACTCTGCCATCGTCTCTGAACAGCCTTAGTTTTGACCTCATCAGCCTGTAGAATATATTCACCAGGCAGAATTGGTAATAGCAGAGACTCTTCCACTGAAGCTTGGCTCGGTTTAGCTCTCTTTGCAGGCGGCTGTTCCACTGGAGCTTGACGAGGTGGCTGATCAGTTTCAGTATGTGACCGCTTGGACACGTTCACAGAAGATGAAAAGCGATCAGTATTTTTCACATTATACTGATCAAGCACATTTTGCGCTCCCTCCTCATCCGTTTTTCTTTAAACAGTACATACTCCTAAAAAGACCTTATCCCCGGAGATAGTCCATGTTTACTGCAGACGTTGTCGCACAGAAATTTACTGATTGTTGAATCCATTGCTGTGAAGCAAGCAGTGATAATGCCAGTGGAACAGCACTGCACTTAAAAAATAGGGAAATGACTGTTGATATGTGATACGCGAATAACACCACTCGAGGCCAGCGGAGTAGGGAGAAAAGAAGATTTCTTGAAATATATAGAAATCTCTTTTGCCATCTTGAACCTTTTGGATGTATCTAGAAGTCTCATGAGACTTCTGGATAAAACCAAAAACGTTTACTATCTTGACCCCCCCCCCCGGTGAAAGTCGAACCTAGAACCACCCCTGTCCACCCGCTTAAGTTTGACAGACCTCTGGGTGTTGACCGCCGTCGTGAACTGTGTGGGAGTGCACTGATAATGTAAACAGTGTAGATATGTTTTAATGCAATGAGGTATCTGCTGATTGATGTGCAGGCACACGCTGTCATGAGACGACTGTTTAGGCCTATTAATCATTTCAAATCCCATGATAAAAGAACTAGACTTGACTCAAATAACATGAGTGAACCCCGTTTGGTACTATGTTGTGTACTATGTTACTTAAATATTTTTCAACCGACTGATCGACCGACCGATAAAAAAGAAAAATCCACAAGTTTAAAAAATACAGAACCATTTGAAAATCCAAAATGTTCCTTCATTGTCTTGAAAAAGAATCATACATCATGACTCACACAACAACGGCAGATTTTTTCATTCATTTTATGTCAATTGGTGGTTCTGTGAAGGACTTTGGGTGTTTGTTTTGTATAATTATCATGTTACAGAGAGGTGCTTCACTTGTCTGCAATTCAGATAATGGAAATTCACGGCCAGTTTTGTGGCTTCGGAACTTTTGCCACAGGAGCAATTAGCTTTAATGGTTTGCATTGCCGCTGCATAGACGTTCATATGTGTCAATTTCTCCTGTGTTGTAGATTGTGGAGTGCCCCAGAAGAGACAACTTTTCTGTGAAGGCATAGGTTGTCGTATGACTGCCGACTTTGGCTGAGTCTGAAAAACTCTGCCATCGTCTCTGAACAACCTTAGTTTTGACCTCATCAGCCTGTAGAATATATTCACCAGGCAGAATTGGTAATAGCAGAGACTCTTCCACTGAAGCTTGGCTCGGTTTAGCTCTCTTTGCAGGCGGCTGTTCCACTGGAGCTTGACGAGGTGGCTGATCAGTTTCAGTATGTGACCGCTTGGACACGTTCACAGAAGATGAAAAGCGATCAGTATTTTTCACATTATACTGATCAAGCACATTTTGCGCTCCCTCCTCATCCGTTTTTCTTTAAACAGTACATACTCCTAAAAAGACCTTATCCCCGGAGATAGTCCATGTTTACTGCAGAAGTTGTCGCACAGAAATTTACTGATTGTTGAATCCATTGCTGTGAAGCGAGCAGTGATAATGCCAGTGGAACAGCACTGCACTTAGAAAATAGGGAAATGACTGTTGATATGTGTGAACAGTGTAGGTTGATGCTAATATTATATGACATGTGCGGATGTTGCCGACTGCTGACGTCTGATTGATGTGCAGGCATATGCTGTTTAGTCATATTAATGATTTTAAAATCTCATGACAGAATAACTAGACCTGAATCACGTTAAAATGAGTGAATCCGTAATATGTAATATCTATGCATATAATTTCGAAATATTTGTAATGTTATGCGGTGGGAAATTTTTGATTTTTATGTATCAATTTCAGATAACTTTCGATTTTTTACCTCCAGGTCGCAAATTGTGATTTTTGCATATCAGACAATTCTGAGCAACTTTGGTTTTTTGACTCACCACGTCCCCATGATTATATGGCTAGCTTACGAAGAAACTACAATATATAAGGGTAAATCTGTACAGGATTTGAAATGTGTGTGCTTACCCGTTCAGAGGAGTTGTGCATACGAGACTTAGATCATACAGCCTTTATAATCAAGAAATATGCTAAGTTTCGACCTCTATTTTGGCTAAATAAATAAAAATTCGGACAAACTGAATACGAGGTGCATAAATACAATATATAAGGAGAAAATCTGTATAGGATTTGAAATGTGTGTGCTTACCCGTTCAGAGGAATTGTGCATACAAGACTTAGATCATGTAGCCTTTATAGTCAAGAAATATGCTAAGTTTCGACCTCAATTGTGGCTAAATAAATGAAAAGTGCAACAAACTGAATACGAGGTGCACAGGTACACTATATAAGGAGTAAATCTGTATAGGATTTGGAATATGTGTGCTTTCCCGTTCGGAGTTGTGCATACAAGACTTAGATCATATAGCCTTTATAGTCGAGAAATATGCGCAGTTTCGACCTCAATTTTGGCTAAATAAATGAAAAGTCAGACAAACTGAATACGAGGTGCACAACTACAATATATAAGGAGGAAATCTGTATAGGATTTAAAATGTGTGTGCTTACCCGTTCGGGGAGTTGTGCATACAAGACCACTACCCAAAAGCGTGACGGACGGACGGACAAACCAAATCCTGTATCTCCTTCTCCAAACAAAGTTGGGCGAGGGGATAATAAAGTAGCCCTACTATAATATTTCAAACAGCTTTACATAAAGCCATGTTTGACTGCCTTTATTATCATTTCTTTTATAAATCTTTCTTAAATAAATAATAATGTATTTCTATTACCGGTACAGCAACTAGAGGAACTGAAAGCAACGGTTTTAGTGTTTCTCATGTACCGTGTCTTTGTTATGTTACAACGGTGTGACGGAGGAATGGGGCACAACTATTTTAGTGTTTCGCATGCACCGTACCTTTGCTATGTTATAACGGTCTGACGGGGGAATGGGGCACAACTGTTTTAGTGTTGCTCATGTACCGTGTCTTTGTTATGTTACAACGGTGTGACGGGGGAATAGGGCAAAACTGTTTAGTGTTTCGCGTGTACCGTGTCTTTGTTATCTTATAACGGTCTGACGGGGGAATGGTTCACAATTGTTTTAGTGTTTCTCATGTACCGTGTCTAAATGGGTCTATGTTGTCTGGATACCGTATACTGGTTTATTGTAATGTCTTAGTGGTTTATGATGTTTCTTACAATGATGATGTAAGGCTATTCATGATGATGATATTGTTATTGTTATCTCTGTGTTCTGAGAGAGAAACAACTTTTTGTTTGGCTTGTGTTGTCTTTATTCAAAACGTTTGAGTTAAAAGGCAGTCAAATTTGGCATCTCACTTATTTAGTGAATTCAAAATTTAACACTTTATGGTCAAATTTATGATCTGCTGTAGCCAATTTTTATATTCTGAGTAGTGGATAAACAGACAAAACTGGGTCAAGAACGATACTTTAGGGCCACGAGACAACTGGGCCAAGCAAAAAGTATAGAACGATACTTTAGACCTGGCCCAGTTGTCTCTTGGCCCGGAAGTCTCGTTCTATTCTTTAGGTTTGGCCCAGTTGTCTCGTGACTCTAAAGGCTCGTTCTATACTTTGTGCTTGGCTCAGTTATCTCGTGGCTCAGCAGGTCCGTTCTATACTTTACGCTTGGCCCAGTTGTCTTTTGTTTATCACCTACTTTTCAGTCCCATACACCTCTCTGTAAATAGTCGCCATGTTTACGGAAATAGTGTAGTGTAGTGTACGAGTAGATTGCTTTATGGTTCGACTAAGTGATGACAGCCATTGTCATAACCCTGAGTAAGTTCCATACGTAATTATATGTATAATGAATCATGGTGTAAGTCGAAGTGACGGCGGCTCCTAAAGCGGCTCCTAATAAGGTTCCACTTTTCTTAGCCAATTAGGAACTGACGCTTGTCATTTCGGCTCATGTTCTGACTTATTTAATCTTAAACTACGTTGAAATCAGCCATTTTATTTCAAGATTCTGAGGAATGCGGGACGAAATACCATGTAAATAAGTTGTGACTTTTAAAAGCCGGAATGTTGTGCACTTACTATAAAATGGATAAATGTTTGTGAAGCCAATTACTCTATTTAACAAAATCAAAGCGTTTAGAAGTGATTAGGTTCAACGACATGCGCTACGTTACCTTTGTAGGCAGCTCTCAATTTAAAGGGAAAGATTATACTTCCTACATCAAATTCAATGATAAGGAATGGGCAACGCTGCTGGACGTAATGCCACATATAAACAGCGTGTTACATGAGGCGTCATCATCAACATCTAGTCTTTTGCTCGATGAGACGTGTATGGAATGTCATGCGTGGGTAACAGCAGTCCAGTTAACTAAGCATAAACGGATGAAAACAACTAATCTGACCAAGGAACCACTTGCTGAAGTGGAGTTGAGTAATGCAAATGTACAGAACCAGCTTGGACTAATATGTACATATTGCGGTGCTGAAGGATATGCAGAAGATGATAATTGTCACTGCCACAGATTTGACTGTAAATTATGTAAACGGAAAATCTTTGTAGTAAAGGTGAAGCTTTTATGCAAATTCTATTCGGTTAAAGTATGATACAATTAGTCGAAGAGTTTCTCTTATTTTGACAAATAATGATTATATTGTCTCTTTACTGGATTAACTGAGAGTTTACGATATAAACCAGATAAATGGTATAAAGAATCTGGTCCTGCTGAACATCAAGCAGATGCATGATGGATTTTATACACTTTATGTGTACTGCAGTATTTGCGAGACCACAAGTAGTTGGAGATTATTATGTACATTTACTACGTTCTGTTCCCATTGAAGGTGATGATGGTGATATTTTTATGAAAGCTTATGAAAAACCTCATTACGTACCTGTTAATCAAAATTTGATATAATAGAAATGGATATGAAGGCTGCACAGACCATAATGTTTCATTTCAAACTAGAACGTGATATGTAAAGTTCATTTTCGACAAGAACCATTATGAAAGTATATAGACACGATCCATCCACATACCGCAACCATTTTCTTTGTCAAGTGGGTAGGGATTTGCCAAGATTTAAGGTGCCCGTATATAATATGGAGATTGTATTGGTTCGTTCTTTGGAGCATTGGCTCGTAAAGCTATTCCACTCATTAAGGAGCTAAAATTGTTGCACCACATCTTAAAAAGGCTGCAAAAAATGTGGTTAAAGACGTGACTGGTCGTGTAGCTCAAGAAGTTTTCGGTGTTATTGATAAACAAAGTACACCAACAAAAGTTGTTAGAAGGCGAAAGAAAGTGAAACAAGCAACATCAAAAGATATATTTCGGAAATAGAAAAAATGTCAATCATCCATGACCAGTGTTGTAAATGTAGTCCTTCTCCATTGGAATGGTCTTACATACCCCAACACAAACTGCTGTGGAAAAAAGAGGGGCTGCTCCAATAGAATTTTATATTCCTGCGAGTACAGAAGAATATTTAGATTTGAAGAACAGTAGACTTCATATTGAATGCAGCATTGTAAAGGGTGATGCAACAGTTTGTGTTGTAGATGATAGCGTAACACGAATCAATGATTTGTTTGATGGGTTATGGTCCAATATTGAATTATTTCTGAACGATCAATTGATTTCGCACAGTAACAATTTTTATTGATATACCAGCATCAATTTTTATTGTTATACCAGCATCATACTGATGCCTCAATCATGATTCGGAAGAAAGTCTCAATTCTGAGCGCTCTATGTGTCTCATCTACAAAGATACTGCTGGATCAATGAATGATCATGAGGTGAAAAGACCCAATCATGAAAAGTATATAACAGGTTTTCATGTAAATAATGAAGTTGGTGAATTAGCTGAAGCAGGAAATAATGGTTTATATAATCGTTATCTGCATACGCGTCTAAGCCCTGAGTTTATGCTTACAGGTGCCTTAAGAGTAGATTTGTTTAAAGAGGATCGTTATCTTTCCAATGGTATGAGTGTGAAATTGCATTTGCATAAACAAAAAATGAATATGTGTTAATGGCTACGAATAATACCTTTATGGTAGAAGTGAGAAATGCGTTTTTAGCCATTCCCAAAGTAAGGGCTACTCCAGGTATTCAGTTAGGAAATACAATGCATTGATGAAATCTACTGCCAAGTTTCCTATTACCAGAAAAGAATGTAAAATTTTAGCCATTTCTGCTGGATTTCAATCTTTTAGGAAAGGTAATATCTTTTTGGGTCAATTACCAAAACCTATTGTCATTGGAATGGTTCATAATTAAGCCATTGCCGGAACAGCGCTGAGAAATCCATACAAATTTGAACATTTTAATCTTAACTACATGCAACTTTACACTGCTGATGAACCAGTCCTATCCAAACCTCTCAAGCTTTACATTGCTTGCACCAACATTAATCGTTGAAAATATCTTGACGCTTTTTAAACTTTTTCAAAACTTTTGATAAATTGAATGGTGAGAAAAGGGAAGATTGGCCTAGAGTTTATGCTTTATTTTCGTTCGACTTAACACTTAATTATGATGGTGATGACCATTATGCCCTTATCAAGCATGACAATTTCCTGCTAGAGATAAATTTTGCCGGTGCCTTGCAAAATACAGTCAATGTCATAGTTTATGCTGAATTTGACAACATCATTGAAATAAGCGCGAATCGCAGTATTCAGTTTGAATATCAATCATGAACACAAAGCAGAGAGATGCCATATTGACCCATGCTGTCATAACAAAAGACTTATTCCCTGCGGACCAACTGCCAGCATTACAACAAGAAGCTTATGTCATCAACACAGACAATCAGGATGAACCTGGTGAGCGCTGGGTTGTCGCGTAGTTTGACAAAGTTGTGGAATGTTTTGACTCTTATAGACTTACTCTTATAGATCATCGTTTAGAAAAATTTTTAAGCAATGAGTGTATGTATAATTCCACACCATAACAACAGCCCATTTCCAATACATGTGGTTTTATTGTGTATATCATATATTACATAGAGCTCGAGATCATAGTATATTTGATATGTAGATGTATTAAAAAGAAGTGATAGAGATTTTTTGTAGTTAAAGACTTTATCCATAGACATTATAAACCATTGTTCTATTAAACTAATTTTTATTTTTTAAATTTGTAGTTAAGTGATATATTAATCATATTTTGTAAATGATTACTAATGCTACTATAGTGTCATATAATTCTAATAAGGTCCCTGGCGCGGTGTTAATTCACCGTAAACCATTCAAGTAGAGGGTCCCTGGCAAGGTGTTAATTCACCCGTAAACCATTTCATTTTCACACTTTTTTCACTCTTAAGAAAGGGTACCTGGCGAGGTGTTAATTCAACGTAAACCTTTTCATTTTCATATTTTTTTCATATTTTCGAGAATAAAAACAAATATATTTCAAATGCATATTATGTTAATACATGTAACATATTAGCCCATTCACAAGAACTTAAATTGATATAAGTATCATAAATGTTATGAAAACTGACTTAACATTGATCAAATCAAATCACTTTCACAGTCTTTATCATAGTCTACATATTAGGCATAAAGTCAATTTTCTTTGAACCACGTATCAAATGTACATGTCCATTTGGTTTAAAGCTAAGTTTCAAGTTCTTTCCAAAAACTTGGCTTTAATCTTCTGAACCGAGGGGGATGAAATCATAGCATCTGGTAGGCTCGTCATACTGTTGAAACTGTGTACAGTGTTCACCGTCTCGTTCAATGACTTTCACAATAAGATCTTCGGAGACTTGAATATGAAATCCTGGTATTGGTAAAGATTCAAAATAACCCTTCACCACAGCTTGATGTTCTGGAGATAAGATAATGTAAGTTCCACAATAACAGATAGTCAGTTCACCCATATGATCTAGCGATAGTGTTACGTTTGAATTCATAATGATAAACGAGTTCTACTAGACTATCTTCTAACTGTCACTGCATTTATACACACCAATTTTCTGATGCATGAGATCCACTGACGTCATTTGCTTCTTCAGCATTTGACAATCTTTCAATGACAACAAAATTCCCTTTTTGGTGGGATATAACCTCTCAGATGTATGATCCGTAATATATTCACGAATGTTAACCATCATTTGCTGTTGATATTTCATCAATTTAATGTATTATTCTCCATTAATGGGTATCATAACTCATCTGCACTCATCTTCTTTATAGACTTTGCAGCGTGGCAGCTTTACGCTCAGGTTCTCGCTTGACTTTAGGCTCCGCCTTAATTTTTCGCTTTTTACACGGCGGCATGGTAGCTGGTAACTCATCTCTTTTTATCTTTCTAAACTGTGGTCGCCTTCGAAGCTGTTGTATTGGTAGTGCACTTCAACTCAGACTTTGCCATTGGCATTGCCTTGGACTTTTCTGTAGGCATTATCTCAGGCTTTGCTATCGACATTTCTGTTGGCATTGCCTCAGGACTTTTCTCTAGGCATTGCCGTAGATGATAGCTTTTAATTCATTGCAGACATGCTCACTCTTCAATACTTTGATACAGAATGACTTCTGTCTGAGGCAGTGCGCCTTTTGTGCTCTATAAGTTGTGTAATACCCATGAGCTAACGTGCTGTAACCATCATAGCATAGCACTTGTCATCAAATGGTGAGAAACCAATCTTTTGAATCTTCTCTGAAAAAATTTGATGTTTATGACTTCGAATGATGTTTCCCACAAAATATGATTCCTCTTCCCTGAATGAACTATTCTTGTATTGAGCATGTGTTATTCGCCTCTGACAGGCGCTTGTAATACCCTTAGCAGTATGTTTATCTTGTCCACCATACAGGAAACTGTACATCTTCGGTCCAAGTCCTACAACTTCCTTAATGGATAATCCAGCAGTTTCATCTTTCATTTCCCCAAACACTTTCTTGTTCAGTAGAGTGTATAAAATGATCCTTTGGATAATCACTTGTATAAAAAAGATGACTCTCCTGTTGCATATCTTTTAAATGTCTCTGGTCGGTATGTCATAATATAAACTGTCTGTGTTACTGGACAGTAATTCTGCCTCTGGATACTTCTTCATGTAATTGTAGTGATAATCATGCATGTGGGTTTTGCTGAGATCTAGAATAGTAACTCCAATTTGAATGGGCTTGGCCAACAACAGATCTGATTTGAGGCAGTGTACTGTTGTCACGTCTTTGTAAAATGTAGGCTTGGCCACCACCTTTTTGGAACGTTTCTCATTGTGAACCAATTTCACATTGATTCGTTTCCTCAAATTTTCCATGGTTTTGCCAAATATAGCATTATTCATCAACTTGTAAAAGTCTTTTTTGAAACGGATTTTTTGCCACTTTTATTTTCTCTGTGTTAACAGCTATGTATTTAGCTAACCATTTACTCTGCTGGAACATAATGGCTCGATGTAGCTTTGCCACTTTTAATCCAAGAGATGCACATTGCTGCAAATTTCGATAATGCACTACATACTTTTCCTTATCACTGAGACTGGGAATCAACTTTTCCGTAGGTTTCACATTTCAATTCCAACTGTGTTATCAGGTTTATACTATATTTAGACAATTCACTGACTCGAACAGTATTTTTCTCAGGAGCCAGTGATAGTCACTATGCTGATCATTATTTCATACGGATAAGTGAGATCTACCTCTAAAATATAACCTGTCTCAGCGTCTTCGCTCACTTTCATGTCGTCCAGAGAATTTGGATCTTCCACCCATGTAAATATACATTCTGGAAAACTCTGCTACATGCTTCACCAAAAGAGATTGTTGGTATCAAAGTACATGATGTAGTTTGTTGACTTGGTCCAATATAGTCAAGAATGTAGGGGTTATTAGCTTTTGCATACTTGTTTGTAACCACTGAAATACCTCCTCGCAGACCTTGCTCTACCATCTATCAATCTCAGTTGAACTTCAGCATAGCGTCCCATGTCAGACCTGGTGCTCTGTAGTAATGGGTAGGATCCGATTCATACGTGCCAAGACACATATTTCTAAACTTTTCAAACACATTCGCCAACAGCAGCACATCTGTTTTTAGGTAGAGATCATGATACTCTCAAAAATTATTGCAATGGAATACATTCCAGGCTCGTGCATGACATAATCCTCGTCACTAATTCCTTCTATAAAAGTCTTCTTGTGATGGAAGCTTAGCTTTTGCAAACTTGGAGGGTTCATCAAAATAGTCATAAGAATCTACTCCTTTTCTCAAAAGTAAATCTTGCTGCTGATTGTGACGCACATGAGCAGTTCTCTTTGGCCAAAGTCTCTAAGTTAGCTACCAATTTTTGCGAGGATGCTCCTATAACTTGGCAAGAGTTGATGAATTTCAGATTACCCATGACAATTGCAATGTACTTTTCCACATTATTGGCAATGACTGATAGCCTCAATTCTTTGACTTTTCTATACTCTCCATAAGAAGATGACTATTATATTGTCGTAGCTTGTGAAATGGGACAGGGATAATGAATGAATCCCACTTTCCTAGCTGATCCTTTCTTAAGCAAAACTGTAGGTTGCATTCACTATGAGCTGCTCCACGGTATTTTCCAATGATGTGATCATGATCTCGCATACGATCCACGACTATTTACACATGGCAAATGTAACAATGATTAGCTTGAGCAAACAGTGTGAAATCCTCAGGAGCCATTTCAATCGATTTTGGATTGCTCAGCCAGTTCACAATGTGATTACGATCTTCTCACATATACTTTAGAAATTGTTGAAAGCATTGTCTCCACGGTAAACACAGGATTACGCTTCTCATATTCGCTGACGACAACATAGGCAAAACTATTAGCCTTGTGATGTTGGTAACGATCGAACTCCTGTTTCTCTGTATAGCATTCAAAATAAGCATAAATAATGAAGAGTGTCTTTTATTGTTTTGTAATACCCTTGAATCGAATAACTGTATCCTCTGGGAATGATAATCGCTGTGCTTCATGCTTCCCACAGACTTTACGATGTTTGTCCAAAAGGTGTTGTCGCATAAATCCATGCAGACAATTGAAACAGTAAAACGTTTTACCATTATGGTTTGTACGATACGTCATAAGTCGACTAAAGTTCTTAATCAGACAATATGTCTCTTCTCATTATCACTGATAAGCAGTAGGTTGATTTCAGTGTCACACTCATGTCGATTCGTATGGATGGGTATTACAAAAAAACTTGATTTTCCCAACCAAAAAAATTGATAGCAATGTTGTTCATCTTCTCAAGTTTAGGAATTTGATGAACTGCTGTTGGAAATGTTATATCTTCCACGTATAGCTCATGTTTAAACGGTTGATACTTGCATTGTCTATATGTATAGTCATGCATCGGATGTAGATGAGCTAATATCGACCATAGCAAACATTTATTGTCTGTATTCTTGATATTGATAACACCCTTAGTATTCTTTATCTTCTTTGGTAACTCTTTGTAGCTGGAGGTTTTCAAAGGTTCTAAGGTAGCTCTATGAACTTCAGTCTAAAGAATCTGATTAAACACCCGTCCAGATCCTTGACGTTCATGTTCATTGTTGAACAAATCCTTGAATGTATTTGGTAAATCATTATTATGGGTGTTATGCAACACTCCCAGCTCATTTAACAAGACTTATTCTTCTACCTTTACCCACTTGCATTACATTATTCCTCTTTCGTGTCTTTGCAGAAGGTTGATCTGACCTATCAGCTAATCTTTTTACTCGTATGTTCTACATTTGTGTTGTATAAGTATCATCACATGTATGATCTTCATATTGTTCAGCATTGTTGAAAGCTTGGAAGCAAACGCTACGCTGTAATAAGTCCTCTTTCTTTACTAAAACAATCAGATTTTGACATAAATGTCTCTCAAATTCATCTAAGTTTGGCAGTACTTCATGACAACATAGACATTTCACTTCATCATTTGGGATATTCATGTTATCACTTCGGTGTCTTAATTGCAAACGATGAAAATTATAGCTTCTACATATATACATGTATGACTGATTTGTCTTTACATTACAATGTTTCGTGATATCTTGGTGAATATATTCTACAAGTCTCAACTAAGGCCTTTTCAGAGATAATCAGAGTTTGTTTCAGACTCAGCCAAAGCCGGAAGCCATACAACAACCTGGACCCGGCAAGAGAAATTGGCACATATGGACGTCTGTGCAGCGGCAATGGAAATTGTTAAATTTCTTTGCCCCTCTGGCAAAAGTCTCCAAACAACCAGACTGCGGGTAAATTTCTATTACAGAAAATAAGCAGACAAGCGAAGCACCTCTGTTCAAAAACAAAGTCGTTCATATACATATAACATATTACGGCTGCACTCATGTGATTCAGGTCTATTTAATTAATCTATCTTGAGATGTGAAATGATATGTATAAATATCATATGCCTACGCATGAATAAAAAAATTCCCGCCAGGGGGGGGGGGGGAGTAGTCAGTCGATGGGAAAACCATGACATATTACAGCTGCTAGCATGATTCAGATGGAAAACCATTACACAGTATTGTTGCATCCATGTCAGTCTGATTTACGTCTAGGTGTTTTTAGGAAATGATTGAGATGACTAAACATCACATGTCGGCAGTTGGCAATATTGTCACATGACTCATATTTACATCCGCCTACACTGTTCATACATGTCTAGAGTTATTTTTCAGTGTAATGATGCATTTCTGTTAGCCAAGTTCTGCGCTAACCATGGGCTCTGACCCCGGGTAACGTCTTTTTAGGTCTTATCCTTGTGGCGTGAGAACCGTTTAAAGCAAAAATTGCTATGGATATATGCAAAAGGTTTTTTACAAGATAGTAAAGGAAACTTTTGGATTTATCCCATTCGAAAATTGCTCAGAATTCTCTGAAACGGATAAATATTAAATTATCATATTGCACAAGAATGGCGATTGGACTGAGAACCGTTTAAAGAAAAAATGACAATGGATAGATGTAAAAAGTTTTCTTTAAAAGATAGTAAAGGAAACTTTTGGATGTATCCCGTCCGGAAGTTACTCAGAAATCTCTAAATCGGATAAATATGGAAAAAAAATCATGTTGCACAAGGACGGCGGTTGGAGGCAATTGAATATGTTCACTTAGAGCGAGCTACATGCTTAAATCTATGCATGTGACGTGGTCAACCTTCAAGGTAGTAAGAATATCAGTATTTGTTTTGAGTCATATACTGCGCAAATACCTACAACTTCACATCCAAACACTTCATTTTCATTGCAAAAACAACAAAGTGCACGAACACACAATCGCCTTTACCTGAAAAAAAAAACACCGACGGTCTTTTAACGGTGCCACAGAGGGTCAAAAAGGGTAAAAATGAGAGTTGTTTTGGGGTGGGGGACAGTGATATGTGGCCCAGTTCTCTCGTTATATCCCTACTCAGAGCCTTTCCAGCAGTGGAACGTGAGTGCAGTGAGCAGAGTTTGTACCTGTGGTGGTACGTGAGAGGGGAGACAAAGCCTTTACTAGCACTGGTACGTGAGGGCATGGGGATGCAGAGCCTGTACCAGCAGTGGAACGTGAGAGCAGGGGCTGAGCCTGTACCAGCAGTGGTATGTGAGTCGGGGCAGAGACTTTACCAGCAGAGAAACGTGAGGGGGTGGGGGCAGAGCCTGTACCACCAGTGGTACGAGATTGGGCGGGGATCGGGACAGAGACTGCAGCAGCAATGGTACGTGAGAAGGGTGTGGGAGGAGCAGTGCTCGTACCAGCAGCGGCACGTGAGGGCGGGGTGCAGAGCCTCTACCGGTCGTTCTACGTAAAGGCGGGTTGGGGGACACAGCCTGTATCAGCACTGGTGCATGAGGGGCGAGGGCTGCAGAGCCTGTACCGCAGTGGTGCGTAAGGGGATGGGGAGGCAGAATCTTAGCGAGCAGTTGTACGGGAGGGCGGGAAGGGGGCAGCAGAACCTGTTGCAGCAGTAACACTTGAAGGGATGGGGGGCGGGGGGGGGGGCAGATCCTGTGCCAGCAGCGGTACGTGAGGGCGGGGCTGTAGAGCTTTTGCTAGTAATAGTACTTGGCTGCTGGATTCATAGCTGTACCAGCAGTGGTACTTGACGGTGGGATGTGGAAGGCAGAAGAGGGGAATAGTTCGAGCATATATTTGCATTATATTGTTTTAATGTTAATTGTAATTCATTAAAAGTGTCAGTAAATTTGGCTTGATAAGAAAATACCACCTTTAAGGTGGTGAGGTAAGACTTGTATTAACAGTATTAAAGTCATTTTGTCTGTTCCAACGGTTACAAAAATACGGCGTGGTAGCTACTCATCCAATCCCCTGCCTCGCAGTCTTCTCACATCACCACTCAAGTCAGTGTATGCAGTTCTGCGAGTGAGGTAATAAAAAAATGTTGTCTTCAGTGAGGTGATCAGAAACGTTGTCTTCTGTGAGGTCCACAGCAAATGTGGTCCTCTGTGAGGTCGTTACAAAATGTGGTCTTAGTATGTAAGTCATATACTTTGGAAGACATATATGCGTGCTTTGTTGTTCATTTATCATGTTATTCGGTACATGTTGTTCATACGTTATTTGAGACCACCCAGTGTGTAGTCAATCCTTACATGTTATCCGTTTTGTCCCACTCAACCCTACTGTGTAGTCAAAGGTAGTCCTTTTACATAGTCAGTCCTACAGGCAGCCGATCCAGTGCAGTCAACCTAAGAAGTCCGTGCAGCCCCACTGGACCAAGCGTAGTCATTCTTGCATGATTTACCAAACATTAAGTCCATCCGGTGTAGTAAAATTAATATGTCATGTATTTTGCGTAGTACATCCTGTGCAGTGTAGAGTACCGCACATGTAGTCTAATTATTGTAGTGTAATTCTGTGTAGTCAGCCTTATATGACGTCCAACCGGATTAGGGATGGAGTCATTAAATTTAGTCATATTTCATTGCGTGATCAGACCTTTCCGTCTAGTCAAACTTCAAACCATTTTAAATGCAGGAATTCTCTTTAATATAGTCATTAGTACGCGTAGACAACCGTACTAATCACCATTAAACGTAGACCACTCCATTCAATCACATATGCATGCAGTTCTCTTTTGGTCGACTTGTTGCTTTGTTAATTTTCATGTTACCACTTAAATAGATGGTAAATCCCTGCGTGTATATCAGCTTTATCCCGCAGCTCATGAATGAACCTGTACAAATGGTCGCCTCTAATATATCTAATATAGCTAATTGTATATTGGCACGCGCAAATTAGTTTCATTAGGTCAAGGTCGTGCTGGTGTACCACCTGCCCATGAAAGCAATCCTTTGAATGAAACTGTGCCAACCTTTATACATAGCCCATCCTCATGTGTATAGGAACGATATTAAGTCATTTTCCATTGTAGTAAAATCCATTTATTCGCATGCAGTCATACCCTCCCTGCGGCATTCTTACGTGGCAACTCGCTGTCCGTTCCCATGTAACAATATGCAAAAGCAGTCGTGTTCTATTCTAGTTTGCATGTAGTCTATTCTCTGTTAGTCACATGTACATGTAATCTATTTGCATGTAGTCACATGTCCATGTAGTCGATTTCTACTTAGTCACATGTACTTGTGTTCTGTCCCCATTGAACAACAGGCACTGGTAGACTTCTCTCAGATGTTAATGTCAGATGTTAATGTATTTCATTCCATTTTGTCACATATAAATGCAGTATGTTACCATTTAGTCACATGTAGCACTTCCTAATGTCATCCAAAAATGAGGTGGTTACTCTCCGTTAAGGGTTATTTTCAATCTAACCAATTATTTAAATTAATCAGTGTTTCGAAGAAGGTACGCATTGTTAATCCATTAAACTAATTTCACTTACCGGTAATATGCTTTTCATGTTCTTGAAATATTGTGCTTAAAGTAATAACGTTTTAAGTTTCAGTTTTCATTTGTTAACCTATGCACCACTTTTCTTCGTTACAAATATTACGCTTACTACACTTCACATGCTTGCTGGACTAATCCATGCGCGCAATTTCTTAACCGCACCGAACGAAATGCAAACAGATTGCGTGCGCATGCTCAAACAGGTAAAGCTTCTCTTTCACTCCCAAAAGCATTCCCCCTCCCCACCCCAAATCAGCTGTTGAATAATTCTCATATTAAATATGATATATATTTTTGGTGAAATTGTGCTTGTTTTTGTTTTTTTTTTGTTCTGTTAATATTTTCGGGTTTATATTCATTTTCCTTTATCACTCTGATGTGTGCTTAAAGTTTGCCAATATTTTGAACCGAAAGAAAAAATAGGAAAATCGAGTGTGAGACCCGACTTCTCTCGGCATCTTATTCTCAGACTTTCCTGGCACTTTGCCCGACTGTCATTGAAGATGTGATTTTTTCCGGAAATTTCTGATATTCCGGATATTTTTTGGAAGTACTGAGATCGATTGAAATATGTTTGCCGGAAATTCTGTGATTTGTTCGTAGTTTTTTTACTCGGCCTCCTTTTTGTGAGGCAAATCTTTTCCACTGTGCACGTGTATTTCTTTACGGAATAATTTTGTTTGGTGAAACCTTTGTAAAAAAAGTCTTTCAAACAGTTCACACTGTAGTAGCGTGAACGAACTTTTTGATAACCTACACAGTTGAGTAGGATATATTTCACAGTCAAACGTTCTTGAAAACCAATAAATTCTGGAGGCGCATTTATTTATGGAAATTTCTGCACATAATCATAGACCCTGTTAGAGTTTTACTTAAAAACAAGTCATGTAAAATAAATTTGATGTGCGTTTCATATTTTCTAAAGTAACTAAAAAACGAATACCCTCACCACAACTGACATGGACTATACAATTACAACAACGCAGAAACCTTGGGTAAAGTCTTAATTATTAAAATCTGTTTTTTCCTAAGCATAGATTGAAATGTTTAACTTTTCTTTTATAGATCATTTCGAGGAAACATACACTTCAGTGAGTGAATGGTCCGAACAAATCAAGTGATCAAATATTATGCATAAATTAGTATTATGTTATTTTATACATTTCGTTTTCTGTCTATATTCTGCATACCAAACACCAGAGTGGCCATGATGTGGTTATTTATAAACGTTTTAATCCTCCGACACCCTCGTCCCATTTCAGAAAGAAATGAAAATGGATACAGCAGACACAGCTTTCATTCGTGTTTCATCTTTCAGTAAGCAAGCAGCAGATCAGGTTAGAGCAGGCATTGCACTTTATGTGGATTAAATTCGCAAAGGAGCACAAAATCATTTATTTACTTTAGAAAAATTCCAGGTGTCAAACTAAAATGTAAGCCTATTAGTTAACTGTGCAGTTAACTTTTGTGAATCCGGCGGCTGTTAGTAAATTTAAGTATCTTTACAAATATCGTGACTTGACATCTGGTCGGCTGACCTCAATACCGAATAAGACGAGTGCTTTTTTATCATTGCTAGTTGCAAAAAGTGACTATGCCCTCCCCTCTGATGTCGTCCCCCGAGCTACTCATAAAAGCGGACTGTAGGTTAAGGGAGCATAAGACACAGAAAATTGACTGCGCCCTCCCTTCTGATCCCCCCAACTTAGAAAAGTAGACTGTAGGGCGAGGGAACATAAGCCACGCAAAAATGACCATGCCCTCCCTTCTCATGCCCCCTCCCTCCTCCCGCAACTCACGAAAGCAGACTGTAGGGCAAGGGAGCATAAACCACACAAAAGTTGACTGTGCTCACCCTTCAGATGCGACCCTGCTAATCAGACTGTTCATTTCATGCTGTTCAATAACAATGTGCCCCCTTACATGGGTTGTGCCCCCTGAGTGGGGCCACCCCATTCAATATTGTCGGACACCGGCACTGCACAATAGGTAATCCTCGAAACAAGTTATTTAAAATTTATTAACAAACTGTTTGCAGTTTGCGAATTTCACAACATTAAGCAGAGACAAACTCGTCAGAACTTATTTAAACTTAAATTTCCATGTACGAAAGATGCGTGCAAGATTACATTTCTGTTTAAACGCCTTTGGTTCGTTTGTATTTGTCTTCATTAAAGTCCAGAATTTGAATTAAATCTTATAAGTGCGTAGTTGAAATGTAGTAAAGCCGCCGTAATGCATGCACAATTATTTCCCTTAAAGCACTGAGTTATGATAAAGCTGACAAATTTTACGGCGCTGATCTGCTTTGACACAGAGAGATGTCTCCATCACCTGTCTATAGAACCACCTTTAGCGAAAACAAACTGTGTGCGAAAGGCATTATTGTTAATGCATATTCATGTTTAGTCAGGCGGCGATTAAATTGACACGTTTTCACACGGGAAGGGTTGTTAAGATTAAAAGGTGTAATTGCTAGTACCGCCCTGTACAAAAGAATGAACGTTGCACACTTTTGTATTGTGCTGATTTATGTTGAAGCATATGTTTACACCGTTGGTACGATGTTGCGCGAAGCATTATGTCACATTTCACTGTCTCACAGCTTAGCAAATATTAATAACTGCAATAAAAACAAAAACGCAATGAAAAAACGTAATCCTACAAAACTTAATCCAACAGGTGGGGATTGAGTATGTGTGTAAAATTATCAAGATATCCGTTAAACATTTCCATTTTGTCTGAAGTTTCATAAACTGTTGTCGACATCCGGAATTAAAATAACGTTTAAAGTGTCATAGTTGACAAAATTTACAAAACCAGTTTTAATGTCCATACAAGTCCTTTGTTTAAGTCACCCCAAATATAAATACAAAAGTTAAGCAAAACCAGAAAGCACAGGAAAAAGAAGCAAAGAAAAGAAAATAAGAAAACATTACACCAATTGACTGCTCAATAGAGTAAAGAAGTAGAGAAATAAGAGATTTGCTGTTCTTAGAAGACGTTTATTTCTTTAAGCATAATCACCAGATTTTTTACTGAGCTCAAAACAGTGGTGGTTACAGATTCCCGCTTTTTTCACATAATACTGTTTTTTATTAATACTATATTATTATTATAGTTGTGCTTTTTAATTCCTTTCAACTGCCGTGACCATATTGAGATCTTCTTTGCCACACAACACTGAACTGCAGCTAACATCGTGCAGAGGACGAATTCCAACTTGAAGTCATGAATAATAAAACTGTTGTAGCTTCCTAGATTTTGGGAATGCTAAGTTTCTAAAATAATTATTTTATGTTAAATATGTTTTAAGACATAATTGATAAGATATGTCACAATCTAAATGTAATGTAAAACCTCAACGTAAAATACGGTTAACAACGTAGAATGGCATTGTAACGTATATTAACCTTTCAAAATCCCATACAAATTAAAACCATGGTAAAACACACAACAAACTGAGACAAACATTGCAAAGTGCAAAGTGCATGACATGTAGAGGGTTGCTTACATAAACAATATTGATGACGTGCTTGTAACGTGGGAAAAACCATTTCTCGTCACGGGATTACTGGCAGCTTCCGGTTAAAAAATCGCTATAATAACAGCTGTGGCGTCTCAGTTTGCTATTCTTCAAAGAACCACACTCCGAACCAACACCAAAGTTGAACTAAAGAAGAGTGATGATGGCAAGAAAATTAAAGCGATATTCAAACATTTTGCTTGTCGCAAGCTTCGTTTACAACATCGCGTACATTGAGGCCGGAGCCGCTAGTCTTGCTGATATCATAACCGCTGGAGCCAATGCAATTAATGCTGGGGTGTCCTTCAACAGCGCTATCGACGCAATGCGGAGACGGTTTGCCGTCACCTGTGCGATTGAAGTTGAAAACTGGTCTAAATTTACACTTTCCGATGGAACTGCGATAAACAATGGCGGTGAAATCCAGGTACCACCTCATGTGATAACGCCCGGGAAAAAGGAAGTCATGGTCACCCACAAGAGCCCTGGTGGAGCTACCGGTACGTATGGAACAGTGTCCTGGACAATCGGTCAGAGAAATCGTCTGCTGGTCGTGATGTGGTCTATACCATATGATTCTAACCTCTACAGCAACTGGGTTGGTGTTGGATTAACCGATGTCGGAGTTACTCAACATCCAGAAGGAAGCACATGGTTCGATCAAATGTATAATGGAAATGATGGCAATGGGCTCCAATTTACACGTGGTGAGGCATCGTACAACATTGATCCAATTGAGTACGAAGATAATGAATTTTATGTAAAGGCAACGATAACAAATGTTCGACAAGCCAGCATTAAAGTGAAATTTATTCCAAAAGATACTGCAAATCTGTCGCCTTCAATAAAAAAATTATTGCCTTCAGAACAAGCAAAAAGGTAAGTGCGAAAGTACTACTTCTGTCAGTGTCTGAGTGTACTAATTGAGTTAACAAAGTGTACTTAAGTAAACTAAGCGTGGACTGGGTGAGTGCATTTTAACGTGTTATATTGGAGCGAGTGTGTAAGTTTAATGCATATCTTGATAACCGGTATACAACTTGTGATAGCTGTTGACGGCTATTACTGTAGAGTAGACTTGATGCTCAGTATGACAATTATTCTACAGTAGATTAGGGTTTGTGTTAAATGCGACAGTTACTTCAGATAAAACTATTCTTTATGTTCAGTGAGACCTGAAACCGTATAAATCACTAACGTTCAAATAGGCAATGTTTTTTATTTCTTTATGATCGGACTTGGATTCAGATGGCTAGTTCAATGGGAATTTGTTCGAAACCTGAAAAAGAGGTGAATTATTTGATTATTCAAAAGCCATAACTAAAATTGCCATTACTGTGTTCTTGTCATAGGCTCATCATTGACGAAAGTGATGCTAGAGACTCCAATGAAAGTACACGTGCACTTTTAAAAATACAACGAAGAGATTTTGGTATCTCTGCAGGTAATCGAATATTTCCCGACGAACACACTGCTTTTTTAATGTGATGAATAAAAGTAATCTGCTTTTTAGTGACGGATCTAACATTTTTTGTGAAGGGGGATTCAACTGAGGAAACCTTGAGTTTAAGCCTATTTTTGCTTATTTTTTCTCGGAAAACTAAAAGTTTTATAGTATAACTTCTTTTTTTCAAAATTTATGGGGGTTGCAACCCCTGAACCCACTGCCTTAAAAAGCCACTGATTTTAGCTAATCTGGCATGAAGTCTGTAAAAACAAAACAGCAATAAAAATCTTTAAAATCAGTTTTAAAAATGCAAAACAGTTATTTATCGATTGCGTAACGTAACATAAAATTTATTTATTTTCTGTCAATTAGCAAAGCAGAGCTTAATTTGTCGGTTAAGAGTTTTGGAATTCTGCTATTTAAACCACGTGACACAGTGTTTATAAATGTCATTATATTTGTAGCAAAAACATTAAAGTTCGGTAACAGATATTTTGAGTTTTCAGGACTAAAACAACAGTTGAAGTTATCTAAATGTTAAATTTGGTCCTCTTACTTGATATCACTTTATATCACTTCCCACTTAAAAGCATTTTATTTAAAATCACTGTTTACTTTATATCCTTTCGTAATTAACAGCAATTTTATTTAATAAACATTTTTACTGAATTGCATTTCTCATTTAATTGCATTTTTTACTTAATTACTTGTAAATCAATTATATACGATGCGAAGAAATTTCACCAGTGAGCAAGGGAAATTTAAACATGAACTACATTTTGTAGTTCGCGTAGTGCCGAGACCTTTTCCGGACTTTTTAGCCCAGAAATTGTTAACGATTAGGCTGGAGTAGTGAGCCGTAATTTTGAGTAGTAACCAAGGATACTCTTATAAATAATCATGCAATACTGGATATTACAGTGGTTTTCTAGAGGTCATGATCCATGTTTTCGATTTTATTAAATTTGCATGTGGTAAGTCGCTTTGTTCAAAGACCAAGAGGATCAATAGGCTTAGTTACACTTTTCAACATGATTGAAACTGCATAGAATAGCCATCCAAATAGGCATCCCTATCTCTGTTTAGAAATGGATGGTGTGTATTTAGCTTCATGACCCGCATTAATTGCTTGTCAATTTGCAAGTTATAAACGTTTCTTACTTAGTGGTATGTTTTTACTCAATGTTTTTAATTACTACCTAATTAATGTCACATTTTACTTGATATCACTTGACAGACCTATTTACTTCATATCACATTTTACATAATCACTTTTTACTTACATTAACTTAAAACTTAATGTCACTTCTATCAAAGTATCAATTCTTACTTGATTTTCTTTTTAATTTGTAGCACTTTTACTAAATGTATTTGTGACATAAATACCGAAGAGATATCTTCCATTTTGCAAAGGTACCGCTGCTATAATCAGTGCAGCTTCTTCAGCAATCGGCGCAGGAGCGAGCTTTACAAGTGCAGTTGCAAATGGAGATTTCTATGTAAAGGGCGATATCGAGCTAGAGAATTGGTCCAAGTTCCCGTTAACGTAGGTCAAAGAATGATCTTATTGTAAAATCCGTAGAAGCGTTGGAAGTAAAACAGCCTTTATGCGAATCACATGCCAATCTTCTGCTTACCTCCTGCTATCGTAATGTGAATCAAATTCAAATCCTTTCCTTACCTCCTTCTATCGTTAAGTGAATCACATGCCAATCTTCTGCTTACCTCCTGCTATCGTAATGTGAATCTAATTCAAATCCTTTCCTTACCTCCTTCTATCGTTAAGTGAATCACATGCCAATCTTCTGCTTACCTCCTGCTATCGTAATGTGAATCAAATTCAAATCCTTTCCTTACCTCCTTCTATCGTTAAGTGAATCACATGCCAATCTTCTGCTTACCTCCTGCTATCGTAATGTGAATTAGATTCAAATCCTTTCCTTACCTCCTTCTATCGTTAAGTGAATCATATGCCAATCGTCTGCTTATCCATTTAATGTCGTTATGTCAATCAATTTAAAATCCTCTGCTCACTTACTGATACCGTTATGTTAATTAAATTAAAATACTAAAATCCCTGCTAACCTCCTGATATTGCTCTGTTAATCAAATTAAAATCCCCTGTGTACCTTCTGATGCCGTTATGTTAATCAATTTAAATTCCTCTGCTTACATTATGCTCTCAGAATCAAAGCCTTGGCTCTTCAGCTTTTAATTAAGGATGGGATGGGTTCGTGAAGATTATATTAAGCAGATGATTCCACTATTTGCGTAAGGAACATGTTCATATAGCAAAAATATTATCATATTTGGTTGAAAACAGTCACCATAACTACAGCATTTTTGCTGAACGCAAATCAGACTTGGAGACACATGAAATCATGGGCAATTTTCTGCCACCCAGTGAACATAAAATGTTTGATAAACGTTGTATAGACGATGGATAGCGAAATTAAATGTAGATCTTGGAATTTTATTGCAAATGAAATAAAAACAATGACTATTTCACAAGATTGGATAGACATCGGGAAAAAGAAGTTGGTAGAAAGACGTTGCATGGACGTCGAAAGAAAGACTTTGGATAGATGTCGAGAGGAAAGGGTCCAATAAGAGCCTATAAAGGTCGTTATGTGGGAAATCGACATTCCTTAGACACCGTTACTACACTCCCTATATTTCCCGCCGTTGAGTCAAGTTCATCGCCGTTGAGTTAAGCGATGAAATACGATTAACTGCAACCTCTTTGTTATCGATAGACGTCAAAACCCCAAATAGACATTGATTAGATGTCGGAATGTTGACTAGGCAGAAGCAATCACACTTGTATTTCTCTCATCATACATAACACACAAGGCGCTGACCAACTCAAGAAATATGTTTTCACATTCCAGATGAAATTTTCTGAGAAAAGCACAAGTTCAAAAAATTCCAGGAGGAGGGGGCCTAATAACAAGTCGGAGTAATCTCTGTGCCGTTTATTGGTTAAGAACAATAAGTAAATGAATAATGACCTGCCTGCGGATTCAGCCATCGCCCCAGTGCTGCCATTTAAATCGTTCAAAGAAAAATAACTGTCATTTGTATTGATATATAACTGCAATTTCTTTTGATGGGTGTTGACTAGCTAATTAAATTAATGAAATCGGTAGAAGCTCTCTCAATCTTAATTGGCGAGAATTCACCCTATCCATAAGCAGTAAACGTAAAGTTTCTGTGCTATTATCCATTAGATACTCAGGGTGGCTTTACTGAAACACAAAAATGGTCTACAAAATCAATAAAAAGTGTTGTCAATTTTAAACAGCAATGGTATTGTTTCACGTTTTGTGATGAAGATTTTTTTAAACGCATCCTCTACTAAAAATATGAACCAGAATCCACATGTATTACAAAACGAATGGTTAAACCTTAAAAGGCCACTCTCATTTCATGTACCGAGGCCTCATGTGCGTGCGAATTGATTATGCAATCGACCTGCAAAGACCATTCCCAAAATGACCACCTGCTATCGCTATGATGTAGGGGTGAATCTGGGAACTTCATTTGATGGGGGGGGGGGGGGTCCAACCAAATATTATATTATATTATTTACCTGTTTCGCAAATTGGTTTTGTTGTTTTTTAATTAAAAATTAAGTGAATCTGAAAAATAAATACAGAAGAATAAACTAAACATACTGAAGTTTAACCTAGCCAAATTTCAGCTTTTTAGCCCTAACAGCCTCTGACTAGTTTTACGGCCAAACCCGAAATAACGAAAAAAATCATGCCACCACTGTGGCTAAGCTTTTCGTACAAATTAAATACACTAGGAATTTGTCAAATCCGCAAGGCTAACTGTAATAATATATATGATGCCCTACATGTCCTACATTTTTAAGGTTTGTGGCTGTGCGGATAAACAGCGGAGTGGTAACCCTGCAAGCATCCGACGTGTTGCCTTCAAAGAAGGAAATCATGCGAGTGCGTAAGACAGATGGAACGGCAACAGGCTCGTCTGGGGTGGTCGCATGGAAAATCGGCAATGAAGATCGCCTCGTCGCTGTCATGTGGTCAATACCCTATGATCATAATTTGTACAGCAATTGGCTAGCAGTTGGTATAACTGATAGTGGAGTGACGTCAGTTCCTGCCGGAAGCGATTGGTTTGATAAAATGTATTACGAAGAATCAGGTCGCGGCCTCAATTTCGCTCGTCGAAGCTATTATGATAGTGTGCGACCTGTCGTTTACGCAAACAATAATTATGAGGTGATTGGAACATTTTCAACTTCCCGCCACGGCCATGCAAAAATCCGCTTTATTCCAAAGAATAGAGCAAACTTTGCTGACCCAGTGAAGGCGCTATTGGCTAACAAAAAATAGAATGGAATTTATACGCTCACACAGAACATGCCACTCTACATATCCGACCTTGATGAACTCTTTACACACTTAAAGAAAAAGAATGAAAATTAATTTTAAAACATTTTCGTCATGATTATTGAAATCTATTAAATATAAAAAATAATTTAAATTTATCAAATAAAAGAAGCATGCTTTAATCAAAGCTTTTTCCTTTCATTCACCTCGTATAATTAAAATCTAATGTCTTTTTATTTGTTCAAATTAAAAAAAAACATCTATCTAAAATGCTGACTTGTTCAGTTAAATTTCTTTCTTCTTAGCACGCAGTGCAACCATGCCAAAACGCATTGCTCACTGAGCTTTTACACCATACTGAGCAGGTACTTAACGATCCCCCAAAACCACAATGCTCACTGAAATGTTATAGCAAATTGAGTAGGTACTCAACCATTCCGAAAAATCGCACTGTTCACTGAGGGTTTATAGCATACTAAGCAGATACTCAACTATCCCAAAAATTAAAACACTCACTGAGCTTTTATAGCATACTGAGCAGGCACTCAACTATTCCACAAAATTGCAATGTTTACTATGGTATTTTAGTTTACTGAGCAGATTCTCAACGATCCCACAAAATCGCAGTGCTTTCTGAGCTTTTATA
Source organism: Protula sp. h YS-2021 (assembly GCA_949752745.1). NCBI lineage: Eukaryota > Metazoa > Annelida > Polychaeta > Sabellida > Serpulidae > Protula > Protula sp. h YS-2021. The sequence goes on from OX457026.1 coordinate 96,679,528, forward strand.
GCATAGTGCCAAAATTAGCTGATTCAACAACCTGCTGTTGATTGTTATTAATATCTCTATTTTACGTCAAGGAGGTACATCTTACCACCAGTCAGATCGAATGTCACCGTTACCCTCTTTGCGTGTGCAACATTACTTGCAATACAAAAGAGCTCTGGACATCTTCGCACACCACCAAACTACAGTCAGTTTCATAATATGGCTCAGGACGGCACAAAAACAAATAACGGCACAAAAGCAAATAACGAACGCCATCCCACTCCCGAGTCTAGGCCCAGCTCCCTTCCCCCGTTAAAGCTTTTCCCTAGCCAAATCCTCTCCGTTCTCAAATAATTAATAAATTGTTGGAGGAGTTGTTGACCGAGGGGTTTAGGCCGCCAGGGGCTTCTAATTCTTTGATGATGCTCTGTCTGATCTTTGTATGATACTCTGACAATGGTCTGTGTAACCTATGATGATATTCTTATTATGAACAATATACTCTGCTTAAAAAAGAACATTCATAGCAATATCAGGATGAAATGCTGGTTTTAAAAGAGATTTTTGTTCTCAAACCACTTGAGATTTTAGACATTTAACAAAGTAAATTATTTAAAGTAATTTTGTTGGAATACTCAATAAATAAACCTTTTAGTCAGTCTCGCAATAAAAATTAGCACAAACAAAAATATGCAAGTAGTTTTGATAAAATTTGTTGTGAAAGTTTGTGAAGAACAAAATACAAGCAGCAATTTTATGCTTATTATAATACAAACAAAGCTGGTAAAAAATTAAGGAAAATTAAAATTTTTTAAAACGTTTATAAGGTAAGGTATTTAGATAAAAGCACCAGGACATATTTTCTCATGCTATTCTTCTCTAGGTGGTGTCATTTTCATAGCAATCATAGCAATTTTTTACTTTTTACATTTCTCAGAATTTTCTTATCATGGCAGCGTCTGTAAAATATTCAAGACAGTGCAAAAACATTTCTCACAACGACATCATCACGACAATGTCACATTTTCTGGCAAATGTCCTCATCGCCAAAGGGTCTCTAGCAATTTCTCACAATATCCTCATATTTACAGTTTCTTTTACATTTCTCAGAATGCTCTTAGAACAGTGCATAGAACAGTTCTCACAATGTCCCCATCACGGCAGTGTCTGTTATATTATCTCACAATGTCTTCATCAAATTTGACGGTGTAATTTCTCAGTTTCCTTGCGATTTTTGTGCTTATGGAGTGGGGTCGATATATTTGAAAGAAACAGTCCTATCAAAATATTTATTTCAACGTTAAAGCATCGTATGCTAATATTTATAAATTTATTGAATATAGCTTAGGTAAAGAAAAAAACTATCAATGGCTACCAGAACGAACGCTGTATTTCAGAAGAGCATCAAGCCATTACAAGCTATAACTTGTTGCGGTTTTAGAGACAGAAAAATGAAATCTTTTTCAGAACAAGAATGTAAAGGGACATGGTGACGAGCACAGCCTCAACCAAGGAGAGAAAGCAGCTTTACAAGTTCATTTCTGTTTCCAAAGATCAAATATTACAGTTGATATATAAATACCATGCGCCAAAAATACTTCTCTCCACCAGCACAAAGTATAGACAAATCAAGTTTGACTACTTTCTGTTCATATTAATTAGGGGCCGACAATTTAAAGATCGAATTACGGTTATTTTTATTTTAATTATCTTATTCACTTTTTTACATTCTGAAATACTGATGTAATTCTTTTGCACTTTCAAAGTCAATTTTGCTCTGTTCAGAAATAAATACGGTGATTTTTATCACCATCATATCTAAATAGAGATTAATAATCATATGTATAATGCACAATATACATATCTGCTCTTTTTATTGAATTTTGTTTCCTTTTAAATTAGACAAGATTATTCTTTAACAATATCCGGCTGGATGAAAGGAAGAAATGAGCCATTTCTTACTACGTTATCGATTTTCTTGTTACATTTAGTTTCCTCAAACAGTGGTAGGCTAAATTGTCCATTAGCTCGTAGTCAACTACTTTATGCAGTGATATCGCGTGGTTTAAAAAAATTCTCCTTTGTTAAATTGCCTTTGAAAATAGATTCATTTCTACCGAAGGGATGGAAGAATAAGTCCGTCATCTGAAACATCAAACGGTTCCACTGAAAACAAATTATTTTTAGATAATATCAATTCAGTGTGATCATACACATTCATACTAGTTCATATGTGAAATGGTTTGCATTTTCGTTCATTGTGCTCAATAACTCTTTCATTGCTATGTTTGAGACATGTTTATCTACTACACCATCATAAAAACTTAAAACTCTTGGGAAGGGCACGGAGTTGTAGGGAGATGTAGAAAGAGGTCTAGAGGAGTAGCCCCCGGGTGAGATGGTAACGGGGGAGTTACCACCCGGTGAGATGCCGCCAAGGGTTTTTCTCATTCGGGAACATGTCACCCATAATTATTATACCAAGTAATAATTTCAAGAAATTATTTTGTTTTCTTTATTATAGAAAGATAAAGCCACCAATATTCAGGTTTTGTTCAATTTCCTTAAAAAACATATGAACATATAGCTGCACGAATACGTCATTTTCAAATCGTGTAACTCAACAGTTCACAAAAGAAAACTGCAATCAATAGAATATCTTTCGTCGTATAATTACAGAACGAAATCTAGCCATCTAGTGCATTTACAGTAGATCTAGTTCAATTACAGTGTTATATTGTACAACTTCAGAAATCTAGTAATCGAACTAAATTTTATTCAGCAGGGTGTAATCTATCTTATATTCACCGATTCAACGTCAGAGTCGGAATGGATTAATTTAACACCAATAAAACAGTTTTTTCTGTGTGCATTATTACATTCCCCCCAATCGGTGTCCGTGTAATTAAACTGACCAATCCTGACAAAGTTTTTGGTGTCTCGATGTTTTACAGATTAATCAGATTTTACTGTATTAATAATGCAAAAATAAATATTTATTTATGTAAAATATTGTTAAGTTATTTTAAATTGAGGCTGAGAAGAAACCCTAATACAGTCCTTTTTATTTATTGGCTAAGCTATTAGAAAATGATAATGTGACTATATTTACTTGCGAAGACAGTCTGTTTTTTGCACATTGAAGCGAAAGATTACTAATAATGCATCTTCCTATTTCTGTATCTTCATGGGATGTCACTGTATTTCTTTTACACTGAGCTACATATGGACATAAGTTTGTAAAACGGATATGTATTGGGGTACACACCCGTGAAACGATGATTATAATATAGTAGATGTAAAATGTAATAGCAACGAAAATATTTTAGCTGCTTCATTTGGCTTACTCGTGTTATGTTATGTTATGACAGTCATATATGACAGTCATATATTTAACTTATAACATAGATAAAATTTTATAATTCGTCGAATAATGTAATAAATGTATGTGTAGAAATATTATTTTGGAAGCAACATGCACCGAAAGTGCCTAGAAGTAATGCTCTGCTGTAGGTGACAGAAGCCCGTAATGTTAACCGCCAACCCAAGCATAGACAATATACACAATCTGTGAAGTACCTTGAAGTAGGGCTCTGCTGTGAATGAGTCAACAAGGCTTGTTGCCCTCATAGGCATACACGCAGCCTGGGAGTCTCAAAGTAAGCCATTGCCGTGGATGAGTCACTTAATACTGCTTCTATTACTAAATCGACAGCACTGAGCCTGCTCAATCCAGTTAAATAAAACATAATGTAAACCTATTAAGTGGAAAAGCACAGATCAGCTAACCTATCTGAGCTGTAAAAGGACTATGTGTTATGTTATGCTATTATGGGTTATGGTATGTTGACATGTTATCTGTTAATTAAAGAAAACAAACAGCAGGGTAAACAGAGTTTAAGGCAAGCAACAGTACTTATTTTAACTTAACAATAGCAGGCTGACTTTTTCAGTCCGCTGTAGCGAAAGGAAAACAACAAGGTTGATATGCATCGAGTTTAGCCAAAGAAGGTGTCCGACTATCCAGTATTCTATAGTTCAAGGAAAACAACAACCTCTCCAATTGATACACATTGAGGTACACATCAAACGAAATACCTAATAGTACCGATAGCCCAGTAAACTGTAGTTATATATCTTACTTAACCTTGTAGTTATAGCTTAATTGACAGCGCTGAAGCTGGCCAGTCCAGTTTTAAAAAAGCCACAAAGCTCAAGCTGTTTCATGTATTTCAACCTCAGCAGCTGTTCTACTCACTTGTACACGTAGTTCAAGGAAAACAACAACTTCTCCAGCCTATGCACATTGAGGTATACATCATCGTCCACGTGGACATCCCGCTGATACTTGTCTATTAAATTATCACACCAATATTGCAGCATTCTAAACGATTTCTTTTGTGGTGGGTAAACTGTATTGTTTGCATCTGTAACAGCAACTGTACCAATACTTGCAACATAGACATCTATACCATACTACATCAAAACACGAATCGCACAATTGCTATATAATGTAATAGCTTTAACACCGGCTTCTGTTCATTACTTATTTACTGGGGGCTTTCCTTGTTATTTTTGCTCGTAAATGGAATCGGTAGTGTTTGTCTTAACATGGGTTGGATGGGGCTGCATGATTAAGATATATCTTGTGTAAAGAGAATCCATTCGTAGCTAGATTACAAGCAAAAATTACAGCCACAAATGACAGACATAAGTTTAGAGATCGATAAATTAGTTAAAAAATATTTATCAAGATTCAGTTTTAATCAAGAGTCAATATTCATATTCATAGTGATAACAAAATATATAGGATCAATGCTGAAGATATTGTGAAGAAATCACTTTTTGATAGTCAATAACCTGCTCTGAATTGAATTAGTTGATGCGATTGTTGTAACCGGTCACAGGTCATTGTGACGTTTGTCCGGTCACGTCATCGCAACTACGTAGGCGACGTCACGGCATCACGTGAGCCGTGGATCGAAGGATAAGAATAAAAAAGAAGAGATACGGTACTGAGACGGATAAGACGTGTTTTAATAAATATCTGCTATTTTATTAGATATTTGTGTTCTGTCCGTGATTGTCCGTCCGTGTCTCAACAACATAAGTTAAATAATCATTTCTGTCACATTGGTGGCAGCGGAAAGTGGTTATTTCGGTTATTTACGGGATTTTGGTGTTAGTTATTCTACTTAAAAAAATTTGAGTGTAATATTGTTTCGGGGATATTTTCATTCGTCCTTAAAAAAATAAAAGTAAAGGAGGAGAAAAATTCTAACTTTGGAATTACGAAGCGGTGGCTTTGTAGGGAGGAATCCTCGTGAAAAACAGGATCCAAATCTGACCGTTTTGGCGTCTGAGGATGAGAGGCAGATTGAACCGCCCCAGAAAATTTCTGAGAGCGACTCAGGGGCCAAAAGAGGAATTGCTGGGGAAAGCTCAGGGGCTCAGGTTAATAATACCGAGAATGACTCAGGGGATTTAACATCACCCCCTGTTTTGCAAAGATTTGACGAAGAAAACAATCGGAACCGATAATAGATGCGAGAAATCCGCTTCGCAAGAATGTATTGGATGTATATGCCTTCTCCACGCGACATGATACTGAGAAGGCATGATAGCGTGGATAAAGCACAACCATCAGGCATTCTCGATAAATCACAGGTTTTACACGATTCACAAATTCAAACTCTTCCTGTTGCTACGGGCTGTTTTGAATCGAATGTAGGCCGACCAATCACAGATGACCTCACAATTATCAACGAAACTTTCATAATTTCAGGAAAATACCCGGAGAAAGTTATACTCATTGTAATATCAATTCACAGGAAGCAGCTGTGAACACAAACACTGTTTTCAGTGACCTAGAACCTAGAAATTATGGAGAACACACTAGGCAATCATTGAGAACAAATGAAAATTTTCATGAACCTTCAAATGAAGGGTGTAGACGATCAGATAATCCGATACATTATCGGGAAAGACCCAAAGTACTTGGTTATAATTCTTACGAATCTTCAAATTTTCAAGAACATTCAAACGAAGGGTTTAAACAATCGGATAAGCCGATGCATTATCGGGAAAGACCCGAAGTACTTGGTTATAATTCCTACGATTTTGGTGCTTCTTCACGAGTAGGAGGTGCCATACCAAGGCAAGAAAAAGACTTGGAGAGGATTTATTTGCAAAATAATCCATTATATCCGGATTATTTACATGGTTTAAGCCATGAAGTACAAACTCGCCTTGAAAATTACCGCAGTCAGCGAAATAGAAAGAGTGTTTGTAGACCATTCCAGGAAAATACTGGCACACCTCAAACATATTTTGAGAACAATCCAGATTATAATCTGGTTCGAGAGAATATTTATTCTAGGAGTCAAAATACGATACCTAGAAATATTGGACGTGAAGTAAGGGATAGAGACCGTTTTGATGATAGAATTCATGGATTGAATGACATGGATAGAAGCCATGACCAAGAATATTTTCTTGGATATCAAGACCATGCTAGGAAAAACTTCAAAATCAAGCCACCGACATTTAACGGGAAATATACGCAATGGCCCTACTTTCAAAGACTTTTCAACGAAGCAGCGACTCTAAACCGCTAGGGAGAGCAAGAGAAAAAGTACTACCTTTTGGCAAATTTATTTGATAAGGCTAGAACTTTCGTGATTTCTATGGAAAATAAATTGAGTAATGCTCCTTTTGATTACTTAATGAGAGCTATGGAACAACGATTTGGCGTTGAAGAACAAAGTCATCATTTCCAGTCTTTACTGGACAGTCAGTTATGAAAACCTGCGGATAATCTCCGCACTTATCTCGACGAAGTCAGGAGATTAGTTTCTCTGGCATATTCAGAGGTTCCTGATTACCGCCAACAAGATGCCTTGGTTAGAAAACATTTTATAAATGGACTCCAAGATTTTACTTTAAAGAAAAAACTGCTCATTGATCCACCTGCATCAGCAGAATTAGCTATGAAATATGCTGAGAGGTATGTTGCTGCAAGAACAGCAATACAGACTCAGAAACATTCTATGAGTAGAGACAGGGTACGAATGGTACGTCCCTATGATGAGGAAGATGATGAAGACTCAGATGAAGAACAATTTGATGATATGGTGTGCTACTTTAAGAATAAATTCTTACGGGTGATAAGCAATCCACTAAGAAGTGGGACATAAAGAAAGCGAAATGCTTTCGATGTGGTATAATAGGACACATTAAAAAGGAATGTTCTTATCCATATTTAAACTCCCAGGGGTCTCCTTCTGCAGGCACGGAGGAGACAAGGAAGGAGGAAAAGACAGTGTCCACAAACTGAACGTTATTCCTGGTAGGCCTGAATTAATAGAATCTGACGTGCAGGAGTTGGAATTCTAAGCTCATGAAAATTCTGAGGAAGTACCTGCACTTAAAACAAAAAGTGTAGACTCAGACGAAGAAGTAGATGATCTAGTCTTTTCTAGGAAAAATAAAATAGCAGAACCTCTTTGTTCTTCAGTGTTTTCACTGAGTCAAAGTAGCATCGAAGTTAAGTTTTCGGATAAAATACAGTGTTTACTACCAGAGAAAAATGCAGATGCTGACACTCTGAAAATTTGGGACACTGAGGTTATACTCCAGTACTGCACACTAGATCAAAGTGTATTAGATAAATGCGATAAAGGAATCTTTCTCATTGCCATTATGGGAAGAAATCCTATTCCAATGATGATAGATTCCGGAGCGGGATGCTGTGTTATGTCTAGGAAAATATATGATTCCTTGCCTAGAGAACACAGACCTCCACTTGTAAATTGTAATTGTGGCATACGATCCGTAACAGGAGATTTACGGAAATGTCATGGTATTGCAAGGTGTAACCTTGAAATTGGAAAGAAAAAGATGCCCGTAGACTTTCATGTAGCCGACGTCTGCGATCAGGTTATATTAGGCATGTCTTTTCTCACTGATTTCAGTGTAACTCTGGATACAAAGAGGGGAATTGCTACTGTGTCAGAACAAGAAATTCCTTGTTTGGTACTGAACGGTAAACCTTCTCCAGGTAGGGTTTAGATCACTGGCGAATTTGTAGTACCACCAGGGCGAGAGGCAATATTACCTGGACAAATAAAACGAAAGAAAGATGATGGTTCTAACAACTCAGCTATTCCCATGTTATTTGAGCCTAAACCATCCTTTTTTCAGGGACCATGGTCTTCTTGCTTTTGCTCAAGTATCTCCATGAATCACAAAGCAATAGTACTTATAAGAGTTTTTAACCCTACAGAGGATGTTGTGGTTTTAAAATCAGGTAACTGTGGACTGCGTTGTGGTTATTTAAAATCGACTACAGTTGTAGCTGAGGTTTTCACTACTTCAGACTTGGTAGCCCGAATAGGAATAGATCTAAGTCAGTCATGCGGAGCAGAAATGCCTGATCATCTCAGTCTTTGAGAAATCGTGTGAGACGTTAACAGCTGAAGAAAAGGGATTAATAAAAGAGAAACTTATCCAATACCAGGATGTATTTTCTTCTGGAGAAAACGACCTGGGTAGAACACACTTAGTAGAACATAAGATTGTTACTAAGACTTATCAACCTATTAAACAGAGGCCAAGACCTCTGCCACTTTAACAGAGTGAAGAAGTGGAGAAACAGATTAAAATGCTCCTGAAATCAGGGATGAATTCTGTCTCTGACAGTGCCTGGTCAGGCCCTATAGTTTGTGTTAGAAAGAAGGATTGCTCGTTAAGAATGTGTTGCGATTATCGCAAGTCAAATGATGTTACCATCAAAGATGCTCACCCAATACCACCTATTAACCAGTCTATCGATGCCTTTGCTGGAGCTAAGTACTTTTGTTCTTTAGATTTGGTATCAGGTTACCATCAGGTTGGAATGCAAGAGGAATCTAAGCAAAAGACTGCGTTTTGTACTCGCAGTGGACTATACCATTGGAACGTAATGAGTTTTGGGTTGACGAATGCACCCGCAACGTTTCAGCGTATGATGGAGCGGGCTCTACAGGGTTTGCACTGGCAAGTATGTATGGTTTATCTAGATGATATTCTAGTCTATGGAACTTCAGTCCAGGAAGTCCTAGAAAGATTATAGATGGTATTCTTACGTCTTAGAGCAGCTGGACTTAAGCTGAAACCCGAGAAGTGTAACTTGTTTAGGAAACAAGTGTTATATCTTGGTTATATGATAACCAATAAGGGAATTCACATTGATCCTTCTAAGGTAAAAGCAGTAAAGAATTTTCCAAGACCAACTGATGTTCAAAAAGTCAGAAGTTTTCTTGGTTTGACCAATTATTATCGGAAATTCATAGAAAGCTATGCAAAGATAGCTTTTCCTCTTAATCGCTTACTAGATAAAGGAGGCAAGAAACCGTTCAAATGGGCAGCAGACTGTCAAAAGGCATTCGAGCTTTTAAAAACAAAGCTTATCTCTGCTCCGATCTTGGCTCTTCCAAGAGAAGACGGTTCGTATATTATTGACACTGACAGCAGTGCTGAAGGAATAGGAGGTGTCCTGAGTCACGTTCAGGAGGAAAAACTAGTAGTAGTAGCATATTCCTCCAAAGCTTTCAGTAAACCTGAACGAAATTATTGTGTTAGTAGACAGGAATTGTTGGCCATATTTTACCATGTTCAATTGTGGCGATGCTATGTTTGGGGAAATCACTTCACAGTGAGAGCTGATCATGCTTCCTTGCGATACTTGATATCTTTCAAGGATGCTACAGGGCAGTTAGCTCGGTGGATAGATTCCTTATCCGAGTATGATTTTGAGATTCAGGCTCGACCTGGTCGAAAAAACGTAATTGCTGACTCATTGAGCAGAATACCTTGGGGAGGTAAAGACGTTTTTGTGAGTATTCATGCTCTGACCCAACTTTCATGACCCAACATGATCGACCATGTCCTTTAAGGTTGATTGAACAGGTGTCAGAATTTGACGACTGTCTGGAAGATGTTTCTAAAGATTTAGTTTACGCAGTAGAAACCGATTCATTGGATGATGAAACTGAAAACGACTCTCAAAAGAAGGAACCAACAGATGATTTTCCTTTTCCTTGGACAAGAGAATCCTTGCAGAAAGCTATTCAATTAGACCAATCGCTAGGTCAAGTTCTCAAATGGCTTGAGAGCAAACAAATGCCTGTCTGGAAATTTGTCATTTTGGTCGGGAGGTCAAGTCTTATGCAGGACTTTGGAAGAACCTGGTACCATTTTCCGTAAAAACCTAGATCAGCTCAAGGGAACTACCCATCAGTTGGTTATTCCAGAAAAATATAGGTCTCCTTTACTTAAGCACTACCATGAATCGTTGGTAGGAAGCCACTTAGGTGTGAAAAAGACCTACAGAAAGTTAAAAGCTCGATATTTTTGGCCCGAGACAATCCGTTGAACTTTGGGTGAAAACTTGCATTTCTTGCCAAAAGAAGAAAAGCCCACCAAAATCATTTTTCGCACCATTACAAAAATACGTAATGGGGGTACCTTTTGAGAGAGTTTCCTTCGATGTTATGGGGCCATTGCCGCAGACTAGCAAAGGAAATGTTTATGTACTGGTTGTCTCAGACATGTTTTCTCGCTGGGTCGAAGCATATGCCATGCCAGATCAGAAAACTGAAACCATAGCCAATATTCTGGTTAAAGAATGGATCTCCAGATTTGGCTGTCCTTTAGAACTACACACCGATAGAGGAACACAGATTGAATCGAATATATTTCGAAGTATCTGTGCATTACTCGGTATAGAAAAATCGTTCACAGTGGCGAGGCATCCAGAGGCAAATGCGATTACTGAACTTTTCAACCACACATTGCAGCAAAGGCTAGCAACTACCATCCAGGAAAATCCTTGGGAATGGGATAATTTGTTGCCTTTTCTTACTATGGCTTTTCGTAGCTGTAAGTCAAGTGCTACTGGTTTTACACCCAACTTTTTAATCTTTGGGAGGGAAAATACCTTGATATTAGAAGCATTTGCTCCGGAAACACCGGATAACAACAATTTTAGTCTTCCTGATAACGTAGAATACATTCAGGAAATGTTGAAGAAATCACATAATGCTGCTGTGATTAATTTACAAAAAGCCATTAAGTGTCAGGAACACAACTACCTGAATAGACTTAAACCTCATCGGTATCACTTAAAAGATGCTGTTTGGTACTGGCGTCCAGTATTTAAGAAGGGCCAATGCCCAAAGTTACTGAGTTTTTGAACTGGTCCTTATTTTGAAGTTCAAATAATCTCAGATGTGGTTTACCGTATTCAGAAATCGGCTAAAACTACTTCTTTAGTGGTTCACCACAATCACCTTAAGCCCTGTTTCTTTCGGGAAGATAACCAAGTTCCTTGGTTAGAAGGTTCCATCACTAAATTCGCCGCAAAGGAGCAGAAATTAGATAAAAAAAGGAATCTTGGAAGTAGAATTATATTTACAGAGGCCTAGTTGAAAATCTGAGCGTCAAAGACAGGCACCACAGCGATATGGCACGCGAATAATGAATTCTGAATTATTAGTATTAAGCTTTACGTTTAATGCTTTCCTAGAGATTTTACTAGGAACAAAGTTTTATCATAAAATAAATTCAATTCCCAGGATTATGTCATGGAAATACTTATTTCTATATTAACTACATATTGTGGCTTTTCGGGATGAAAGTTGACGCTCTGCAAGGTTTTGTATGAAAAATACAATTTTCTGTAAAAAAAAATCATTTTCAGGATGACAGAAACAGTAATGGCCCGAATCGATATACAAATAGAGATTTTAGTATTGATTGAATATTATTATTTTCCGGGATGAAATGATTCATAAATTTGAAAATACAAAAGTTTCGGCGACTAATAAAGGCATATCATGTGACTTGGAAGGATCCATTCATAACAAATGCAAGGGGTGTAACGTTTAGAAATACAATGTTTAGAAATTTTAATTTCGCATTAAATTTTAGAAAAATTTGTAAATATATAAACTTTTACTATCGTGTAAGAATATGTTATTTTACATTTATTTCCATTAAATTGAGTAGGTTTGTTGATATTGTTTGGGTGTGGCGGCCTTACACCCCTGATTTATAAGACGAGTCCACCTGTCAACGACGTCACACAACAAACGCGCCCGAATACCTAAGCCTGTCTGTTGAAAATTCAAGATTTTATTTCGTCGGTTCCACAAGATCTTACAAGCAAATTGTTGTAGAAATGGCGGATATCAGTGTCAGTTTTAAATGTCGCCACTGTTCGTTTCGGTGTTATGATGAAGACGAAATAAATCAACACAATATTCGTAATCACGCCGAGGACTACGCATATTGGTGTGAGACAAAGAGATTACCGCCCTACAAAATCCAGATCTCGGATTTCCGAGGACTGTGGGATTTACGCGGCATGACCAGGGATGAGATCCTGGCAAAATATATCTCGACCAAATCACAATACAGGCCACGTCCTGGCCAGCCAAGGAAAGTGCAGGCCCTTGTTGATGCACCCAGGGTATCAATCATTCCTGCAGGAATGGAAGAAGAGCAGGGAGCGACTGGGAACTCCCAGATACCCATATCGGTTACAATAGAGGGATTGGGGCTGCGAGACAGCAGCACGCAGGTGAGTAGCTCGATAAAGATACCCAGTGAAAAGCCTGGGAGCGATTTTCGACCGAGTATTTCCAAGAGGGGTAGTGACATTAGTTTTGCTAAAGTTCTTGCAGAATCAGTTCCAAAAAGCCGAGCAATTGATAGCAAATCTGAACCTGCTTCTAAAAATAGAATAGCTTCTCGATTACTGGAAACGAATCAGAAAGTTGCCCAAAACCTCCAAACTATTTTGGTCGAAAAAACAGCCCCAGGTTGATTGTTCCGCCATAAAGGCAAACACCACCATTAGGGCGCCTTCTAAAACGTCTCTCAGTCAAAATTCTGAGAATAAAAGGTCCACGAACAATCACAACTGGAATACAATTTCCATGGCATCCGAACGGACTGCTTCGACTCAGAATTCTGAGAACAAAAGACCTATGGAAAGGTCTAATTTCTGTGAAAAACCACAGGAGATGGGGAAACCTAAACCCCAAAAACACCTGTGAGTTTTGCGACCGTTCTTTCCCTTCTACCAAAGAAGGCAATATGGCTCGGTGGAAGCACATCCGAGGTGCTCATCATCACAAATTGTTGTGCTTAATTTTCAATGGCTGCGGATGCCACTTTGTCGGGCCACGGGAATTTCAGGGTCATCTGGGTTACTGTCATGTGGATGAATTAAAGATAAGACTGCCCCAGGTCCAGACAGTTTCGTTCCATCTTCTTTCGCAAAAGTCAAACTTTGTAGTTATACTCTTATTCCCTTTTGCAAGGTTTGTAGGTATGCCAGTTTCATTTTATTGAGCCATCAATTGGGATGTTGGTGTAAGAACCACAGACCAACTCCCGGGGAACCCTATGACTACGAGGGAATTTTTGACTGGCCCACACCGGAGATTAAAGGAATTGTTTATAGCCAAGTGACTAAAATCCCAGAAAATGTCATCTGCAAAAAGTCGGTGAACCATTTGTGGCTCCAGTAGAAAGAAATGTAAGCCCAACGAGCTCATTAGCCTTGGTAAATATCAAGGAGAACGGAACCACAAATAATAAACCTCTGGATTATGTAGATATCATCCCTACTGATTTGGAAGATCCCCTAGTCATGGAGGCATCGGAAACGGCCGAGCCAAAATCCAGAAAAGAGCCGGAAAATTCTTCACCTTTAGCGGCACTTGAAGCTGCTGTTTCAACATTAAATGTGAGTTCGAGCAATGAAATTCGTATCTCACTATCGCGCCCGGTTAGGAAATGGGGAGAAACCTCGGATGAGGACAAGAAAGTTAGCCCATTACGTATAGTTAGGCCGCTGGTAGCACATAATCTTAAAAAAAAGAGCAAAAAGGGGAAAAAGAAAGATAAAAAGAAGCGCCATTAACATCATAATGGTTGGATTTCAGACGATGATCACAATGGCGGACATGGAGCGAATGTTCAATGGGCAAGCAGCTGCTGGCAGTCTCCTCGATGCCCCTATCGAGGAGGGAGACCAGACCCCAGCCTTGAAACCTCAGTCCTCCACAACCGAGGCGATCCTCGACTGTGGAAGCCCTTCGAGTATGATAGAAGGGCAGTTCCTCGACGCCGAGGAGGGGGATCAGACCGTAGCCGTGAGGTCACAGGAGGCGCCTGTGGAGCCCCCGGCTTCTTTGGAATTCCTCGATCCGGCATTAGGCGACATCATTCCTTGTCGGGATGTCCGATACAGAAGAAAATAGACAGGTGTTTGGACTTAACCAGATTTTTCTGGAAATGCTGGAAAAGGGGGTTATTTTTTTGAGTAACCAGGTATTCCTTGAGTTTCCAGCGTCACAGGCATTCCTGGGGTTTCGTGGTTTTGGCAGGTGTTCCGTGATCAGCATGTTTTTACCAATGGCGGGTTTTCCTAGGTCTCCTTGTGGGAAATCTTTTCGAGTGGTCTTCTCGTAAGCCAAGTGTTCCTGAAATGTTTATTAGTTAGCCAGATCTTCTCGTAAGCCAAGTGTTCCTGAAATGTTTATCAGTTAGCCAGGTGTTCCTGGAATTCTTAAAAAAAATCATGAAGCTTGTCAACTAGCTAGGTAGGTGCAGAAAAGGTCACTGTACATCAGTGCTTCACATTCAATATCTACAACATAAAGTAGAAAGTGTTTAAAGTAAGCTAAAATGATTTAAAGTAAGATTTACAGTAAGTTAGAAACACCAAAAGTAGACCAAAGCGATTTGGGATAAGCCTCCGAGACGACTTGGCACGTTGTTATTGATTATTGTAATTAGTTAAGCTTATTTGATTTATTTTATACGCCTACGTCAATCTTAGGGTTAGGTCTGGTCACTGTTATCAATTTTTATGATAAAAAAATGCGATTTCTTATCGTTCATTTAAATTTGGGGACAAATGTTTAAGAAAAAGGGGAGTAATCTGAAGAAATCGCTTTTTGAAAGTCAATAACCTGCTCTGAATTGAATTAGTTGATGCGATTGTTGTGACCGGTCACAGATCATTGTGACGTTTGTCCGGTCACGTCATCGCAACCACGTAGGCGACGTCACGGCATCTCGTGAGCCGTGGATCGAAGGATAAGAATAAAAAAGAAGAGATACGGTACTGAGACCGATAAGACGTGTTTTAATAAATATCTGCTATTTTAGTAGATATTTGTCTGTCCGTGATTGTCCGTCCGTGTCTCAACAACATAAGTTAAATAATCATTTCTGTCACAATATGCAAAAGTTATCCTAAATTCTATTACATCATGTCATCAAAGATTGTTATCTGAAAACATCAAGAGCATAAATAGGTTGAGGGTTGAGGTGGGAACAAGATTTACCTTCGTTGTGTTTATTTACAAACCCATACATTTACTTAAATTCGCATATTTACTTAAACTTACATATTTACATAAACTTACATATAATGGAAATTAAATACAAGTTAACGAAACCACCTGTCCAGATGATTCAGAACTGCATGGATGAATTGAGGTTGTTTTGATGAATGACAATTGTCTGGATGACGAGGAATTATTTAAATGAATGGGGATTTGTCTGTAATGTTGAGATTTGCATGAATGAGAGAGGATTGCATGAATGAGACGGGATGATTTGGGATACCTGGATGATAGGGAGTCTCTTAAGGTTTTGTAGGAGAAAATAGATATGGATTCATCAGCCCCAATCAATGCTTTGAATTTTAAAGCCAAATCCAATCTTACATTAAAACTAAAACTTAAACGTAAAGGGAAATACGGGTATCTCACCAAAAATGACATTTTCTTCATACTTTTACGCTTCGACGGTATGGATTCAAAAACTGAAAAGAACTAGAAATAGTGTGCGGAGGAACATGTATGCCCGAACCAAAACATACCCTGTGAACCGGCAACTAGGGACAGTTATTTAGGTCACCATAGTCACCAAATCCTTACCAGATCAAGAGTCTTTATTCACCAACACCCTACCAATTTAATTAAAATCTGTCCAGTATTTGAGATATCGTGTCCACAATAGAAAAAATTAAATGTTTTACAGTGACCTTGACCTTTGACCAAATGTCACCAAACCTAATCAAGTCAAGGAATTTTATTCACCAACCATCCTACGAATTTTGGTTGAAATCTGCACATTCAATCGAGATATCGTATTCACAAGAAACGTTTTTACAGCGACCTTGACCTTTGAGCCAAGATCACCAAAACCTAATCAGGTTAAATGCCTTTGCCCCATCCTATCTTTCAATTTTGGTTGAAATCCGTCTACCCAAACTTGAGATATCATGTATACAAAAGAGTGACACAACTAACGGACGCACGGACAAGGCAAAAACATAATGCTACTCATCATCTTAAGTCAGTTCGAGGCATAAAAGTGGGGGGTCACAGATGTTTTAATAGAAATAAAGACGTAGAAGTTTGCGTGCTCTTAAAAAAGAAAAAAATAGCAAAAACGAAGAAATCCCTATCATAATGCAAGATACATACATAATCACAATTAAAAAATGCCTCATTTTCTCCTATTTGACACATCATAAGAAATTTTTAAGCAAATAAAAATTATATGTCACCTTATCAATTAGATAGTTGTGCAATCTTTTCTGCCAAAATCCCATTGACTCAATAGTTAAATGATGAAAACAGTGTTGTATGATTTTAGCAGACAACATATCAAGACAGACCATTCCAGCGACAAAATATCAAACCTTTTTCCAGCAGGATCCGCTTTGTTTTTGAAAAGAAGTTTTCGATCCAGGTGGATTGAGTAGTTATTTATACTGAGTTAACAAAGATTCAATAACAGCCATTTTCAATACTGCGGATTTGGATGTCGTGCGATCCCGTTCTAAAGGTATAACTCACTTTTCATAAACATGTATTCTGCTAAAAACTGACCTGCATATAAGCGTACACATTACATGCTTGCTGCAGAGCTCCCACCCCTTCCTCTCGAGTGTGTGATATTTTTAAAAACCTTTGAAGCTTCTGTTTTACATTTTGACTGTTAAAACTTGAAGGTTGATCAGTAGCATTCAAAAACTATATCGAAAACTTTATGATTTTATATATATATTATATATAATGATGCATTAAAATTTTTTATCCCGCTCAGCTGCACACAAGCTCAACTTATCTCGAGCAATATTGCATGCACACACATGTACTTATTTTTAGCAATGCGACAAAGCCTCCGCTGTGTTTACAGCAGGTCTCAGCTGTGAGGTAATAGCAAACTATGCACATTTTGCTCAGTGGAGAAGAACGGAAAAATTACCCTGTCTTTGCGTATTGAAAACAACCTGAATATAAATAGAAGATATTGTTAGAACTAGTGTGCGTCATGTTCTATATACTGCAAAAGTTTGGTGTCAATCAGACCTGTAGTTTCTGATGAGTTGTGATGACAAAATGACGAGCAAAATGACGGCCGACTGTAATTAAAAAAAACTAAACGATGAAATCTCACGGGGGCCCTAATACTTTTGCAAGCCTTTGACTTGCCAAGTGTAATAAACCCTCTAAGAAGCAAATAGCGCTTGGAGTAAACTGCCTTATAACGGAACATGATACCTACCTACTACGTTATGGTACATCGCTTTTTCTACTAGGTCAACAAGGAACACCACGTTCATCTGCTATATTAGCAAGGAATATCGCACTTATCTATTACGCCAATAGGGAATATTGCGCTTATCTACAACACCAACAAGGAACATTGCAATTATCTATTAAGTCAATAATGCATACTTATTTGCTGCGTAAGCAAATGGCGTCGCTTTAATCTACTACGCAAAAAAGATACTTCACAAATTTAGACTTATGATACAAACAAACTGAAAAGTGAGCATCAAATATTGGATAAGCGTTGCATAGACGTCAGGTTGCGACGTTTAATGATGTTGGAATTTGGTTGTAAATGAAAGTTGAAATGACGTTTATACCATGACTCTGTCCCATGTCGGGAAACAGACGTTGGATAGACATCTGAAGAAAGATGTTGAATAGACGTCGTAAGAAAGAGTCTCAGGAAGGTCGATAAAGATCGCTATATAGGGAAATCGACATTCCCCAGACACAATGACCAATCTTTCTATGTACCCCTACACTGAGTTATCCCTTGTGGTAAAATATGTATGAAGTCACTTTTCATGCCTATTTTCCTAAAATAGGCCGTAAAAACTTGTACGCCCCTTGAATTCTGAAGTCTAGGTTTCATTTTGACTGATAACAAATATATCATGGCTGCCATTTTCGATGAGTGATAATATGGCAATGTTCCTTTTGCGTTGTTTTCCCGACAACGCATTAAGGTCGGGGAAAATACGTTTTGACTTTAATTTGCAACTAAATTCAGATGTCTGTTCAACGTTGCAACAAAGACGTTGGATAGACGTTGTGACCAATTCCAGCCTCTTCGTTAGGTTGTATGTTATAAGAGTCATGCGCCTTATCACGAGGTGTAGATTTCGAGATTCAGTTCTAATTTTACTTTATATGTATTTTAACTTTTAACTTAATTTTGATGCATTTTTAGCCTAGTTGACTTTTAGCCAACAAGGGCTAGACGCATAAGGGACGTGTCGTCCATCCGTCCGTCCGTCTGTTCGTTCCCCAACAGCAGAAGTTGAATTTTTTTATTTGTTATCCGATTCTAACCAAATTTTCTTAACCGCAAAAGGTCTTAACCCTATACTTCATTAGGATTATTTCTAATTTTTTTGTTTAAACTATTTTTGCCAATTTTACGACCAATCTGAGCAAAATACGCAAAAAAACCTAATATCTCATTTTTAATCAGAAGATTCTGAAAATTTTTATGCAGAAAGTAGAATTGAGGAGTAAAAAAATCACTTTTTTTCGATTTTTGAATTTCGACTCATTTTTTAATCTACGGAGCCTGAAAATTTACAACATTAGAAAATTTACAAATTTATATTTTTCTGCAAGTACTTCTGGTTTGTCTTGAATGATTTCAGTAATTTTGTTGTCGGTTGGTCAATTTGTGGTTCCACTGGAGGTGATTTTGGAAACTCCAAAAATTTCATGTTAATTTTTTTTTCAAGTTTGATTCTAAAAAGCGTGATGTCTAATTCTAATGTTTTGCACAGTAACTTTTATCGAAAAAGGAAACTCAAATTTGTTCATTTTACTTTCGACAACAATTTAGGAACTCTAGGACTTAATTTATTAAAATACACAGAAACTCATTTTTGATGGGAGGATTCCGAATTTTTTTGTGAAGAAACTAAAACTAAGGGGTAAAAAAAGTACGTTTTTTTAGTTTGAATTTTGACGTATTTTTGAGTCAACAGAGCTTCAAAGTTTTTAACTTTTCAAAATTTGCAAATTTGCAAATATTTCTCTGAAAAAAGCCTAGCTCAAGTTTGTACAGGGGCACAATGTTTTACATGCAAGTACTTCTGGTTGGGCTTGAATGATTTCAGTAATTTTGTTGTCAGCTGGTCAATTTCAGGTTCTATCGGGAATCAAATCTCTGTCCCTTAAGTATGATATTTTGGATGGAGCATTGTATGGCATTTTGGCATAAATGGAGGGGTTCCATTACAATAATCAGATCTGAGATAATAAATAAAGCTGCCTTCAACGTAAAGTAAGTAACAGCAGTAATAATGTTGTAGTACTATTAATATTTATTGTAATATCTGGGTTCATTTTATAATATTAACCGAATTAGTCATTTTATTGATCATCTAAAATGATGAAAATGTCTCTAAATAATGAATTACTATTCTTTTCTCTTTTTTCTCATCTGCGTCTATATCAAACTAGTGGATGCTACCAATTATAAAAGAAAAAGGTCCGTTTCAAAACAAATTGAAGAGCAACATATGCTCAGATTGTATTTGAAACACTAAAGCAATTGTTAAAATAATTCGATTGATTTTCACCATTTCAAAGTAATTCCCAGTGACAAACTTCAGCAATGACAAAGATGTTGTATTGAAAGCTGAAGCACCAATTCATTTGCCATTCATACAGCTGTTGCACAAATAATTTAAAAAACGTGTATAACTTTGATTCGATGTTTAAAAAATTCCTATCCATACATATTTTAAGATAAAGAAACTTTGGGCAAATAACGAAGACGACATACAGCAGAAGCGGATATAAACAGGCAAGTAATCTGTTTATTTCCTTTAAAAAAAATTGCTTTAAACTTCCTCTAATAGACTAACTATATGAAGATGAAACACATTAAAATACAATAGCTATACATGAAAGGCGTTTTGAAATTACTAACAGTTGAAAGTATTTTTTGAATAACATGTCTTATTATGGAACTTTACAAAATAGAATAAATCCGGCAGTTTTTTGTATTTTGTTTCAAAAGCTTATATTCGTATGCATCCCATATTTTGCCATTAAGCATTGGCAAAAAGAAAATGCGCAAATAAGTTTGTAATATATATGTATAGTTTCATTGTTCATATGTAGTTTCATTGTTCACACGTACTAACAAGTTACACCAGTGACCTAAATCGTGTTGCGCTCGAGGCTGTCTATTGGGATTTTTTACAATAAATAGCACGAGCCCAGAGACCCTTTTGTTGCCTACTCAAATTTGTGTCCCATAGTTACTTCAAATAATTTCCAATCTGCAGCCTAGTGTTACTGTACATTGAGACTTCTTTTATTCATTTTCTACGTGATTTCAATAAATTAATTAAATTTCTTATCTAAAGCATGTTTATTTAATTTTTCGTTTCACGAACTGATCAGAGGATTTTTGTAGACTTGGTTTGTAAAGAGCTGCTTTGATCAGATAAACTGCTGTGATTTTTTCTTATCTTTCAATAAAGAAATATGCGTCTCATAAAATGATTGCAGGCTTATTGAATACATAACGATTACACGTTTAGGTTCATACAGAAATGTGGATTGTGACGATTACGATTGTACTTTGCTTGATGAACGCTTACACAGCAGGTTTGCTACTTTTGGAAAAATTATTTTAATTTAGTATATAATTAATAATTAATTCATTATTTTAAACTTTAATTACAACAAAATGATTAATAGGGCGACTTTAAGATATGTATTTAATACTATACTGTTCAACTTAAATCAAATATGTTGATGCTTAGTCACAGGAAAGATGTTAAGCACCATTCTTGAAATCACCAGAGAAAAATGATATTTTACAGAATAATTAACAGTTACGCATCACGTCAAAAAAATTTTCCGCTAGTAAATTTTATTTAAAAACTATTACTTAGAAAAATATTGCTAATTATATTGTACTTGTGCTCTTGGGCATACATTACATTATCTTTGTCGTTGTCTTTTACAGACGGATGTTTCTACTGTCCACCACATTGTCGTTGTGTTGGGTTCGGGTGCGACTGTTCTGGTTCTGGTCTGCCAATTATATGTGGATTTGCCGGTTGTCCCCCAGGGTGTCAATGCATTGGATTTTTAACATGTGGAAATTGCCAAGTGGATGTTCCCTTTTAACATGTGAACATTGCAAAGGACGTTTCCTTTACAAATAGAACCTATCAATTAAGTGCAAGCCTGATGTATACAAGAAGTGTAAATACATATTGAAGGCTATGTTTAGCTATTTTTTTTATGATGAAATGCCTAAAACACACCAGAAATACTTGACATGCTACAGTGCAAAGAAACATGCTGAACACGGCTATTACTTTTAATGCTGTTAATTTCTTACTAAATTACCTGTTTTACATTCCCAAGTAATTAATGCCGATTTGCTTCATAAAAGCGGCTTAGTCATTTTAATGATTGGGATGACATTATAAGCTTCCTTCATACTTAAACTTTATATTTCTGCTAGTTAGTCTCTTAAGCTGGCAATGGAAAAAATAGCTATAATTCGACTTATTTCTACTTTAACATTTGTTAGTCCATATATAACACATTTAGTAAAAGGCTAATTCCCTTATAAAGAAATGATGAACACAACCCATTTCATATTTATTTATATCAATGCGTTCATAAATTAATGCTTTTCAAAATGGTTACTCAAGGTTACAGTGAGGATTTCCTGATTTATTTTCTTTGCGTAATACAAGTTCTCCCACACTCCACGACAAAATATCATTCCACATCTCGGTGTAAGAACTAAATCTCAAATCTCAGACAAGAAAATTTTTATTATCTAGTTCACATAAAGTGAGGTATTTTGTTATTTATATTATAAGGTACTCTACGAAACTTCTATGTTCTACAATGTGCGTAGAATTCATCACATAGAAAAATTAAAAATCCGTTTTATTGGAAACCACTTATTTAAATTTCAAACTGATTCCAGCCCTTATGTTTAAAGCGGACACCTGAGGTGGTGCGGTTATTTCTCATTTCGTTATATCGTTATACTGGAGCTTTTAGGTTGTGGAGCTCGAAGTGAAGGGACTGGGGTAGTAAAAGCTACACAGCAATTCTTTCAAAAAATCTGACTATTTTCCCTAATACGTTTTATATGAATATTTTAAAATATTATATTATATTTCATCACCTCTACGAATTCTTTCTTAGTACCATCACCATAATTTTCCTTTATGACCCATAAATCGCACAGCGTGTAAGCTAAAAGATACAGGAAAGCAATCGGTTTCGCCATAGGTAAGGCCAGAAATGAGAACGATTTATGTTAAGAAGCACGTAATACCTCGTAATGTAATGGAATATAATCAGTGCCGAGCACACACTAGTGGAAAATAACGTGTACTATTTCAGCCAGGACAATGTTCATTATATATTGTTATTGGTGTTTTAGAGATATGGAGATATTTCGGAAGCACCTGGCAACTGAAACACAACTGATATTGATTCGTGTTACTTCATTATAAATATGCACCAATGTTTTCAATATATTTTCTATTGAAACAATATTACAGGGTTTTCAGCATTTACTTATTTATTCAACTGGACCTTTTGTCAAAATGATTGCACAAATTGCTTACTGGTGCAGGTGTTCTTTTTATTTGGTGAATTTTTTGTCTTTAAAGTAAAAGCATCTAACATATTTACCAACCCTTTTTTCCAGTCCTTTATTCATGCAGTACAATCACTGAATCAAGAAAGCATGAATTTTAAGAAATAGAACTTCAAAACAAAAACAGCTTTTCCAAAACTGTTTCCTAGAACAGCACTTGTATATATAGGACATGTTCTCCATTCTCGCCATCAAGTTATTCCATGACACAATTCTTTAATGTCAATGTCATTTATTGCTAGTCGTCTAAGTGTAATTAAAGATTTGCATTCTCTAAATAATGAAATGCTATTGTATTTGAAAAATGTATCTTATTTTCTTGTACTTCATCATAGTCTTTTACATTTCTTACAAAACATAAACATTCCGATAGCTGACTTTGAGTGATCGGCAACATAATTTATGCACCCATTTCCGGGTAACAAGTTCGAAACTGAAAATTACAACACTAACCAAGACACAACGTTGCGACACTTTAACACAGCGAAAATTCAACATATTGAACAACCTACCTCAAAATGTAGCCTTAGCTTAATCAGTCGATTTGTTTGAAAATCGGTAAGAAAAATTGTAGCAAAACACAGACATAAAATTGGACTACAAAGCGAATCTATCTATGGAAAGGTGCAATCAGTTGAGAGCAAAAATCTGAATCATAAGGTATAATAGCCTAAGCCTAAACAATGCTATCTATACTACAGACAATAAACTGAGGGATTGCTTGTGCTAAACACTGCCACTACTTAAGATACAACAATCGTTCATTTCATTAGTTGGTATGAGGGTAGAAGTAACTGAATAATTGCTGGTTTGACACGCTTTGGTGAAAAAGAGGAAAATTGTTAGCAAAATCTTACAGCGCGGTTTTGTTATTTACAGTTTCGCTGCTGTCGGTGTTTAAAGTTGAGGAAAAGCAGGCATTCTCTAGACACCATCTTGAAGCAAAAAAAGAAAGGGCTTCCCTGAAAACAATACAACACAAAATTAATATCGATAAGTATCAAATATACATACGATGTTTTTTTAAGCATTTTACCAAAATGACTGCACCTTTTGTTTTTCGGCCAAACAGAAGTTCTGAAATGCCCGAAGCAATAACACTTCAGAATCGATAAATTTCCTATGTTCCCCGAAAAAAAAAACAAATATTAAAAAACTCTTGGCTGGTATTTTTGCTATAAGAAGGGAAGCAATCTGTTGACAAGCCTATAGAGCATATTTTTTATGATCAATATTCTGATCAAACTGCACTCCTGAATAGTTTGAGTTAATGGGAAACTGCTGCTTTTTAAACAATAGCGTCGCAAAATTTGTAAATATGGGTCGAATTTATGATTAAGTTTTCACTTTCGGATTAAGGACTTTCCGTTTGTCAGTTTTTTAAAAGAGCACATATTCGATAAGCTGTATTGTAGTAGTAGTTTTTATGTTAAGAACAGAGAGAGAGAGAGAGAGAGAGAGAGAGAGAGAGAGAGAGAGAGAGAGAAAGAGAGAGAGAGCAAAAGAAAGAGAAAGAGAGAGAAAGAAAGAGAGATAGAGATTGCTTTTAAAAGTGTCCTTTGTGTTAGATTGGTAACAGTGGGTCTAAATATTAAAACCCTTCAAAGACAAGAAGCTGTATGCTTAATATATTAAGGTTTCCTTTGAAAAGACACCTTTTCTTTGGGTTTTGCTATTAACTCCACTTTTTCACTAAGATTTCGGTATATCGAGTGGTAACAGTTGGTGCTAAACATTATAGAAAGAGAGAGAGTGAGAGAGAGAGATAGAGAGAGAGAGAGAGAGAGAGAGAGAGAGAGAGAGAGAGAGAGAGAGAGAGAGAGAGAGAGAGAAAGAAAGAGAGGGAAAGAAAGAGAGAGAGAGATTGCTTTTTAAAGTGTCCTTTGTGTTAGATTGGTAACAGTTGGTGCTAAACATTAAAACCCTTCAAAGACAAAAAGCTGTATGCTTAATATATAAGGTTTCCTTTGAAAAGACACTTTTCGTTTGCCTTTTGTTAATAATCCCACTTTTGTCACTATGATATTGAGTACATTGAGTCAAAGTTTTATTCGAAATGAAAGTTTAATACAAAAATTTCTAAGAAACGAGAACCAACAGCGCCATAATGCCTTTGAATGGAACTAGCAGGAAGGGACAAGCAGTCTCATTTATAAATATCTGATGTAAATGTCATTCTTTAAGATAAAAAACACTAATTACATAAGTTTGTGAGACATTACGCTTTTATAACAATAAACTTAAACTAGTGATTTTATCAGCAACAACTGCGAATTTTAATTAATGTTAAATTTGCTCTCTTTAAAAATTAAAATATCGAGACTGAATGCTGCGGTGGTTAATTTAATTTTTCTTACTTTTTTTGGTTTGAAGTCGGGACGAGGCCTATTTGTTGCATTTGGACTCCCATTTATTCAACTAATAAATCGAATAACGACAAATAAACAACTTTACATAAAATTAAAATCTTAAATGAGTTGTCTTGCTGTAAAATAGTAAATACAATGTTTAATGAAGTGGATCAGCTACAGTAAGAAGTATTATTGCTCAAAGGTAAAGTTGGTTCATATTTAATTTTAATCAGACATAGTCCAATGCAGTTTGTCATCGCAAGATATTAATATTGTGTGAGATGCAGTTAACCAGAGCATCTCATGGATGTCCAGAAATGTACTGTTGTTTGGCAAGAAACTGCAATTGCCCTGAACCGAAAGCGAGGAGTGGATTTGTGTAATGCTCTCCAGGATGCCATCGTATAGGCTTTTCAAAATGTGGAAGTTGTGCTGCTAAACCTACATAAAGCTAAATAATTGATATAAATCATTATTTTTTCTGTGTTATGTTTTCCAATGAGTCATCGTGTGTTTATTATGTGATACAGAGAAACCCCCTTCAGGCAAAACGTCTGGCTACAAAACAAATTCTGAAAGCGAAACATATTCTCAAGTCAAATTTGGTAAGCTCTTCCAAAAATAACCTCCATTTTGAAAAAGATCTTCATTATGGATGTTTTAAAGTATTTGAAAGAAAATACAAAGCAATTTTAGGTCATACAGTAATCTACAGATTAATACCAATTAATACCAATCCTCACATGTTTTGTATAGATAGTTTGTTTGAAACCAAGAGAGCTATTCAAAGATTCGACACAAAGTATAAAAGCGCTTTGCTTAATACCCACCTGCCTGCCAAGATTCCCAATTGAAGGTCACAGTGCTAAGGTCAAACTCACAAAAAACTTTACACTACTCAGCTACTTGTCATAGTAAATCACCATGCAGATTATTGCATTTTCTTCAGGTATTTGGCGAAAAAATCACAAAATTATTTGGGTCAAAGATTTTTTTAAATGAAATACAAAAATAATCCAAGTGTTTTATTATATTAATTTGAATGGGCAAAAAGAGGTGGTCACAAACTGATTTCAGGTTCAATGTATATATTATTTCCGTATATTTAGGTAAATGCAGAAATGTGGATTGAGGCGATTATGGTTTATTTAATGAATGTTTACACAGCAGGTATTTGTTTGAGACTTATGAAAAATTACTTTTCTTCAATTTATATCACTAAATCTATTCAATGTTAAGTGCTCAAATTAAGTTAATTGCAATTATTCTTACTTGCAGAAAAGTTTTGCCACACTATTCTAAATATCGCAAAGCACAATTATATTTTAAAAAAATAATTACTAGCAGCAACATTTTACCGTTTTCAGCCTAATAATTCATTGATAAAAGTCTGATATTTATACGAAATTAGAAAAATATGAAAAACAATTTATTAGGGTCTTGCTCTGTCCTGCGTTCCATTTGATTTTTATAAGATACGTTTCCTGTCGATATTACATACCTTTTCAGTCAACCACCATGCCGCTGTACTGGAGGAGGTACATTACCTTCACGCCTGATATCTATGTCTAACGTCTGCTTTTACATCTGTTATTCCTTATACCATACATCGAGTTAAAAAGTTGCATTCCTTTGTATTCCCTTGTATAATAATATAATATAATGAATACTATCAAACTATGTATTTTTTTATTTCATCATGTACAGAAATGCAGAACGTAACAGTCAAAACAGTCAAAAGTTAAACTGAAGAATTCTTGACGGGACGTTTGTGCAATACAATATAACCGACAAAGGCACGACACAAATCCGTGTCATTTGAGCATATGTCAAATCAGAGAAGATATCATAGAGTTCTCATCACCAAATACCGATTGTTATTTTGTTATTTATGTTAGTGGATGCTCCAGCAAAACTCCATCTGCGAGCGGATTCTATTGGTTTCATTCTTTTTATGCATAATTCACTGACTGGAACTATTAAAAATATTACATTGGTCTTAAAATAGGTATGACACTATAATCGCTTGAATCCATTGGTTCAGATTAGATTAAAACGAATACTTAAAATGGTGCGTCTATTTCGTTTAAACTAAAGTGATTTTGTGTATTTTGGTATGATTGACGTGAATTTATGGAAACACTTCAGCTTTTAGGGTGAGTGGGTAGACATGGCATGTCGACGATCTGATTGATGGAGTGTGGAGGGCAAAAACGTCACAACTTACTAGAAAGGATATGAGTACACTCTTCGTTCATTTCAAATCAATTTATTTTTTTCTAACGTTTCATTCATTATATTTCATTCCTGTAATATTTTTTCCAATGGCCTTCAGACGTTTTTCTATTAAAACTCAAAACGATGCAGTGCGTGCAAATTTGTGAAAGCATTTGGAGACTCATTGTTGTATATGTGGAGACGATATATTGTACTGTTACCAACGCGTACGTTTTGCTTAATTGGACTCATTCCTGTAAAATGCGGATATTACAAAATAATCCGATTTTAATTATTTTAATATATTTCATTATGTTTCTAAATTTGCAAAATTCAAACCAAAACATGAACAATATTTATCTTAGAGATAATGTAAAGAATGAAATTCAGCTCATTCTTTGCTTGACATATTCATTGAATATTTGGAAACAAAAAAGAACTAAAAAAACTAAAAGAGAACAGATCTGTGAACAAAAACCATCGATAAGTGATTTTGTCGTTCAAAAAAAAATAGATTGTTTATGCTTGACTGAGACTTGGCTAAAAATGCTAGTGCAAAATTTCAGATTGTCCAGTGGACACCAACAGGCTACACACTTTCTACAGAACATATTTCTGTATACTTCCTCTATTAAAACCCAATAACTTGTTGAAAAAGAACTTTCATCTTTTGAAGTTCTCGGTACCTGTCTAAAACTTGTTACATCTTCGGTCAAAGTATTTTAAGTCTACAGACCATCGCCGAATCAAAACTATGGTTATACCTTATCACAGTTTTTCTGAGGAATTTACCGAGAATCTCACAGAAGTGATCACCATGCATGAAAAATTCATTATTTGCGGTGACTTTAACGTTCATGTGGATAAAATTTCAAATGTACACGGAAATGAATTTTTGCAACTTCTTCATGCCTTTAACCTAAGACAAAACATAGAGTTCGCCAGACACTCAAACGAGCATACCATTGATCTGGTTATAAAGCACAAACGTGCCATGATATTCCCCTCAGTAGGCTTGACTCACGCTTCGGGATACGTGGGTCTGCACTTGCCTGGGTACGGTTCTACCTGTCAGAAAGGGCTCAGCTAATCAAGGCTGGTAGTTTTTCGGAGTCAAAGTATTTGCCATTTGGTGTACCGCAAGGAAGAATACTCGGGCCGCTCTTGTTTTTGCTATACGCATCTCCACTCGATGAATTGCTACTCGGCACAATATGTCACTACATTTTTATGAGGATGACACCCAATTGCACATAACTACCCCAAAACACAGCATGGATGAGCCCAAATATTCTCCGGTTAAATGCTAACAAAACTGAAGTGCTACTAATCGGCACTCCACATCAGCTAAAATTAACCCCAACTGTTCAGATTCAGGTTGATAGTAAAACCGTGCAATTATCCAATTTCACAAGAAACCTAGGTGCATTTTTCGATAAAACCATGGATACGATAAAGTTCATTGATTTCAAATGTCACAATATTATGTACTATCTCAGAGCGATCGACCAAATACGGCATTTTTTATCACATCAGGCTACAGTTTCACATGTCAACGCGTACGTCACTTCACGATTAGACTACTGCAATTCACTTTTACACTGACTGCCAAAATCTGAGATAAAGCGCCTTCAAAAAATCCAACACATGTCAGCTAGACTCATCTACAAAAACAGAAATTCGAACATATAACGCCTGTCATGATGGAATTACACTGCCTACCTGTTGACAAAAGGATAGTTTTAACAATTTTAGTCAATGTTTATAACGGTTATATAACGGTTTATAATGGTAATTCTCCCAGTTATATTTCAGAAATGCTAGTCAGGCAGGCATCAACGCGTGTTTTGAGATCATCACCTCGGTTAAAGCTTAAATAAAACAGTACTAAAACAAAATATGGTGTTAGAGCGTTTGCAAATAATTCGACTTATGGAACAAACTACTACTGCATATTCGACCTTTTACTTTTACTATGTTTAAAAATCGTTGGAAACATTTTTGTTTAGATAACCGTATTTTTAGTAACAAGCTTTCAATGTTTTAGTATCTATTGTGTCAACTTTTGGGTTATTATAGTTTTCTATTTCTGTTCGAGTAATTTATTGATTTTAATGTAGCTAATTATTGCTAATCTGTTGGTGTAGTTATATATATATATGTGTGTTGTAAAGCCCTTTGAACTTTTGTAAGATCAAGGGTTCTATAAGTTGTGTAATAATAATAATAATAATAATAATAATAATAATAATAATAATAATAATAATAATAATAATAATAATAATAATAATAATAATAATAATAATAATAATAATAATAATAATAATTTGTCTATGTATTTGAACATGCTGTCGGCAGACCACGTGTTTTAAATAGTTTTGCCTTATTTTTTAAAACCGTGATTCAATGATTATCTGTTGTGCGAATTAGGATAATCATAAAGGAAAAATTGCAAATTTTAGGTCAGTTAAAGTTTAGTCACATTGGCCACTAAGCCAGTTTAAGGTGGAGTTATGGATAAGTCATTTTATGAAACCACAGGGCACAATGGTTGAATAAATGACACTTACTAATTTTACAATGCATTTGGCAATGTCATTATTTGATACTTTTATTTTTCAGGTTTTACAGAAGAAAGATAACGAGATACAATCTGTAAGAACCCTCTTGATTTTTATTGAGATATCCAAATTCCATTTAAAATAGCCACAGTAAAATCATTCACCGTCATCCCGATAGTCCGCAATTTTTTTGGGCTGTATGTTGATTAAACGTCAAACGCGAATGGGACTCCATTTAATTGTCGTTCGATCAGACGCCATTTGCACGCCTCCCGGAAGCAATTTATTTAGAGTGACGGGTTCATTCAAATTCGCCGTTTTCCGCAGTTTGCTCTCGCTTTTCTACAATTACGCAGCGACAATGAATATCTGCAAAATTACAATTATTCAAATCACGATGTATTGCTGCTTTTGCATAGCAATACCTCAAGAAATCATTGCTCTAAAACTTCTATTCGCTCAAGTTACTAACCGGTCAGGGCAGATTTTTCTGCTTTCTGTCGTTCTAACGCATTGGGTTGTTGTCTGACCAAGTTTTCATTTATGAGATAACATCTTGCAATTCTCTATGTCGGCCTTGGCAAACTTGAAAAAGCGTCGTATCATCGACAAATTTACTTGTTGGTTAAACAATATCAAGGTTATTTATCATGATTAACAATAAAAATATACTTAAAAGTGTTTCTTAGGGGACGTTTCCCCAGGTGTCAACGGTATCCGACTGGAAGTAACAAATTTTCACTTGGTGGCGTCGACGTGTTAGAAATGAGCATATCCAATTCACAAGAAACTCGAGATGACTGAGTTTTCGGAGTTCATGGACAAGGATAAGGGAATTTATCATATCCAATACCTTTGCGTAATCCACTAGGATAAGTCGAACCAGGTTACCGCTAGCGCTTTTATCCGTGGTCTTAAGCCATTCGTCGGTTATTGTCAATATTGCATGAATGGGTGAGCTTTACTTAAATACCCGAACTGATTGGGGTCCAGTTGTGCTTTCCAGATAGTATTGGTACGATTAGCCAACATTGGCTATCGCGGGCAAAAACTTGGCATGGTTGGTAGTTGGCACGGGAAACGTTGGCGCAATGTAGAATTACCCACTGAACACCAACTTATAAAATATTTTGTTAGGCCAACGTTGGGACAACATGGAACTTGTGCAGCAGATTAAAGAGGAATGCAGGTATCTCTGCGCCACCTAGCGACTGAAATGCACATAACATTTAAACCGGCTGAGATTGAATCCATGTCATCACGGTATAATTAACAGCCCAATAAATAAGGTCCTGTTGGTAAAAGGTCTGGGTTGATATTTTTGTCCCTGGAAAGATTTTATTTGATACATTGTGCAAATAATATTACACTGCTTTCACCATTTAACCAATAGTCCAAAGGGAGCTTATAAAAAATTGTATAATTTTGTTATTGATAAAGTGACCTATGTCTTTCATTTGCTCAAAACATTTCTTTTGACCTGTTTTACAAATAGAAAAAGATAAGACAATTCTGAATATGCGTTTGTGTGTGTATTTTGCATTTTTATGGAAATATCTTGGTTTTTCGTATTGTTTCTGTAGGAAAGTACAGATCTTTCAATGTCTATTTCTCTAAAAACATCGATGTCCCCCTTTTTTCTTTTTAATGTTTATTTTTAATCTATGCTCTCAACGGAATAAATTGTGAAAGTATGAAGGAAATGTCAAATTTGGGTGAGATACCCGCATTTCCCTTTAATAGCTTTCGAACTAGGGCGCATCAATAAGCCAACATGATGGTTCAGTGTTGGCCCAACATTTGAAGTTTTCGGGCAGATGTTTTGTTTCTTTTTTCTACCAGTGGACGATTTTGTGCATCCATTTTTCGAGATGCAGGATTGAAAAAGTTGAATAAATTTTCACAAAGTATATCTAGTTTTAAGAAGTATGGCTGGCCAAAACCAGACAGGTCAGAAAAAACAATACATAGAATAATTCTGAGACGGTAATGCTTTGTAAAAGTGTATAATTAGTGTGGATTATGCATTGAAATCGGAGTGATAAACTGTTATCTTCGTGAAATATGTAACAAAGGCAAATAAATCGTTTGTATGTTATATTTGCATTTAGTTATTTAGTTGTTAACATTTGGTATTTGTGAGGCGTGCAGTAGGGGTGGAAGGCGCAGTTTTTTATGTGTTGTTGGAGAAAAGGTCCACTAAATAAGTGATAATAAGTGGGCCATTGTTGGACAAACTCTTTAGTTAAACGTTGGGCCAATGCAAGAACTATCCAATTTAAACGTGGAGCCATGGTTTTGTCAACATGCAAAATATTAGGGAAAACGTTGGGACAACGTCGGAGCACCTGTTGGTTAAAAGTTGAGCCACTGTGATAACTATCAATTTCAAACGGTGGGCCATTGGTATGCGAACACGTTGGGAACAACGAAGTCCCCATCACTATGAAAAAACTGTCACAACCTAAGAAAAAAAGGTAAATGGCTCATTAATGGCTCATTATCTCCATTAATTTCACTGTCTGTCAGCAGGTGAATCATGTTCAAAAATAGTAATTAATTTCACCAAGTTTGTCAGTCAGTCAGTGGACAAAAAAACTGCCACAAGTGGAAGAGGATATATGTTTCTCAGTGACTGCTTCAGTCAGTTGACAAAAAACACTATCAACCAAAAAATTGCAACAACCTCAACCCAAAACAAAGGTTTTAAAGTTGAAGTGGACATCTGTTTCTGAGCAGCTGACTATGCAATCAGTTAGTTAACAAGAAACTACCACAACCAAAAAAAAAACTTCTAAGGTGGGAGTGGATGTGTGCTTGAATTGTCCTTTATTCAGTCGGTAAGTGAGTCAGTCAGTCATTGGACAATAGGCTTTGAAAAAAAAACAAAGTTTTTGTTTAATTTTGGACATTTGATTAACAATACGGATGTTATGCATGTTGACCCTTCTGACATCACACTTCCATGTTAAAAATTTAGTTAACATTTCTTATGCAGCTGTAACATGACATCCAACATTAAACACGTAATAGAACATCCAACATTAAACACGTAACAGAAATAATATCTGGATTATAATCACTGTTGTATTCGGTATGGCTATAATAAAACAGAAATTTTTACTTTTATTATTTTATTCAAACGCCAAATGAATGCATTCTGTCACCAGAACTATTGAACAAAAGGGCAGCCATCAGTTAATTATTTTCAGGTCAATATTCAGTACAACACTTCCTGTGTGATGGGCAGATGCTACAGAATTGAAGCAGACAGCAAGGTTCTGATCTTTTGTCACGTCGGCCATCCATAATTTGGTGTCGAAAAAGACGAGAACCTCCTTTTTTGTAAAAAAAAACGCAAAAGCAAGGCAACACCAGAGAATATTAAGTGCTTAAAGCAATGTTTTTTAAATATTTTAAATTTTTTATCCTACAACCAATATCAAAACTATACTCTTGCACATTCACATAATATCAATACATTAAGATTCTAATTTTGAAACTGATATAAGATATATATAACTGATAAAGATTTGTGCTGATAGACCAGACACAAATAACGCAATACTCTAGCGAGAGTATTTTAACTCATTATGTGCTTTCCTCTGATGCAGTTCGTGGTAAACACCACTAAAATAACTAAGATAAAAAATGCAATTATTTCCGTACTCATCGAAGGTAAATTGTGCGAACTGCTCTTTGAACCTAAACACTTAATGAAATTTGTTTTGTTTTTGATATGACAGCTTTTTCTGAATGAAGCTTAATTGTTTGCTATTTACCACATTACCAACATCTGTGATGGCGCTTTAGGTGTTTTTCAGTTCTTGGAATAACAACTTCCATATAGTATTTTAATTATCACATGACTTACGCTGGTGCAGATAATTGCGCTGCTTGTTATTGCAGAGGACAAAGTATTTTGCTCCAAAGGTGAAGTAACTATTATGCCAGCGGTGATTTGCCATGATGTGTTTATCATTTTTGGTGGAATAACAGTATGATCATCCTTATTGTTATCTTGTGATTTATACGCATTTTTTAAGTCAAAGATGTTAGAAACTTTCGTGAATTATCTTTAACTGCGTTTTTAAATAAGCATCTAAAACAAAACAACGCAACATATTTTTAATTAGACCAATTCTCAAGTTTCATTGATATGGTTAGAATTAAATTTTCTTTTATCGAAAGCAATATTGTCCATTTGGTACTGTTGTTTGCTAGTACCATGCTTGTCTTTTTGTAGGACATCAGGAAAAAAACA
Organism: Protula sp. h YS-2021; assembly: GCA_949752745.1. Classification (NCBI taxonomy): domain Eukaryota; kingdom Metazoa; phylum Annelida; class Polychaeta; order Sabellida; family Serpulidae; genus Protula; species Protula sp. h YS-2021. The sequence continues at coordinate 96,713,946 of OX457026.1, forward strand.
ATCAAACATCAATGCAATGCCATTTACTTTCTTATCTTAAGCCTCCGCTGCTCTTGTATATTAAAATAATGACAATGAAACATTCACCTGATTGCAAAATGGGCCTCCATAGAATTAGAAGAGCAAATTTATTCAATCCGACTGTGGTAATTGAGTAACATGCACTGATTACTGTGACTGTCAGTTATAAAACTGTATTAGCATTATATGCGCTTATTCAACATTTTCTTACTTTATATCTATTCTCACTCGTTTTATGTGCATAGACTGAATACGAGCTTGCTTCTCCTGCTATGAAAGCAGATACTATTGGTTGCAATCCTTTGTTATATTCTTAGGGCTCCGCGTATGAAGAAATAACAAAAAAATAGAGGGGCAATGTGATGAGCCAGATTGACCCGCGCCTTCATTCACTTTTTTCACTGCTTCTATGCAAGCTCCTACTCAAAATCGACAAAGGAAATCGACAAATGCCTTGCTTCCAGAGAGTTGTCGCAAATCGATTTTAAGTATCTTATGTTCAGGCTATCAATATGTACAGGTAGGGCATTAGTAATTAAATATTCATTGATGTACGAGGCTTTTAACCTAATTTAACCTTTTAACCTAATTAATCAGCTAGTGAGCGATATGTTTGTGTTTTAAGGATGTTCGTTAATTTATAAGGGAGTCTGGCTATTTCTGTGAACACCTCGTTTTGTATGGTGAGACGTGTTCATACACTCAGAGAGTAAGATCACAACGAAGTCTATCAAATACTTGCAATCCAATTACCATTTTATTTTCAGAGACAGCATAATTTCGATAGACTGAACATTTAATTTTTGCATCAAGTTTGGAGACTCACAATGAAGAAGCAAAACTGTGTGGTAAATTATGCAACTATCTTCAGTGTGATAGATTATCCAAATGTATTGCTTCGGAGCTTTAACAAAATATCAAATTAAGCTGTCAGTCTGCAAATTACGTTAATATTTGTAAAAAGTTATCAGGTAGATGCAAATGGTTCTTAACCATTCTACGAAATGGGACTTTTATTATGGCATCTTTAAGCGTGGGCCTCAATATTCCACGAGCAATACATTATAAGGTACGCAATTTTAAATGACTTAAAGTTGTTGATTGTTTTATTATGCTTAATCAGCTAAAAGCTTCATATTTTATTCGTATTTTTCACTATAAACATTTTTACTGGAAACAACACAACTGTTTTTGCTATAAGAATTTATTCTGCAAACAATTTGTACATCTATTTTCTGTCATTTTATAAGAGTGTTATAATTTTACCCTATTGTTTGAAGTAATTGGTGCAAGAAGTATCACAAACTGTCAAAACCAAGGTCCAAACATTAATTTTGTACCTAACAAACAGTAATAAGCCTAAATATCTTGACCTTTAAATCATCTTCTGTGTGTTTTGCAAAAGCTGATATTCTGGTTGCGAATTTACTTGTCCTAGTGAAAAAGCAGTTGTTATTTGACAACAAGTAAAGACATTCTAATTAAAACATTAATGGCAGCTGTCAGTACACAATTTATAGAAAATACACACTTAATTATATGAAAGTAAGCTTTAATGTGTTTAACGCTGAAATAAAGAAGCAACAGGACAGATTTATTTACCGGTAGCTGTAAAATAGCTGCTTCAAGGGCGTATTTTCATAATCGTCGTTTTTAGAGAATAATGAAGCCCTGTAAACTGGTTCCAGTTTATGCCATCTGCATAGCTCTCGTGTTCTCCGCTGAGATACTGTCCGTTAAGATTAGCGTCATGACAACCCTTATACCACCATGCGCCCCTGGCGCGTTGGGCGCAGTTAAGCGGAGCGAACACATCGTTGTCTCTGTCACGTGTTGTGAATGCCATGTTGTTAGCAGGCTGACGGCTGGATACTAAAGCATCTCCCGCTGTACCATTATACCCGGAAACGGAACAAGTATAATTACTGTTGCTGTCACTGATGCGGAAGCTGTTATAATATGCGTACGCCCAGTCGCCATCAAACGTTTCCAAGTAGACGTGAAGTTGAACTGCAGAAGGGAAAGTGAACCGGTACAGCTTCTTCAAACCCATCCAGTAATTGCCTTGAATGTCACCGAAGCCTTCTTCATAATCAGCCCAATATCTGGGAAAGAAAAAACGGCAACTCACTACGTATAGTGCGTGAAAGAAAAATAGGTAAATCTATTAAATCTTGCCCAGTGAAATTGCAGTGAGTAAATTGAAACAGACACTATAAGAAGGTGATATTCTTATCATTATTAAATAATAATAGACATTGCCAAATTATCCAGATATGTTACAGGCATAAAAAATGTGTGTTCTGTGCCTCACACAAACCTGTATAAGTCATCAGACTGATACACTTGTTCAAACTAAAAAATAACTTCACGGGAAATTTCCAAGTACCACTCAGAATTTGTAGCTCACGGAATTGCATTCGGAATTGCACACAGCAACAGAACATATTGAAGCCAAACAACGAGCATGTCACACAATCAAAATGGCACACATGTAAGCTCAAAAGGTCCACATTATGACACAGACATATACAGCTTAACTTAGTAAAGCACAAAATACAACAGAATACGCCCAAAATAAGTCACTGGATTAGCGTAGAAATGCACAGCATAATCAGATGGACACCAGGAGGAAGTCAATAGATTAGCTTAGAAATAACAGAATAGCTCATATGGACACCCTTACTATTAAATATATTAACTCAGACATGCAAGGAATATCTCACATGAACACAAATAAGAAGTCAATAGATTAGCTTAAAACGCATGGAATAGCTCACATAGACACCTGGGCGAAGACAACATATTAACTTCGAAATGCACGAAATAGTTCGACACGGAATAAGTCAATACATAAGCTTAGAAATGAAACACACGGAATAGCTCACATGTATTCCTCTCAGTAGTCAACAAATTAGCGTTGAAATGCACGGACTGACTCAACTGAAAATTAGGAAGAAGTCACCATATTAGTTTAGAAATGCACAGAATAGCTCACGTGGCCAGCCTGTAAAAGTCATAACCAAGAAAAGCAAAGAATAACAGGCGAGAAGTAGGTGGAAGAAGTTCACTAAATAGCAGAAACCTGTAGAAATCGACCGAAGCATCTATTCGTCGCTGAATAATAGTCCATCCACCTTCTGACGACCCGTCTGTCCTCACATGGCTCAACTCGCAATAAACATCAAATGCTGTCTCTAAAAAATTATCAAAGTAAAACAGCAAAACTTCAAATAAAACTAACAATAAAAACCAATTTCAAAGCGCCATTATCATGTTACAGTTTTCTCTAAGGCATAGGAGTGGAAGCACTTATGTATACAAGCGTATGGTTGACACGCTTTTTATTTGGTCTTCCCAGGTGTAATACCTGCACCGCTTTTAAAATATTACGATCGTGAAAAGTTAAACTCGTTAACAGTTTTGTGCCAGGCAATACTTAAAATTATTTCAAAATGCAGAAAGAAAACGATAGCACTACCATCACAAATGGGGAAACGCATACATATGCTACTTGTAAGTGCTGTCAAATGAGCACATGAATACATGTACCTTGTCCATCGGGATTCACTAGGTATATTCCATCTTCTCTATAACCAAGTTCATACAGTGCTGCACAGTCTGTAGTATCTGTTACGTTTTTGTTTGTAATTAACACAGAAAGATCCTTAAACATAGCGGTTAGCAATATATGATGGAGGATGAGGATTAATTGTTGATGCAACATATGGAAATTATGTAGTAGAACAGTGTTGCATTTTTCATTTGATATGGCATCTTTTGAAAATTTACAAATGTGAAATCGCTATCTGTTATAGGTGGGTTTACACGTAGAACTATAACGTAGCTATTTTGTTGTTAATCAAGTAGCCTATATGTGATCGACCACTTTGCAACTTGCTAGTGTAAAGTAAATGACCATATATTTTGTCTTGTTAGTTTAGTGTCATAAGTGTTCGTGTGGTGCCATACTGTTAATTAACGTTACTTCAATGATGATGAACGTTTCTTTCGTAACTAACTCCCTATTCCATTCCATTTTCTACTAAAATAAATCCTTCAATGAATTTCTCATACATATACAAAAGTTTTGTTTAAAGCATTAAATTCTTACCAGAAGTGTATTTGGTGTATACGAAATCGGTTAATTGTATGCTGGCGGCTATTTCTTCCTGCCCAATCATCCCATCATAGCCTATTAATACGCACTTATTTACACTGAAATGTGCATGCCTGCATTCAGTTTGTTCTGCGCATCGCATCAGACAGTGCAACAAGCTGACAGCCAATGAACGTCTTTGTATCAATGCCACGTGACCAGTGGAGGATACGTGCTGATACTGACCTTGCCTAAACATAGTCTCGCGCATTGGCGTACCAGCCAACGGAATCGAGAGATACAAAACCATCTTCAGTACAATTGAATCCATTGTGAAATAACAAACCCACATATTAGTTAACTGTAACGACTCATATAACAATATAACCAATATAACAAAAAAGCTTCTTTTTTGTTTTTAATCGTTTTGGACTCTTCAAAAACGACCCAGCTTGACTCAAGTTTGTATCGGTTATAGATGGTCACCATGACGTCTTTTTGTCAAAACCAGTGCAACCAGTTTGTGTTTTATTTCTGTTGTGGATTTTTGCTATCTAACCCTTTTATCAGCGTTCAGATTTTAGGTTGCTAAATATTGCATTTCTTTCCTATTCCAAATAGGCTATCTTAATGAGCAGAAATTGCCTCTTAGAGGAATAAAACTCGATAATTTAACAGCAATTATTTATACAGTAAGATGATAAAACAAGTGCTTAAGGAATTCTAGTAATTATCCATTATTTTTTTAGTGATTGCTGGAAGGACACAATATCAACAAATGAATGTGTCTCTGAAAATGAGAACTCGCTTTATCATACTTTTAAGTGTTCAGGTATTGGTGACATTTTTGTGTCACTTATGGTATGTGCCATAATTAGACTATTTTCGATATGCTATTATGTTCGGCAGCTGGGGTTGTTTGATATCGCATGAGCAAATTAACTAGTAAAGAATGGTTTATAGACAATTTAAGTGATTCCCTAATGGATGCGAAAACAAAGTAAATGCGATTTGCATTCCAGTTCATTGAGTTGTTTTGTGGGTAACGAACAAACCAAGGCAATAAATATGTGCATTTTCATTTAAGTAAACGGTAACTTGATAAGATCGCAGATTTTTTAGAAATATATCGGCATGTATCTTAATTAAAATGAATACCTAACTTCAGTTTGCAGTGCCATATGGATTTGGACTTTGTACCTACTTAGAGTTTTACTTTTAGACACACAAACAAGAAAACTGGGTGATTTTTTTCTGGTCGTTTTCTGGTCAACAACTACAAATTTAGACCAAAATCTATCTAACAATAACACAATTATTAACCTTACTCTGTTTTTCTTTTGGAAAATACAATGGTTCTTTTCCATCCTTTGAGATACATATATAATAAGCCTACTTTTAATTATTGTATCGTTGTTTTTGAACTTCAGCTGTACAATCGCAAATCACATATGAATTGCTATAAGCAAAGAATTTAACTATCCATGTAAAATTACATCGATAAAACAAACCAGCTAGCAACCTGCCATTAATGGTCGTAAAGCATAATTCTGTTACACGAAGATACGTGCAGATAAATAAGTGACATTTAGCAACTTCATTGCAACACATATGGCCATTGGTAAAATTTTATCATTTACTCAAGCTCAGCTGTTCAATAGTAATCTGTACCATTCGAATGTAAACGCAAACAAAGCCGTCTAACTTGCATCATCTTCCCTAATTCAATCAAACCCCTTTCTTAAATGTTTCATTGAATATTTTTGTTTATTATATTTTGAGCAGTAAACATACAAAACACTTGTAAACATTGATCAAGATGGTGGTTGCTGCTTCGCGGGGCTGTTTTCTTGGCTAAGCCCTTTTGAGTGGATTTTTTGATATTAATCCAAGCCATTCTTGTGAACTTTTAAAGCAGAATAAAAATATCAAACAGGGACAGAAATCTCAAGCAGAAAATATAATATATTACAAAACCTCGATGGCACCGTGGTAGGAAAATCGATATTTTGTGCGGATTGGGATTGAAGAGCAGGGGTCCAAATTAATATGAAAAAAAATAATTGCTGTTAAATTATTTGAGTTTTATTCCTCTAAGAGGCAATTTCTGCTCATTAAGATAGCCTATTTGGAATAGGAAAGAAATGCAATATTTAGCAACCTAAAATCTGAACGCTGATAAAAGGATTAGATAGCAAAAATCCACAACAGAAATAAAACACAAACTGGTTGCACTGGTTTTGACAAAAAGACGTCATGGTGACCATCTATAACCGATACAAACTTGAGTCAAGCTGGGTCGTTTTTGAAGAGTCCAAAACGATTAAAAACAAAATTGTTATATTGTTATATGAGTCGTTACAGTTAACTAATATGTGGGTTTGTTATTTCACAATGGATTCAATTGTACTGAAGATGGTTTTGTATCTCTCGATTCCGTTGGCTGGTACGCCAATGCGCGAGACTATGTTTAGGCAAGGTCAGTATCAGCACGTATCCTCCACTGGTCACGTGGCATTGATACAAAGACGTTCATTGGCTGTCAGCTTGTTGCACTGTCTGATGCGATGCGCAGAACAAACTGAATGCAGGCATGCACATTTCAGTGTAAATAAGTGCGTATTAATAGGCTATGATGGGATGATTGGGCAGGAAGAAATAGTCGTCAGCGTGCAACCAACCGATTCCGTATACACAAAATACACTTCTGGTAAGAATTTAATGCTTTAAACAAAACTTTTGTATATGTATGAGAAATTCATTGAAGGATTTATTTTAGTAGAAAATGGAATGGAATAGGGAGTTAGTTACGAAAGAAACGTTCATCATCATTGAAGTAACGTTAATTAACAGTATGGCACCACACGAACACTTATGACACTAAACTAACAAGACAAATATATGGTCATTTACTTTACATTAGCAAGTTACAAAGTGGTTGGTCACATATAGGCTACTTGATTAACTGCAAAATAGCTGGGTTCGGCGTAGAATTGTTCATCGTGGTTTAGTGAACTTGTATGGAGCCTCATCTGCGACCTGTGCATCGATCAACTACCAGCAGCAACTTACTGCGGATTTCCTGGTCTGAGCAGTTTACCACTTTACATTGTCTACGGCAAAGACCATTTGAGCAAGAAGCTATAAATCCTCAATTAGGTGAGTTTTCCTACAATATGAAAGCTTTGTGTGATGCGACGCCACACATAAATTATATGTCCTCTTGCACAGAAAATTTTGTGTAAATGTTACGTAAAGCTTTAAGTTACATTTTACGCAAAATTATAAGGTAATTGATAATCTACCACATTGTAAATCTTTTCTTAAGGGTCATGTAAAGAAACATACAAAAATATACATGCTCCATAACCAATACATATATCAATAGACATAGAATTGGAACTGAATTCAAGAGTGCTCACAAGTTATAATTACACATAACCTGGATGGTTTTTCTATTAAATACATTAGGTATTAGAAGCGCGGTGTTACCACGAACTTGCATAATATTATTTTTTATACATAGCAACCACTCATGTTTTAAACGCTTGAGGCTTTATGTAAAATGTTGACTGGTCTAGTGTTTGATTAAAATTCTCAGCCCTTCACTATAGTTTTCTATAAAGTATTGTTCCAAGTGATAAGTTTCATGTGTGGTGTGTTCTGCTTCTTTTCTTTACATTCTGTTTTCGTTTTGCGCAGACTCACAAGTAACAGTTAAAGATGAAAAATAGCAAACACATACTGATTGAACTCTTATCACTTTGACAGCAGTATATTGCGAATTGAAAGATTGAAAAAAAAGAATTTTTTAAAATTTACAACGAATAACCAAAAACCATGATTACGCTTCTAAGTAAGACTCTCATTTAAAATATGTATTGCATGAGATTATGGTGTGAGGACAACCAATCATATGCAAATTTTGTAATATTCAACCAAAAACGAAACTAGATCGTTTTCGCTAGCGAGTAGCAAAAATTACACTTTGGGGTCACAAAAATACAATTCTGAACTCCTAACTCTTTTAGGACCAAATGGTCGAAATAAGCTGAAAATCGTTCTGTATCTAACCATTTTCTTGATAACGACCCACTTCCGTTTTTTACTTTGATCATGTCCGAGGTGGTCAGAGTCACCGTGGTACCTCTTACATATCGTCTTTTACTCCCAGAGGGTGGAAAATAAGGTAAGAATCGCTCTATCTCTAACAGTTTTCGAGGTAATGGCCCACTTCTGGGTTTTGACATTGACCATCGTCGAGGAGGTCAAGGTCACTGATGTACCTCTTTTAGCCCAAAAGTTCACAAATAAGCTGTGCCTCCAACCGTTTTCTAGATAATGATCACCTTCCGGTTTTTTACATTGACCATGGCCGAGGAGGTCAGGGTTACCGAGGTACCTGTCACATATGATTATCGCAACATAATTCTCATAGCATTTTCTAAAATTTTAGGGAGATCATTTTAAAGCGGGAATTGAATTTTGCAATATTTTCAGATGTGGGGGGGGGGGGGGTGGTGTTAGGTCATAACAACAGTACTCTCATTAATTTTCACTATTCAGTAAAACATCCTTTCCAAGATATTCATTAAGCTTTGAGAGACGACATCGATTACACATTATATTAATTTACTGTCAAGTGTTAAGCATTTCGCTTTCGAAATGAGGTTATAGTTTGTGCATATGGGTTATTTTTATGAAAGGTTTGATGGAGCGGCAGGCCTCTAGCTACGCCAAGATAAAAACTCCCTTATTTCTGCACATTCTAAAACACAAGATGGTGGTGCAAGGAAAACACTAACTACTGTTTAGGCAAAACGTTTATCTTAAGCCTTATATCGAAGGTAATTTAAGGTGCCACGTGCAATTTTGGAATAAATTTAAGTTCTGGAATTTGTGCTAGATGTAATTAACAACAGTTGTTGGTTACCTTTCAAAGCAATTTCTGAGAAATGATATTTAAAAATAATCAATCCGTCTATCAATTCAGAATTTAGATATTTTGTTGCGGTGGCGATACTGAAGCTACTGCAGGAAGGTGGCATCAAGACAATGGAACATTCACCACATAACGTGAACCAATCAACTGCTTCAGTGCAGAGCAGTGGTAAAAAACGGACCATTTACCACATAACGTGAACCAATAAACTGCTTCAGTCCCGAGCAGTGGTAAAATGCACAATATTTTAGATTGTCGATTTATGAATCAGCATATTCTTTTACAAAACTGAGATTTCGGCTTCTACTTTTCATTTGTAAGGCAATTCAGCTTGAATGTTATTTTCGTCTTTTGGAAACTTTCTTGCTTAGTGGCGGGAAAACATGGAGATTAATTACTGCAGCAATATTAATTGCTTAGAAATAAAAAATTTTAGGCGTTTTTCGACCTTATACTCCGGCAATAGAACAATCGATCAGAGCAAGGGGCAGCAAATCAGCAATTGTAATGTGCATTTTTTCTGCCACCCTGAATTTAAATAATACCCTTTAATTGTTAATATGAAAAAATATTTGCAATCTTTTTCATATACTAGTTTTCAACTTAATCGTAGTAAGTCTATTCGTAGTTTGTTTCGTTTACAGGATTATTTAAATAATAATCCTCTAAACCAGCAGTTCCTACGCACTTTATCCCATTCCCTTCTTCACCATCGGATAGATTCTGAGCGAAGAAGCCATTGTATATTATTGGTACTTACTTATAGATCAATGATCGCCCCTGTGTGATCTACTGTATTGGTTACAGTGTGCACCCACACAATTCTTCTTAACATCTGAGCCATCATTCAAAAGTCATGGTTAATAGCACAATGAACTCAGGCCTGAGTTCTTGCCGTGCTCAAACTACCTAGTTGCATTCGAGCACGAATGTGGCGCGCGCTTGGCGAGTTCCAACAGGGTCAGAAATTCCCTGGATTGAAGTGTGTGACGGTCAGATGTTCGATTAAAACCAAATCGATTTTATTTGGTGTCACATCTCATTGTGGTTTTTTACACTTTTTCTGACAGAAACGGGTAAAACAAGTACGTTTAAAAATGCTCAAATCTTTGGAATGGTTAATCCGATACCAAGAGTGTCGAATTATGTAGCTTGGCAAATTACCGTAGATCAATTCCTCTGTATTGAATGATGTTTTCACATTTATTGGCAATTTTTATATGAATAATTAATTAGGATGATTAATATTCAATTCTCGATATCGCTAATTTAATCCTTGCTATCAAGAACTCAACTTCAGTTAGGAAAAATAAAATATCTTTTTATTTTTATTATTTAATTGAAGATTTCAAGAACTCAATTAGAGATATCTCAGATTGATTTTTTTCATATTAACAATTAAAGGGTATTATTTAAATTTAGGGTGGCAGAAAAAATGCACATTACAATTGATGATTTGCTGCCCCTTGCTCTGATCGATTGTTCTATTGCCGGAGTATAAGGTCGAAAAACTCCTAAAATTTTTTATTTCTAAGCAATTAATATTGCTGCAGTAATTAATCTCCATGTTTTCCCGCCACTAAGCAAGAAAGTTTCCAAAAGACGAAAATAACATTCAAGCTGAATTGCCTTACAAATGAAAAGTAGAAGCCGAAATCTCAGTTTTGTAAAAGAATATGCTGATTCATAAATCGACAATCTAAAATATTGTGCTTTTTACCACTGCTCGGGACTGAAGCAGTTTATTGGTTCACGTTATGTATTAAATGGTCCGTTTTACCACTGCTCTGCACTGAAGTAGTTAATTGGTTCACGTTATGTGGTGAATGGTCCGTTTTTTACCACTGCTCTGCACTGAAGCAGTTGATTGGTTCACGTTATGTGGTGAATGTGCCATTGTCTCAGAAATTGCTTTGAAAGGTAACCAACAACTGTTGTTAATTACATCTAGCACAAATTCCAGAACTTAAATTTATTCCAAAATTGCACGTGGCACCTTAAATTACCTTCGATATAAGGCTTAAGATAAACGTTTTGCCTAAACAGTAGTTAGTGTTTTCCTTGCACCACCATCTTGTGTTTTAGAATGTGCAGAAATAAGGGAGTTTTTATCTTGGCGTAGCTAGAGGCCTGCCGCTCCATCAAACCTTTCATAAAAATAACCCATATGCACAAACTATAACCTCATTTCGAAAGCGAAATGCTTAACACTTGACAGTAAATTAATATAATGTGTAATCGATGTCGTCTCTCAAAGCTTAATGAATATCTTGGAAAGGATGTTTTTACTGAATAGTGAAAATTAATGAGAGTTCTGTTGTTATGACCTAACACCACCCCCCCCCCACATCTGAAAATATTGCAAAATTCAATCCCCGCTTTAAAATGATCTCCCTAAAATTTTAGAAAATGCTATGAGAATTATGTTGCGATAATCATATGTGACAGGTACCTCGGTAACCCTGACCTCCTCGGCCATGGTCAATGTAAAAAACCGGAAGGTGATCATTATCTAGAAAACGGTTGGAGGCACAGCTTATTTGTGAACTTTTGGGCTAAAAGAGGTACATCAGTGACCTTGACCTCCTCGACGATGGTCAATGTCAAAACCCAGAAGTGGGCCATTACCTCGAAAACTGTTAGAGATAGAGCGATTCTTACCTTATTTTCCACCCTCTGGGAGTAAAAGACGATATGTAAGAGGTACCACGGTGACTCTGACCACCTCGGACATGATCAAAGTAAAAAACGGAAGTGGGTCGTTATCAAGAAAATGGTTAGATACAGAACGATTTTCAGCTTATTTCGACCATTTGGTCCTAAAAGAGGTTAGGAGTTCAGAATTGTATTTTTGTGACCCCAAAGTGTAATTTTTGCTACTCGCTAGCGAAAACGATCTAGTTTCGTTTTTGGTTGAATATTACAAAATTTGCATATGATTGGTTGTTCTCACACCATAATCTCATGCAATACATATTTTAAATGAGAGTCTTACTTAGAAGCGTAATCATGGTTTTTGGTTATTCGTTGTAAATTTTAAAAAATTCTTTTTTTTTCAATCTTTCAATTCGCAATATACTGCTGTCAAAGTGATAAGAGTTCAATCAGTATGTGTTTGCTATTTTTCATCTTTAACTGTTACTTGTGAGTCTGCGCAAAACGAAAACAGAATGTAAAGAAAAGAAGCAGAACACACCACACATGAAACTTATCACTTGGAACAATACTTTATAGAAAACTATAGTGAAGGGCTGAGAATTTTAATCAAACACTAGACCAGTCAACATTTTACATAAAGCCTCAAGCGTTTAAAACATGAGTGGTTGCTATGTATAAAAAATAATATTATGCAAGTTCGTGGTAACACCGCGCTTCTAATACCTAATGTATTTAATAGAAAAACCATCCAGGTTATGTGTAATTATAACTTGTGAGCACTCTTGAATTCAGTTCCAATTCTATGTCTATTGATATATGTATTGGTTATGGAGCATGTATATTTTTGTATGTTTCTTTACATGACCCTTAAGAAAAGATTTACAATGTGGTAGATTATCAATTACCTTATAATTTTGCGTAAAATGTAACTTAAAGCTTTACGTAACATTTACACAAAATTTTCTGTGCAAGAGGACATATAATTTATGTGTGGCGTCGCATCACACAAAGCTTTCATATTGTAGGAAAACTCACCTAATTGAAGATTTATAGCTTCTTGCTCAAATGGTCTTTGCCGTAGACAATGTAAAGTGGTAAACTGCTCAGACCAGGAAATCCGCAGTAAGTTGCTGCTGGTAGTTGATCGATGCACAGGTCGCAGACGAGGCTCCATACAAGTTCACTAAACCACGCTGAACAATTCTACGCCGAACCCAGCTAAACTAACTTCTAATAACCGTTACTGATAAAATACTGTTAACTAATTTCACTACACTCCTTTCCGTTTTGTTTTCAAGGACCCCTACTTATTTTAAGGCCTATACTAAACACTTACAATTTTACACTATACAACACTCTTCCTTATCTAATTTCTTAGAAATTGATTATCAACTTATCTCAATGAACCTATATATACAAAAATTAACATGTTATTTATCTATGTATCTTTTCAATTTTATATAAACGTTTCGTGTTGAAATATATCGTTGTGAGCAACTGATTTAACGGAATTGATCTGACTTTGGATAGTTTCTTCACCACATTAAGTGCAGAAGCAGGGGAAAATCCAAGATAACGACTATCACTTTCGACTACTAGTCTCTGTGTATCAATATGAGATAACTAATCTTCGAACAGATGGAACTGTTTTTCGTGAAAATGAAATGAAGCTACACCGAATGAAGTATTCGGGAATGAATTCAGCCAAGCGTACATGAGTGCCCTCGAATAACCAAAACAATGAAAATGAATAGAGTGAAACTTGGGAACTAAATATGCTCAGAAGCTTCTTGAATGCCAATGTTTCTTCATGTTTGTCCTTACAATGGATGACTATTGTTTTATTACAATGCACGGCAACAGCTAACATATACTGGATGAGAGAAATTTGAGCACACTGTTCTTCCACTGATGAGTCTGTGTAGTCTAATCCCATTTCGCCTTTACCTACAACACTACTATTTGAAACCACTGATTCTAAACTCTTTTGAAAATGAGGCTGAGAGGTATGAGCAAAGCGTGGATGAGCTCCTCTGGTGAAAAATAATCTGTTATCTGAGGCATGAAGCTGGTCTATTTCATCGTTTCCTGGTAATTTTGAAAAGCAACAGTTATTGACAGCCAAAGCAATAGGTAAATGTGGCTTGATGCAAGCTGATTCGAAATTCGCGAAGCCAGAACGACGCAATGTTTGCTGTAAATGAAAATGTGAGTCTGTGATGAGATGAACGTCTGAAGTATTGAAATCTTGTGACAATCTATATTGAAAATTTTGTTGATCCAAATGCGAAACTTTCGATAGAATAATGAATAAAACACGCCAATGCGCAAGGACTGCTGGTGAATTTGGTGGATGTAAAATATATTCAACTGGAAATATCTGGGGTTTACGTCTAATGGAATCCATCAAGGCTATATCATACTCTTTAATTGCACCCTGACTGAACTTAGAAGAACTAAAATCCTTATCTAGGATATACCGAAATAGAGCATCAACGTAGTTGAGTTCAAAACATTGTGCCAATCTTAATAGACCTTCAACAATAATTGGAGCCGAATCAGCCAACTTTGCCAAATCCTGGTTAGAATTGAACTGTTTTGGTAAATGTTCACGTATAACATGCGTCCGTGGATGCGAAACTTTTTTACTGCATATGACACAAGGTAACTGTTTCTTAAATTTCTTTTTGGGAGTTTTTCCATTAGAGTCTATTGTGTCTTCGTAATCAGGCTCAAATTTGCTTCCTCAAAGTCAACGTTGGAAAGTTCAGGCATTTCTATGAAAATAAAATAATAACATTAAGTACATGAAGATATATGTACATACACTGAGAATATAAATATTTTAATGTTGAAACCCTTGTGTACTCATTGTTAATAATATGAGTTAATATCTAACTATAAGTATTTATGCCATTGTATGCCAATGGTTAGTTCCGTATCTGTTTTGTATGTACATGTTTTTGTATAAAATTACAAATTATTTACAAGTATAGCAGATAGCTGATCAATCGAAATCCATCAAATATTTCGGTTTCCTGAGTTTTCTTCCAGCTGTCGAAAACTCTAAATTTTTCTCACTGTCGTCATTGTTGTTACTTTCTGGATTGTCATTGTCTTCTTCGGTTTGAAATAGATCAGTTAGATTTTTTCCATAATCGTTTTCGTCCCATTGTGTATATTCGGGTTCAGTTAAGTCTTCTTCTACTTTTTCATCTTCTATGTAATCTTCAAACAGAGAAGCAAAGGAAATTTCTTCTTCTTCAGGTGGTTTATGTTCTTCCTGTAAAATCTGCTGTTGTAAGCGCTGTATCCAGACTGGTAAATCTCTGTCTTTGCAGCATTTAAGATTATCATGGGGTAAATTCCAACATCGTTTCTGATTTCGAATTTGTATAACTGCTGGAGAGTAAACTTTACTAACAATATAAGGTCCAGAATAGATTGCTTTTAATTTGTTACTTTGTCCAAGCTTCGGGGATAAATTTAATCTGTAGACTACGTCTCCTTTCTTGTATTTGTAATTTTTTATTTGAGTATCATAATTTCGCTTCTGGATTTGATGATTCCGTTGAATTTGTTCTCTTGCAATTTGATGAGAATTGTGTATGTCGGTTATTAACTTCTTTAAATATTCAGCTTCCGTACTAAAGGTTTGCTGATGTGTTAATCCTGAAATAATTTCAATTGGTTGAATGTTTTCATGGCCAAGCATAAGGCGGTTCGCTGTAAATCCAGTATTCCGGTTTTCTGTTGATCTGATGGCACTGGGTAATTTTGGTAAATAATTATCGCATTCGTTTTGATCTTCATGCAGATAGCATCGTATCATGTGAAGTATCACTCTGTTGAATCTTTCAATCTGGCCATTAGAACTGGGATGGTAAGGTGTAGTTCTCGATTTTGTAATGTTTAAATGGCTGCATATTGTTTGAAATAATTTGCTTTCGAAACAAGGTCCTTGATCTGTAATGATCTCTATAGGGCATCCAAAACGACAAATAAATTCGTCAACTATTGCTTTTGACACTGTTTCAGCGGTTTGATTTGAAATTGGAAGAAGCTCAATCCATTTTGTAAACTGGTCGATCATCGAGAGTATATAACTATTGCCTGATTTACTGGTTGGTAAAGGACCTAGAATATCTATGTGAATGATCTCCATTGGACTTGATGCGTGATATTTGCCAAGATGTAGTCGTGGTTTCTTGTTGGCTTTCTTATTTTTATTGCATAAACTGCATGTCTGAATATGTAATTTCGTGTTCAGGTGACACCCGTACCATATAAATGATTGCTTTAACTTGTTGTACGTTTTTCTAATCCCTAAATGACCAGATGTTGGTATGTCATGACAGTATCTTAAAACGTCTCCTTTCATTTGGAATGATACTACCAGCAAATCTTGTGTATGTTCTAGATGTTCCCATTGGTAAAATAACACGCCATTTTGAATTTTAAGATGATTTTTATGTCTCCAAAATCGTTTCACGGCTGGACTATGTACCATAATTTCTTCTTGTTCGGGTGTGATGTTATTTTCTATCCATATAATCAAAGGAGATAAATCAGGATCCTCTTGTTGAAACTTCCTTATTTCTTCGTTTGTGTAGTGAAAACACCAATTCATTTTCTGTATTTTCCGCACAGTTAAAGGCAATACATCGTCGATATTTTCATCGAATCTTGACCATTGTTCGTGCGCTCTTCTACAAAATTTGCAACTTTTGCAAGGTAACGATTCAAGACTAACTCCAGTTCGGTAGTTGCCACAGTATTCTAATCTATCGGGTATGCGTGAAATTCCATCTGCATTTCCGTGTAATTTGCCTGGTCGATGTTTAACAATCATATTGAATTGACTAAGTTCTTCAATCCACCTGGCAAGCATACCTTCGATGTTCTTGAAATTTAGTAGCCATTGCAAACTATTGTGATCTGTTCTAAGAGTGAATTGGCGTCCTAATAAGTAGTGTCGGAATTGCCGGGTGAAGCGAACTATAGCCAGTAACTCTTTTCTTGTTGTACAGTATTTTCGCTGAGCTGGTTTGAGAACATAGCTACCGTATGCAATTACCTTTTCTTTTCCGGTTTCAGGATCTACTTGTAAAAGTTCCGCTCCAATTGCGGTGTCAGACGCATCCGTATCAAGAATAAATGGACAGTCGGGATCTGGGTAAGCTAAAACGGGTAAATTTGTCATAATTTCGATCAACTTTTCAAAAGCTTTTTGATGTCTGTCTTGCCAAACAAATTTTGCTTTTGGTCCAGTTAATTCGTACAGTGGTTTAGAAATGGCTGTATAATCCTTCATATGTTCCCGGTGATAATTTATAAATCCTAGGAATTTTTCAACTTCTTTCACGCTGTTAGGAACCGGCCATGTTTTAAACTTTTCAAGGTTCTCTGGATTTGCTGCAATTCCATTTTTTGAGAATAACTTGCCCAAGAAGAGGACTTGAGTTTGGAAAAGGATGCATTTTTTCGGCTTGAGTTTTAGGTTGTACCTCCTGAATCTCTCCAGAACTTTCTCAATATTTCGAAGATTTTGAAATTTTTACCTAGTACAATGATGTCGTCAAGGTAAGCGAGTACCTTCTTCCATGTAAGGCCACACATTATGAGTTGTACAACACGCTGGAAAACAGATGGTGCATTGGTTAAACCAAAAGGCATACGGTTATATTCAAAAGAGTCCATATTTTGTAATGAAGGCGGTTTTATTTCGATCATTTTCGTCTATTAAAATTTGCCAATAACCACTGTTCATGTCTAACGTGCTAAACAGAGTATTATTGGAAAGTGTGTCTATGCATTCTTTAATTTTAGGAAGTGGAAAGCTATCCTTTGTAGTAAAGGCGTTTAATTTTCTGTAATCAATACAACAACGGACTTTTCCATCTTTTTTTCTCACAAGCACTGGACTACTTGCCCATTCAGAACTAGAAGGTGATATCACTCCAGAATTTAGCATAGCATTTAAATGCTCTTCTTCTTCCTGTTGAAAATTGAAAGGCGTTCTTTTCATATTTTGTCTAATAGGTGTTGTATCTTTAGTGTCGATTTTCATTTTTATGTCACTGAAGCATCCAGTATCTAAGTCATGTTTCGGAAAGACATCAGCAAAATCAATCAATGTGTTTGCTAGTTGTTTCTCTTCCTCATCAGTAAGGTTTGTTGACGATCGTAGAAATAAATCTTTCAAGTGTTGTGGTATTTCATCTACCAAATCGTCCTTACTTACCCGTCGTATTTGCGGCTCATTGTCGGTGTCATAATTAGTGTTTGTAGTGTCATTATTCGTTGGAATGTCGTCGTTTTGTACATTGCTGTTTCGGTCGGATTCATCCTCAATTACTTCGTGTACTTGCACTGCAATTGCTATAAATTTATCTTTATTGAAGTGTTGTTGTATTTTAGTTGGATTCATGATATTTATAACTGCTTCTTGTCCTCCTTTAACCAAGGTGTGTGGTATTAAAAGCTTGCTGCTTGCGCTGTTTGAGCTGATTACAAACTCTTCATTTTCATCGAGATCACCTACTAAATTAACCTTAGCTCGTACAACTGTTTCTGGAGGAACCACAACTTTATTCTTCATTTGAACTAGGCAGATTTGATATTCATTCATTTCGTCACGAACTACAGTGATGGGTATTTTCGTTTTCTTCACTATCAGTTGATTTTCATTTAAATCTACAATAACATTGTTGGAAACTAAAAAATCCAAGCCTAAAATCATGTCGTCTGAAATCGGAGCTATGTACAAATCTAATTTGTAATCCTTGTCGCCAAGTCGAATTTTAACATTTCTTGCTAATTTTGCTGACATGGTTTGATTCTCGTTGACACCTCGTAATTTAACATCTTGAGATAATTTTGGTTGATTTTTTAACTTTTTGAAAACTGCTTTACTCAAAATCGAAACCTGGGCTCCACTGTCACTGACTGTTCTAATAGAACTGCCATGAATTTTGACGTCTGTTATTACCGAAAGACCTTTTGAATTTTCTTTCCAAAATATTTCTCTAGTTTTTGCTTGATTTCTGCCTGTTCTCTCTCTGCTGTTGGAGTCATTACTAGAATCTCTTCTTTGGTCTTTTTGGGATTTAGTTGATGTTTTATAGTCCTTTGATCGTGGTTTTTCATTGTTATCCTCTTTGGTGTGGTATCTATCTTTATCGTAGTAACGATCTTGTTTTTCGTAATATCTCTCTCTTTTCTCCCGGTATTTTCTGTTTTCTTTACGATGTTCATCTCGATGAACAAACTCGTTATCGGAGCTGTCGTATTTTCGATATTGTTTCTCACTACTCCGGTACTTGCGTCTTTCATCATTGTAATTATCGCGATATCTTCTGCCATAGCGATCATTTCGTCTTTCATATTGTGGTCTCTCAGGTGAAAAGCTTCTCTCCCGTTGGTGTCTTTTATTAGGTCTGTGGTAGCTATTTCCAGAACTATTATCAGTCCTATATGGACTGTAACTTCGTCTCTCTGGCGACCATACGTATCGAGTGTAGTTTCGTTGACGTTCTCGGCGTTCGGGTCTGTAACTTCTTCTCTTCTCTCGGCGTTCAGGCCTGTAGCCTCTTTCATCCCGACGTTCAGATCTGTAGCCTCTTCTCTCTTCTCGATGGTAATAATGTCTTCTTTCTTTCCAAATCTCTCCTCAAGTGTACGTACTAGTTCGTCATAATCGTTTGTAAGCGTAGGAGGTAAGACATCTTTGAACTAAGCAGCTGTTCCTCGTAGACAAATCAAAAGAAAATCCAGTTTATCTTTGCGGCTAATAGATAATTTCTCGGTGATGGATCTGAATGTAGATATGAAGGCTTCAAAGGATTCTTTGCCATTAAAAGTAGGGAGAGATGATATAATCCGGGAAAGCTGGATGTTTAATTGATTTCTTTGTTGATTTCTTTCGCTTCTACCAGGTCTGTAATTTTGATTATTTTCATGATGTCTGTTATGTCTTTCGATAACTTCTCCTATTCGTTGCTGAAAATCTTCTTCGGGCTGTTCTTTTTCTTGTTGTTGATCTTCCCTTCCTTCTTCTTGATGTGTATTTTCTTCCTTATCTGCTATAGCTTCTTCAATGCGAGCCTCCATATGATCGTAAATTTTGGTTTCCAAATTATCTAAGTTGGTACTTGTGGTATTGATTCGTTTTTCAACTTCTTGTACCATTCGGATTAGTTTGTGTGATTTCATGTCCATTTTTTATTCAACTCGACTAACTTCAGAGTGCACTTCGCTGATTTGAATATCTAAACGCTGATTGATTTTGTCTAAATTTTGATCTATTGTTTTATTTATTCGAAATTCTAGCTGCTGCATATCTTATCTCATTCCAAGAATTTCGTTCATGACATCAGACATCGATATTTGTTTTTCAACCCGCTATTCTTCTGTTTGTTTGACTTCGGCATCTGCCTTTGTCTTTTGTCTTGTTGTGGGTTTACTTGGAGTTGCCATTTTGAATGGTATTTGTTTTTTTGTAGATCTAATGTTTTAATTTCTCTTAGGCTGAATTTTCCTATACAATTTTAATTTTGATACTCAGCGAATCTCTTTATTAATTCCAGCCACAAACAGGAAAGCGGCGTACGGAATCAAAGCAAAGAACTCCCTGAGTAGAGATAAAAAAATAAATAAACAATTTTGAAAAATTCCAAGAGAATATGTACGCGTGTGTGTGTTTGTTTGTGTGTGTGTTTCTTTTTTTACATCTAAACAGATTTGCATCAAGTTTTATCCAAAATATTAATTTAGATATTTGATAATAAACTCTTTACAGCTTCAGCCACAAACTGGAAAGCGGCAAGAGAAGTAAGCAAAGAGAAAATTGTCAAATAATTACTACGAATATAAAGAATTTTAAATAAATTGATGCAAAATTTGAAGTGTTTGTTGAATAAATTTATTAATATTGCATAAATTATCACTCAATTTGACAAAATTTGAATGAATCTTATTATTATTCTTGAATAACAATGAATTAATTTGTTATTGATAAGTAAAAGGAGATAAAAATAATTAAAAATTCAATGTAATTTTTGAAACTTTGTACCAAAATCGTGTATGAAATGTATTGAGTATGGCTTGAAATTACAAATCAGTGATGTAGTTGTATGAAAAAATAAAAAAGAATGTGTTGCCGTTTGACATTTTTGAAGTATTTGAATGGTATTTCACAATTTGCAAGGTTTTGAGTGTTTAAAATGAAAAGAATTTAAATTAAAAGTTCTTCTCTTGATTTGAACAAAAACTCAAAACTGCTATGAATATGAAGTATACTGTTGTAGAATTATAACCGAACGCTTCTTGTCTCCTTTCAAGTAGACAAAATGCCGTTAGGTTATCAATGAGTACACACAAATTTCAACTTTACTTCTAACAAGAATATCACACGAATTATACTTTTTCGGGATAAACACAGTTTACGGACACTCGATCTAACAATAATAACCTTTTATGACAATAATTATAATAAGAAATGATAGAAATCGTTTGGTTGAATATTCGAAAATATTTGAATTTCGGGATAAAAATTTGAAAGACTGACCCGCAGAAAAGTTTTGCGGATTCCCTTTCTATGTCAAAGGCCACATTCTCATGGACCGTTTAGAAAAATCAAGAGGCTCTCGGAAAATCGATAGGTGTTCTTTAGGATAATTTCTCGTTATCTAGATCACGTTTTTGTCTCGGAAAATTTCTCTGTAGAAGGTCAGATACAAGATGGCAGAAATGTAAACAAAGGCATTTCTACAACTTATTTGCCAAAATGCATATGAATTATAAACATTTGAGAGTAGAAATTTAGTTCAAGAAAGAATTTAGACGTGATTGCACTAAGTATAGTGAAATACAAGAAGACCCAAAGGTTTAACCTCAATTACTATAGGTTGAGGTCGAATCAGTACCACCTTTGGTACTGCTGAAGTGGTAGGGATGTTATAAGGCAAAACAGACCACATTTAAACCAAAGCCCCAACAAACGATTGTCACAACATATATCTCTGGGCATATGAATTACATATTAATCTGAAATAAGCACAAAATAACTATATTTGTGTTTTTTATTTCTCGATTTTTTTAGAAACGTTCTTTTGGACGGTGTCTCTGGAGCTTCTCTGGTCTGTTTGGAGAGTGGATTCTCAGTTTTCTGATAATCCTTACATTATTTTGGACCGTCTCGAGAAAAAAAGACAGTCTCGGAAAACCGAGACACCTTTCCGTGGACACTTTCTCGGTTTCTCGAGAACTTTTTTGTCTCGGAACCCTACTTCCGGATAAGGTTAGATAAATCACGTGATTTAATGGCGGACATGTAAACAAAAACACATGTTTGATATTGTTACAAATTCAGAACGTTTAATGACATGTCCCAGCTGCAAATCATTGGAATTACGTTAAACATTTCCTGTGGCAAATACGTTGCCTCGAAAGCTGAGACTCGAGAACAATAAATTGAGGTTCAGCTTGTATGACCTTAGTGAGGGCCGAATAGGTAGGAGCCTAACCGTATATTTCAATCAAGTTGTGGGCTAAGTATTTCGGAAATATATATACAGAGAAATATATAATTGTGTATCTTTAAGCGTGTTTTTAAAGCCAAACAAGCTCAAAATAGACAGATTCCACTTTTAAGTTTCTCGATTTTCCGAGACGCGTTCTCGTGGACACCGTCTCTGACCCGTTTCTAGTCTGTTTGGAGAGTGCATTATTTTTTTTCCGAGACGTCCAAAAGAATGCACGGAATAACAACAAAATGGCTATGGTGAAAATCTTTTGGAAATTTCACAAAATCGCAAGAAAATGATATTATGGGTCTTGGGAATTAAATTACCCTAATCCTAAAATAAACTAATACTACTGTTGCACAAGTACTATATACGTAAGTATGATTTCTGGACTTTAGGGCAAACTACCTAATTGCTAATAAACTAGTTGATAATCTAGAAAATGACACGATCAGATCTCTAATCATAAACCGAGCTAACCCTAGCTATGTGGAATTTTTTGTCGATCTTTACTCTATATAGCAGAAATTCGACTTTTATTTTTTACATATCGCTCAACGTATAATCGAGTTTTCAAGTTATTTTAATAGGTACGAGTAAATGTGAATTTCGGATAAATCACCTTCATTCGCCAAAATATGTATACAAATGATATACTATATTACCAGACGTGTCTGTCACTCAACTGTTTTGACAGCCTGCGCCTTGAGAAAGGCACTTAAACTTCAACGTCACAAAATTAATTTTAAGGAAAAATATATTAATGTAGATAATTAGCATTTCCTACCGTTTTATTTGATATCCAAGGCTATATACATTCAGATATGAACTTAGAAATTTTCAAATTGCGTTGCTATGGTAGTATAAAAAACAACAAAGATCTGTGGCGCGAACTTTCAAACTCAATTTTTATCCAAAGTACATATTACTATTTTCAAAATTTCTCATCCGATGGCTTTATATGACGAATATCCACGTAATAACCTTCTACAACTGGTACCACTTGTAGGAAAACTCACCTAATTGAGGATTTATAACTTCTTGCTTAAATGGTCTTTGCCGTAGACAATGTAAAGTGGTTAACTGCTCAGGCCAGGAAATCCGCAGTAAGTTGTTGCTGGTAGTTGATCGATGCACAGGTCGCAGATGAGGCTCCATACAAGATCACTAAACCAAGCTGAACAATTCTACGCCGAACCCAGCTAAACTAACTTCTAATAAGCGTTACTGATAAAATACTGTTAACTAATTTCACTACAATATATTCTTAATAATTATAAGTGTTATCGGCCCACACTAACAAAAAATACGAGCTTTTCTTTTATCATTTAAATTAAGATTTCTATTTAGCAGCCCAAAACGGTCTTGTGTGAGCTTGTTTAATCTGATGGACAGGTAAACCTGAGTATTTTAAATCGATTTTCAAGTCTACAGATTGTTTTAATGACGTAGTCACAGCAGTTTTACAGCATGTTGGTGGGCAGTGCGATCCAGAAATCACCACATAAAAAATTAATACGTAAAGGGTTGAAATTCAACGCTTACAAATTCTATCCGAACTTTATAAATTAGGAATACAATGAGCCATAGGAATTTACAAACTTAAATAATATTTGTGAGCTGATAAATATCCCCAACACTTACACGACCGAAGTAGCAGGTACTCAATGAGGCGTTTGAGCGCCCCTTGTACCGGAATGTTTATTTATTTTTCCTAAGTAATGAAATCTGGTATTGTCAGTTTCACTTTCTACATTGTCTCAGGTAAAAAGACGTTGAACATTAAAATAACACTCCGTCGATGTTCATAAATGATAATGGTAAATACGTTTCAAAACCAACTGAGAGAATGTGAAGTAGGAAGGACATATTTCTATGTTCGTTCATCTTATGCATCTAATTAAAACACAGTCTACTAATGGGCATTTTACAGAAAAGCCTCAATCTTCCGAAACATGGCAGCTATTCACAATCAATAACATTATGCAATTTCGTGATAACACTGTGCTATTTATATCTAAAATTAAGGTTATGCGTAGCTTAACTTTTGTGAAAACCCTTATATTCGCCATTATGGGCATGTCTGTTGATGGTGTATATTACATGGAATGAAGAAATTGAATACTTACAGAGAAATTATTCAGTTTTGTGCAAAATAATATAGAAATAGTATAGGAATAGCATAGTATAGAACACCTTTGATATCTACAAGTAAGTTTTAAAAACATTTACTCTGTGCAAAGCTAGTACTTTAATGGACTTTCGTCAATTATTCACCAGACAATGCGCAATTTAAATTTTTAATTTGTTAAAGCATCACCTGGTAACTGCAAATGGCAGCACTGTTTTAAAAAAAATCAGAATCTAATCATTTTGAATGAAACCGTTAACACAATTTACGTTTTCTGCAGGAGATGTGATGCTATAATAAATGATACCACAAAATACCACTATATGGAGGTACAAGCCATTGACACTTAGGCTTAGGACTTCCTTATGTGTGACAAAAATCCTGTATACATTGATTTGTGTCCATTAGGCGAATGGTAACGTTGGGAGGAAAACAATACTTGCTTTCTGAATATGAATTAGGAATAAACTGGAATGAAGCGAAAGGAGTTTGTGAGATAACACACAGTGCAAACCAAGTGGCAATAACTTCAGAAGAAGAGAATAATCACATAAAGGCGCTGACTAGTGGCCTGCTGTCGT
Source organism: Protula sp. h YS-2021 (assembly GCA_949752745.1). Lineage (NCBI taxonomy): Eukaryota > Metazoa > Annelida > Polychaeta > Sabellida > Serpulidae > Protula > Protula sp. h YS-2021. The sequence continues at coordinate 96,738,904 of OX457026.1, forward strand.
AATGCTGTTCTCATTATTTAATGAGTTATACAATTCTAAAATATGAACTTCAGATAAGCACCATCATATAACTTCACCATCATATCACCATCATATCACTGATGGGCTCGAAGTTTAAATCTGTGAAATTTTTCTCAATGCTTATTTTCGTAACTATGTATTTTAAAGCTGTGAACCTAGTGGCCTACTCTATTTTGGAGACTGTATTGCCACAGTGTATTTCGAAAGTAAAAATATCACCACGGTATTGCCCTTTAAAGGGGTTTTGGATGGTGGATTGGATTGCAACAAGGCGAATCGCACTGCGCATGGGCTGGAGTAGAAGTAGTGGATTGTGCCCAGTGTCGAGAGTCATGGCAATGGACCGATGGCACAGCAGTGCAGTACTATCAATGGGTTGACTTAGAACCAACGCTTAGAAACATGTGTGGACGTCTAAAAGGACGAGGGGTGGTTAAGTGGATGGTGTAACAATAAAGCTCGCTACATAAGTTACAATTAATTCTATGTATGTTTCCAGTTTCCAGCCAAATGCAATATAATGTCCAGTGTCCAAATTCTAGATTTAATTTTTTTAAATCTAAAGGACCAATATTCGTTAGAAGGCTAATATTTAGTCCCCGAAGCATAGCATTATAAAAGTCGTATTGCATTTGTTGTCATAATGATATTGTACATACAAGCATATGCATCTATCATCTTTGCGAGAACAATGCGACATGTGTGGCCAACGGAGAAGGTTATCTGTGTCAGTGCGCAGCTGTATACTATGGACTATACTGCCAAGAAAGTAGGTTGTGTTGATGCGCGGTTTGCATTTAGGACCAAGGCGCATGTTTACTTAGCTTGCGTTGATGTGCGGTGCTTATTTTTGACCAGTGCGGATGTTTAAATAGTAACTGCGCATCAACACAAGTTGAATAACCGGATAAAAACTGTAGGATAAGATGCATTTTGAGGTGTGCTCTTCAAAAATTTCCACCAAAATTAATAATTTCCCAAATCGAGTCAAAAAGCACAAGCTAAAAAATATATGAAATCGGATAAAAACTAGGAGAAATGTATTTTAAAATTTTTTATTCAAAAATTTATTCACAAACTGTCCTACCGACTAAAAAGCACAAGTCGTATGCTCGACCCCCTAGGGTCACCTCATGCCAAAAATAAATGACATCGCATCATAAATGTAGCAGATTAGTTGCATTATTTTCCAACAGATTGTTTTCCAGGACAGCTGATCAACGGACTTTGACGGACTCCCTTATGTGGTTTGTTTTTTTTGCTCAATGGGTGCTTATGTGGCTACCTCATAAGAACCACCACATAAGGAACAAAAACTACATAAGTGATGGCTGTATCGAAAATCTACCACAAAGCATAATCATTTTGGGCACAGACGTACGGACGGATAGATATACGGAGAGACGGGCGGATACGAGGCGTTTCTATATCCCCTGCTCTCGGCTTGGGCGGCTGGGGATAGAATTGCTTCGAAGGGAGAGGCATGTGCCCTCGATAAGCCTTGGATATACAAAAATTTAAACTCGCAATCATTTCAGTAACTATAATATATTTCTGGTGTACCTCCCGCTACTGGATAGGTTTGCGACAGGGAAACTGGGAATGTACATTCCGGAATGTTGAACAGGACACTTGCAGGCGGTGTCGGAAATCATGGACTTGGTATGACGGTACCCCAAATGACGTTTCATGATTAGTACAGTGATGAGCCACAAGCCTATGGGTGCGAAAGAATAAACCGAGGTGGTTGGGCTGAAGGATCTTGTGGGTGGGCGTATCGTCGTATTTTTAAACAGCGTAAGTTTTTTTACTATCATATCCAAAAATACACAGGCAATTTACGGTAAAGTATTCGGCTTCTTTTTGCCGTATTGTACATGTATTTACTATGCTGTCGGTGACAATCGAAAAAAGATGTTTTTATCTGCAAGCCCGGTATTCGAATATTGTCAGATTTTGGTTAAATTTGTAAGACATTCGGAGTTTGACCTCTGAATTTAAACCGTAAATCAACATTGTTTCGGTGGCGATTTTTTCGGTAAAAAGTGACGTTAAAACAAGAAGTCAATAAATTGTGTGCTTGTGATGTTCGTCGAGTCGTAGTGACATTGCTATGTGGAAACGATGGAATTCATTGTAAAACCGGAAATGGAACTATCTGAAAGTAAACAATTCTATGTGTTAGCGCAATCTAGATTTTGTATGTAGCATCTGTAAAGCAATGAATTCTTTCAAAGAAAATTACGCCATGAAAGATATGCACTTTGGGGGGGGGGATTGCGTGAAATTTATTAATTTTTTCTTTTTAATTTTTTCAACAGTTCAGTACCTATATCTGGAAAAATGTCATAAGAGTGAGTGTTATTAGGCTATTTGCCAGATAAATCGACCACTGCTTATTTACTTTTATGTTTTAAACATACATGAAAACACTGTAATGAGGCTTTGCTAGGAAATTTTCAAACAAGATTTGTATGAAACTTTGAATTGTGTTCATGGGCAATGCATGGCAGCGAATGGCTCCGCAAAATGCACGTGCGGTAGAAGATACGCTGCTCCAAGCTGCAATAAGGTAACATTTGCAGACAACTGTATTGTACAAACTGTGGCACAGGTAATATTTGCGGACAAATGCAATGTCCAAACTGCGACACATGTAATATTTGCGGACAAATGCAGTGTTCAGACTGTGACACAGGTAATAGTCGCCAACAATAGTATTGTCCAAACTGTGACACAGGTAATATTAGCAGACAATGCATTTTCCAAACTGTGAAACAAGTAATATTAGCGGACAAATTCATTGAAGTTGTCGTGCTTCCTTTGAAATTTACGATATGTTCCAAGCATAAATTGAAAGTTTTGTCCTATAATTACTATGTTTTTGAAAATGTGTGTCGATTTAATTGCTGTTTTGAACTTATTATGAACTGTTCAAATGTTTGCAAAACGTAATTTTCGACATTTTTACTGCTAGGGCTTCTAAGTCTGTAATTATTTTATAACGTTTAATTTTCTAGTTAGCATAGAATTACCTGCTTGTATGTTTCAAGCCGTACATCTTAGAAGTCGATCCCTGGTTATTGGCTACTTTTTTTCGAGCTGCAGCTGCAGGTGTGACTGTTTAATGGATATGGCCTGTTAATCCCTTGACACAGGAGCTTATGAAATCCAGAAAATCTGAGTTTGAACTCATAAGAGGTAGCAAATTTCGAGACCCTGGTTCATTAGCCACCACAAAAAATTCGCTAAAATATGCATGTTGGGTGAAAAAGAAAAATACCTAAACTTATCCGCCTTTGCTTTCAACTTGAAATCAAGTAGTGTTATTTACTGGTCGAGACTTTGTTATAAACTAGGCAAAAGTCATATATTACTTTAGCAGAGTTAGGCTAATCTATGAACTCGATCGGTTCTCATAGCCAGTTCAATTTTATTCGAGGAACGGGGTGTCTAGAATTTAACGACTGTGAGGGAAGTTAGCATAAAAATACAAGACTCTAAAATTATCATTAACGGTGCTTTTAGATGGAGAAAAAAACAAGGATAAGAACGCCGCGAGGCCCAGAATAGAAGTGTAGAGATACTTGTTACTATAACAAATTTTCTGCTCAAAATGGGGGGGGGGGGGGTTGCCTTACATTGTCCCCTTTTTCATCCTTCTACATACCCTTCTATCCTATACCTTACCATATATTTGTGCAGCACATTACTCCCTCTTTTATAATCATGACAAACTAATATACCTGTACCTACATGTCATGCCTTGATCAGCATTTAAAGGTAACTCAGTGTTGGTCCGAAAAATAAATTTGTATTGCACAAGAGAGTAGATAAGGTAGGGGATGAATGGAAAGATCGATAGGCGTGTGGAAAAATTACAATAAGAGCCAGATCAAGTCACAAATTCTGATGGTGTTTACTAGTAACTAAGTCCCAGAAGTGGTCTTAATTCCGAGGGTTGAAGACAGCCATTGTCAGCTGTAGTTTCGAACGCGTCACAAGATACGTGTGAAAGCACCGTAAAATTTCTGGTCCCGTAGGTGGTCTTAATCCCTGGTTCAATCTGTCCAGCGTAATCACTGAAAATATCTACTAGTTAAAATCAATTAATAAGAACAAAATTAATTTAATTAGTAAATCTCAAGGTCGGATCCAGGGGATATTGGGGCACGTGCTCCTATTTTGAGAATGCTTATCTGTGGAGGCCAATACCCGCTATCCGGAAGACAAATTGTGGCCTTTTACATGATTATGCAAAGTTTGCCCCGATCCCGTGGCCACATTCATCCTTAAATCCTTCGAGAAATTAAAGCATGCGTACTTGACCATTTTTGGTCAATGTCTTCCCATCATCGATCTGGATATTCGACTTGAATGACTGAAAACATCCATTTTGCGTAGCACTCCTGAAATATTTTCTCCATAGCTCTGTCTTCTTCTATGCTTCACTTTTAATGTATGCAGTATGTTATCCCTTTTATACCCTTAACAGTCCTCTGGCGAACAAAATTTCCATCTGGTAGGATTTGATTGGTGAAGAAAAGGGTGATGGTATTGATCTAAAATATGGATTTGCAGTTAATAGTACCAATTTTGTTTGAAAACAGCATTCTTTCTACATCTTATACACGTTTTACCGTAAGCCCTTTCACGCATACATATACATATAAGAAAGTGTGGGAAGAATGACTTGAAATGAATATCGTGAACCCCTTTCACACAAAAGAGAGGTTGAAATCATGCTGAGCAATTTACTGAAAAGATGCTTGCTTAAAATTTTGATAACTGACGTCATCAGTGACCTCATCAATAAAACACTTTAAGCCTTACTGAAATATATAGTGAAAAAAATTGTTGAAATTGACGCAGTAGTTTTAAAGATATGCTCGTTTGACATTTTTAGTACATGACGTCCCGAACGTGCTCGGATGGGAGTAGTGTAAAAGTGGGGGTTTAAAAACGTGGTGTTTTGAAAGCCCCATGGGGTTTTTAAAACAGTGACGTCATATTGACGTCATATTAACGTCATATTGACGTCATATTGTTACCATATGGTTATCATATGGTTACCATATGGTTACCATATGGTTATCATATGGACGTCATAATGACGTCACGTGGTGTTTTGATAGCCCCATGGGGTTTTTAAAACAGTGACGTCATTTTGACGTGATCTAGACGTGTTATGGAGGTGATATGGAGGTGATATAGAGGTGATATGGAGGTGATATGAACGTCATATGAACTTCATATGAACGTCATAATGACGTAATATGGAGAGTGGGCGGCCATTCAAACGGGCGGCCATTCAAACAACCATTCAAACGGGTGGCCATTCAAACGACCATTCAAACGAGCAGCCGCACAAAATGGCACCCGGACAAAATGGCACCCGGACAAAATGGCACCCGGACAAAATGGCACCCGGCCAAAATGGCACCCGGACAAAATAACATCCGGACAAAATGGCATCCGGACAAAATGGCACCCGAGCATTCGAGCAATCAAGCACTTGAGCACTCGAGCACTTGAGCACCCGAGCACTCGAGCACTTGAGCACCCGGACAGCAAAGGGCTCATAGACACCTGGTTAGAGCTGGCCTGCTGTGTATTTTGACCCATCAATGACGTCACACAGAATTGCAAAGATTGACTTAAGCCTGCATAGAGTGCCCCGGGAGGACGGTGAGTCGTTGAGCCAGTGGCCTAAAAGTGGCCCCCCCCCCCCGCCCAGCTACAGGGAGCCCCCCCCGCCCAGCTACCTAGTGAGCCCCCCCCCCCCCCCCGCCCATGGTGGTTTTAGCCGCTGGCTCACGGCTCACCGCAGACCACTCTATGTATACAAGCAATGGCAACTCTTTTTTTTTTAGCTTTCTCTCTCGAAACACACAGCAGACCAGACTGGTAACGGGTCAGTCGGACAAACGGACGCCCGGACTACCCGGACAAACGGACACTCGGACAAACGGACAGTCTTTTTTTGTTTTTTTTTTTACCTCTCTCTCCACACACACCAAATCACGGTAGCAACTGTTTTTTAGGGCTTTTCTCGTTCTCCAAGCACACACACCACCACTAATGGATTGCCGTGGCAGCAATTAAAAATGAGCACTCTTTTCCTTAAGGAAGAGAGGTCTCCATGCATTGCGACCATGTCCAAGCAACAATCCTTTCTTTAAAGCTTTCTCACTCTTGTAACACCTATGGCAACCAAACCAACGGACACCCAGACACACAGACACCCAGACACGGACACCCAGACACACGGACACCCACAAATTCGTTTTTTTTTAATTTTTATCCCTCTCTCTCTCCACACACACCAAATCACGGCAGCAACTGTTTTTCAGGGCTTTTCTCGTTCTCCCAGCACAGACACACCTTCACTAATGGATTGCCGTAGCAGCAATTAGAAGTGACCTAAATAAGAGACGCTATTTTTAACTCAAGAGCTCACACACACCGCGGCGGCTACAGCGTTCCAAATACGGTAGCAAACGCAGCCACCCTTTCTTTCTCGAGCGGTGCCCATCTTTTTTATCCATTCTTTATCTTTTGCTCTGTCTATCCACGACAGTCAGACAAACAAACAATGATTTTTTTCCCTCACATTTTCTTTTGCTCTATCTCTCTCTCCACACATATAGCACCTACGGGAGACGGACATACGGAAAATCTTTTTTTTTTGCTTTCTCGCTAATGGCTTGCCGTAGAAGCAATTAAAACTGGGCAGCCATTGCTGTCTTAATGAAACTATTTTTAACCCAGAGCTCTATCTCTGCGCATGCACACGTGACACGGCAACTAGGCAGTCTTTTTGTTGTTTCGATTTTCTCGCTCTGTCTCCCTACATATACTAACCACACACGACTCATTTAGCGTTTTCCTTTCTTTAGTCATTCTTTTTTTTACCCAGTCCCTCTCTTTCACTTTTAAACGAGGGTCGTATCCATGGCGGTTACGTCAGAAAACACAGCCTCTCTTTCACTCTTTCTCGAACGGTGCCCATCTTTTTTATCCACATTTTTTCTTTTGCTCTGTCAATCCACGACAGTCAGGCAAGCAAACAAGGATTTTTTTCCCTCACATTTTCTTTTGCTCTATCTCTCTCTCCACACATATAAGACCTACAGGAGACGGGCAAACGGACAATCATTTTTTTTTCTTGTTTTTTCTTGCTTTCTCGCTAATGGCTTGCCGTAGAAGCAATTAAAACTGAACAAGCACTGAGATGGGAGCTTTTTATACCCAAGCAGCAATTTGTTTTGCTTTCTCACTCTCTTCACACACGTTTATTTCATAAGCCAGGGTATTTTTAACCCAGGCAGCAATTTGTTTTGCTTTCTCAGACGGGCAGACAGACAATCATTTTTTTTATTTTTTAATCTCTCTCTTCACACACACATAACACATCAGACGGTCAGACGGACAGATTTAGCGTTTCATTTCTCAAGCCAGGGTATTTTTAACCCAAGCAGCAATTTGTTTCGCTTTCTCAGACAGTCAGACGGACAGATTTAGCGTTTCATTTCTCATGCCAGGGTATTTTTAACCCAGGCAGCAATTTGTTTAGCTTTCTCAGACGGACAGATGGGGGGTATAAATCAATGATTTATAGACCCCCTTTTTTTAGCATTTCCCACACTCTCATGCATACACATACATACTAACACCATGACACGATGAGTGTTCATTTCTTAATAATGGGAGGCCGCTAAAAAGCAGCCGTGGAGGAATTTTCTTCGGTCAGCCGTTGCTTCCCCTGCCGCCGCTTCCCCTGCCTCTACCTCTAGCGCCGCCGCTACCTCTGCCTCTGCCGCTGCCGTCATCCTCCCTACAGCCGACCTTCCTCCTATGCGCCGCTATCGTGGCCTTGTTTGACTTGAAACCATTGCCGTAAACTTCACAAAAATGATAATCGGGCAGTTGGGCTATTTTACATTCCTGTTCGTGAACTCGCATATTTTTAGTTCCTGCCGGAATTCCAAAAAGGCAGAACTCACAGTACTGCACTGTATTGCCCGTATCCAAGATTTCGACAACCTCCTGAAGTGTTGACTCTTTGCTAGAGCCATCCTCCAGTTTCAAGTCAACCAGTTCCACGGTGCGGTTCAAATCGGAAGGTGACTGCATAAGGCTGAAGTCCACCTGCGTGAGGTCCGTTATACTGGCGACAGCGGCTGCTAGCTCTTCCTCAGGAGCTGGTGTCACTGTCTCCGGCTTGGTAACTGTGGCGCTAGGAAGACATCGCCGTTTGACTACAACTTCTTCCGCCGGAACCTTCAAGACAGTGACATCAGCTACCGTTGGAATCGCTATCGGCAGAGTCGTCAGCGTCGACGCCGTGGTTGCAGATGGAGTCGCCTTGACAGGGGTCGCCGCCGTCGTAGTTGTTGCTGCTGTGGTCCTGGCTGGCCTTTCTTCCTGGCAGGGCGGCGGGTCCTGGCTCCTGTCGAGCAACCTCTCCCTCCGGCGCTTGTATCCTTCCTCCGCCGCCCTGCCAAACCGGTTGAACTGTTCTTCAGGTCTGTTCCTGAGAAAATTCCTCCACTTTCGAAATTGAAATGTTTGGTATTCTATATAGATCTCTTCCCAGAGATCTATATCCTTCTCTGATAAGTAGTAGCGAGCCCGAAGCTCTGGCGAAAAGAATTCGTCTTTGTATTGCATTTTTTTGTTGTTGCTCCTTCAATGATCAAAAGCAGACTGACTGCACACAGTGCGAGGCTGCTATTATATAGGACCCCCCCCCCAGAGGCAGAAGCAGACTGCATATAGTGGGGACCCCCCCCCCCCCCCGCCCAGCTACCTAGTGAGCCCCCCCCCCCCGCCCAGCTACCTAGTGAGCCCCCCCCCAGCTACTTTTTACGCCGCTTGCTCACGGCTCACCGTCAGTAGTATAAAAAGGTCGGGTCGACACCACTCTAATCATTGCATTGCCAAACCATCATGGAGACGTCTCGAAAAGCAACAACGGCTAGCAACATGGAAATTGATAGCCTTTTTAGCAATGACACAATGGCTTTTACAGATGCAGTTTTAACTGCAGAGGAGACTGCTGCCTTCCTAAGTACACTAACAGAAGCTGAAAAAGCCTTGGAGGAAGCATTAGGGGCTCCGTCAGACGTGTCTACAGTACAGCAAACTAGGCCTGAAGAAGTAAAGCCAGTACAGCAAGCAATGCCCGATCCCGAGGGATCTGACTATCCGTTCTGGGTTGCCAATGCGCTTGTAAATGGTAGCGCCAAACCACTAAGTACAAAGTTACAGGCTCATCTAGAGCATCTTGAGGAGGAAGAAGTGGTCATGTCAAGCGATGACGACGGTGACGACGACGATGACGACAACGACGGTGATGACGACAATGACGACAATGACGACAGCGACGACGATGAAAAGCAGCTCAAATCTAAATTCGAATTGAGCAAAACTATTCCTGTTACTGAGGAAGACGTCACGCTGTTAAAACGAAACTTTCAAGCAGTGATTCCTCTGATGGATTGTAACATTTATGGTGCTTATGTGAAGAAGGCTTTTTCGATCAGCACACATACATGTACCTAACGGAAGAAGTGAACACTGTCATTCAGCTTATCTACATGCTAGAAGGAAACATAGAGCATCTTCCCGCGTCAGAGCCACAGTTCTCCGAAGCCATGACCCGACGTTTCGTTCAACTTATTAGAAGTCTCCATGAGGAACTTTTTAAGACTTTATGTCTACCGGAGCCAAAGGGTGTTGATGCGGATCGCGATTCCAAATGTGCAAAGGTCATGCTACATGGCTTCAAGTACCTTGAAGAACGTATTAAGGTGTATGATATGATGGCTTACCTCTATGAAAATGGACATTTCACCATGCCAATGCTCTTTCAATGGATAAGTGGGAGTCGCAAACGAGGAGACTTTTTAGTGATTGTCATGAGACAATCTCTAACAGACGGTTTACCAACAGCCTTTCTGGATGGTTTCAACGAGATCACTCCGCGATTTTGCAAACATCTCATGAAAACATACATGTAATGTCCATATAAAAGGAGTGAGGTGTCAAGTGCAGTCATCATTCGACGCGCAGCCATGGAGAAGACAAGCAGCTTTAAAATTAGTGCAAACTTAACCATTACTGTGGAGCATGGACAATTTGGATTATTTATTCGAATCAAACGTGGAGAGAGATGGCTTGCTTTATCACCATCCTTGTGGAAGATTCTGTGCCTGAACTTAGCAAGATTACGCGACATTGGCTTCAAACTGTACTTAACGCAAACGAAGTGGCTTGAAGTCATTTCATACTTGGATATGCGCTATGTGAGTTTTGTGCAAGCATCACTGTTTGAAGGGAAAGAATACAAGTTTTACATCAACATGAATGATGGTGAATGGGAGACATTGCTTCAGGAGATGGATAGCATTAATTCAACTTTATCACCATGTACGGAATGTCATGGTAAGAAAACTCCTATCAAGCTGCAAAAGGACAAACGGATGAAAGTGTCAAAGTTATCCAAGAAAAGACTGGCTGAAGTTCAATTGGAGAATATGGATGTGCAAAATCAACTTGGACTTACCTGTGAATATTGTGGTGCTTACGGATATGCTGAGGATTATGATTGTCACTGCCACAAGTACAATTGCAAGTTGTGTGAACCAGACAACTTCTGCAACAAGTGCGGCTCACTAACTGTTTCTGCGGAGTAAGACTGAGAGTCATTTGCTTACCAGCCGTCACAGTGTGCAGTCGTGTTATATGGACATGTGAAAGATGGATGTAGAAACGTGTTTCAAGGACAAGTATGTGGACTACATGATAAGTGAACTGGCACGTTTTGGATCTATTCAACAACAACTGCAGCACTTTGACATTTTTTGGGAACTGGCTCATTCCACGTTGAACGTACCAAACTTACGCGAGGATTTCATCAAAGAGTGTATGTTTTCAAACATTGATGGAGCTGAGGAGTTTGATGTGGAAGCAGCATATCACTTTGCTCGATTTGATCCAAGACTGTTTGATGAAGTGAGAGAGTGGTTAATCTACATTGCAGTATAATGTCAGACATTACATTGAGACAATATATTGTGCAAAAAACATATTGTGAAGAAATGCTATTAGCTGTAAAAAAGTTTGCATGTTTAGTATGTCCTGCTTGTCAAAATGAAGAGTGTTCAGAACATATGTGTCATTCTACATGTGTCTATACATATTGGAATGAAGCTAAATATTACATTCATTTAGATAAAGTGTTAGATAATGCAAATCAACGTTGTGAAAAATATGGTGTAGATGCTATCACATTTGATGAATTGAGTAGTTGGTTAATATACATTGAAGATCAATGGACTCCAATTATTCACACCATTGTATCAATACTTGATTTGTAAGATATGTTGATAAAATAAAATTTAACATGTGTTGATAAAATGCATGATATGTTGATAAAATGCAAGATGTGTTGATAAAATATAATGCAAGATATGTTAACAAGTGTTAATCATTTAGTGTTAACATGTCGACATGGAAAGACTACTTAACCAATATTTACTTTAAACCTGGTCAACCCGGGGCATTTGCTGGTCCTTACAAACTTTATCACATATTAAAAAACATGATCAACCAGTCACTCATTCACAAGTGAAGAAATGGTTACAGGATCAAGATGCCTTCAGTTTACTACAACCTGTAAAATACAGGTTTAAAAGGCAACGTGTCATTACACGTGGAATTGATGACATGTGGGATATTGATTTAGCTGACATGGGAAACATAGCTTCCTATAATGATGACACCCACTTTTTATTAGTTATCATTGATGTGTTTTCCAAATATTTGTGGGTGCAGCCAATGCCTAATAAATCACATACCAGCGTCATAGAAGCCTTTCAAAAGATTTTTCATGAAACACAACGAAGACCACGAACTCTAAGGTCAGATAAAGGAACTGAATTTAAAAACAGATGGGTAAAAGCATTTTTGAAGAAGGAGGGAATACATGCCTATACGACAAAGAATGAAACCAAAGCCAACTTTGCTGAGAGAGTCATTCGTACTCTAAAGGGAATGATGCATCGATATTTCCTTCATAATCAAACGTATCGATATATGGACATCCTTCCAGACTTAGTGTATAATTATAACCATAGACCTCATGGCTCCCTCCCTAATAAGTATGCTCCTGCAGACATTCGTAAAGACATAGAATCGAAAGTGTGGAAGTATATGTATGTAGACAAATTGAAATTAAAACCAAAGAAGAAAAAACCCTACAAATTTAAAATTGGTGATCAGGTTCGCATTTCTCACATGAAATATGTATTTCAACGGGATTATCATATAAAGTGGACGCAAGAAGTGTTCATTATCACACATCGTTGTTAGAAGCAAGGAATACACTTGTATCGTGTGAAAGACTTTTTGGATGAAGATATTGACGGACATTTTTATGAAGAAGAACTGCAGAAAGTGACAAAAGATATTGAATCAGTCTACAGAATTGAAAAGGTCTTGAAAACACGAAAAAGACGAGGTGTTAAAGAATTATTTGTGAAGTGTTTAGGTTGGCCAAAGAAGTTTAACAGTTGGGTGAAAGAAACAGATATTCGAAAATGAAGCATCCATTCACGTGTTTGGTCTCTGGACCTACAGGCAGTGGTAAAACTTCTCTAGTTAGAGAAATTCTAGAACAAAAGTTAATTAAACCCTCTCCAAAAACCATTTTATGGCTCTATGCAGCAGATCAGCCTTTGTATAAGGGAATGAAAGGTGTGGAATTTTACCAAGGCATTCCAGATAACATTGAAGAGCGTTTTAACCCGAAAAAACCAAACTTACTCATCATTGATGACTTAATGACCAAATGTCATAGTGATGAACGCATGACACGTCTATTTAGTGTTGGCAGCAGTCATCAAAATCTAAGCATTATTTTTATTGTGCATAATTTGTTTCATCATGGTAGAGAAATGCGTAATATTAGTTTGAATACACATTACATCATTCTGTTTAAAAATCCTAGAGACAGTCAAGAAATAAGTACATTAGCGCGACAAATGTATCCTGGAAAATCTCAATTTCTCATAGAAGCCTATCAAGATGCTACCAGCAAACCTCACGGCTATTTATTTATTGATTTGAAGCCGAAGACAAATGATCAACTACGTATTCGTACAGGCATTTTACCAAAAGATACACATTACGTATATGTTGATAAGGTGGCGTATGAACAAGAACCAAGTCACTTAACCATTCGCAGCCAAGATGTCTAAACGTATTCAAGCGAATCAACCTTTCCTTCACTTGCTTGCACGCAGCGGGCCTAAACGACGTAAATCCTTACTACAACAAGCTACTAAGGAGGAATTAACTAGCTTGTTTGAAATTTGTTTGAATATATTGCGAGGACATTTACCCTTAAGCTCAAAAAGGTATAAGTTATTCAAGCGTGAACGTCATACCCTACGTACACTGGCAAATAAGAAGATATCACTTCGAAGAAAAAAGAAGTTGGTTAATCAGAAAGGAGGATTTATTGGAGCTATTGCTAAATTTGCATTACCCTTGTTAGCTCAGTTGCTGTTAAAATGAAACATACTTTGAAAATGGTTCTCATTCCTGAATATGAATATAAAATGTTGTTAGAAAAGAAGGGAAAAGATGTTGAAATCAAAACGAAAGTGAATAAACTTTTACGTGGGAAACGAACTCGTGAAAAGCAATAGAAATGTCTCAAGTGCTTGGACGTCATTTACGAACAATTCAATCACAACAACAACGACAAAAGTCTGTTACAGCATCTAATGCAGAAAAATCAGAAAAGTCTCAACAGTTTCTAAACCATTTTCAACCTATTTATCATGTAAAACTAACACAACTTCTGGCAGAACTTAAGAAATATGGTACGAGATGGACAGATAAAAATGAACTTGTTTTAAAAACAGGTACTGTCATTACAAATTCTAACATTATTGATTTGTTGAAAGAAGCATTGGTTGCTACAAAAAGAAAAGAACGACGAGAACCACCGCGTGGTTGGAAGCAGTTTATTGAGGAAATTGTAGACGCTAATATTCCAAAAACTGTTTTTGGCAAAAAGACAACTCGTGAAGATATTACAAAAGAGCAACAACAACGTCAACAAAGATTGTTTCCAGAAGAATGGGAAACTTTTTAACATGGATTAAAGAGCTATGGTGTTGTTGTTGTAAAGAAAATGGAAATAAAAATACTATTCCTGTAAAAATTAGGTGTGTTAGTGCTTGTTGTCAGGGAGAAGTAGTAGATACCAATTTAGATCATGTAGATAGCAATTTAGACAATAATGTGGACAGCAATGTAGAAAGTGAGGATGAAGAGTGTCAAACATGAAGTAATGTATATACACATCTAGTCTATCTACATCACATAAACGATTTAGCTGCCATGGAGTCAACAAGTTTTTACATTACTTTACCCAGCAATGCTAGTATGAACTATTATCCCAACAACAAGACTTCGAATTATCAAATTCGTATGCCTCGAACCATCTATCTGAACGGAAAATATGAAGTGGCTTTAGCTGAGTTTCAATATCCACATACATGGACAAACATGAGACATGGAATGGACTATTCTATTCAGTATCAACAACAACCACTGAATAATGTTGTTCTTGACACAATCAATATTCCTTATGGTTACTACAGATCCATACAAGAGATATGTCAGGCAGTCAATAAAGAAGCAACTAATTCTATGAAAGATGACCTTAAAGAAGCTATTCAGATAAAGTATGATAAAATTAGACGACGTGTTTTTCTATTTCTAAATTACGGCTTTGAAGTGTCATTCTCAACTGGATTAGCTGAGATTTTAGGATTTATCCCAGATCAATGGTATACTGAAACGTGCACAGCTGAACATAAAGCCGATGTGAAACAGGGATTTTATACACTATATGTGTACTGTAGTATTTGTGAGCCACAAGTTGTTGGTGATTATTATGTTCCTTTGCTACGTTCTGTTGGAATACAAGGACATGATGGAGACATTATCATGAAAACTTATGGAGAACCTCATTATGTTCCTGTAAACACATCCAAATTTGACGTGATAGAAATGAATATTAAGGACGACACAGGCCATAATGTTCCATTTCAAACTGGAAAGGTGATCTGTAAACTTCATTTTCGACCAAAAGCATTATGAAAGCAAACACACACAATCCATCTATTTATCGCAACCATTTTCTTCGTCAAGTGGGTGGAGAATTACCAGGATTTAAAGGAGCGCGAATACAATATGGAGATGGTATTGGTTCAATACTGGGATCATTGGCTCGAAAAGCTATTCCACTGCTTAAGACAGGGGCTAAAATCGTTGCACCACATCTTAAAAGGGCTGCAAAAGATATCGCGAAAGATGTTACAGGTCGAGTAGCACAACGTATGTTTGGTGGTGGGTTACGAGGACAAAAGAGACCGAAACGAGCAAAACGTGTCAGAAGGCGAAAGGCAGCTAAACGGATAACATCAAAAAAACATAAGAAAGATATTTTTTAATCATGTCTTTAATTCATAATCATTCTTGTGAATGTAGCCTTTCTCCATTAGAATGGTTTCACATACCACCAACGCAAACTGCTGTAGAAAAAAGTTATAATGTAGACTATCAACCAATGACTACCATTAGAGAGGGTGCTCCAATAGAATTCTACATTCCTGCGAGTACAGAAGAATATCTAGATTTAAAGAACAGTAAACTCCATATTGTATGTCGCATTGTAAAGGCTGATGGAACACTGTGTGGTGTAGATGATAACGTGTCATGTATCAATGATTTGTTTAATGGGTTATGGTCCAATATTGAATTATTTCTAAATGATCGTTTGATATCACATAGTAACAATACCCATGGTTATACCAGCATCATATCTCATCTCATTCATGACTCGGAAGAAAGTCTCCATTCTGAGCGCTCTATGCGTCTCATCTTTAAAGATACTGCCGGGTCAATGAATACTCATGAGGTGAAAAGACCTAATCATGAAAGATATGTATCAGGTTTTCATGTAATTATTGAAGGTGGTGATATAGCTGAAACAGGAAATAATGGTTTACATAATCGCTATTTGTATACACGTCTAAGCCGTGAGTTTATGCTTACAGGCGATTTAAGGGTAGATTTGTTTGAGCAGGATCGTTATCTTCCCAATGGTGTTAGTATGAAATTACGTTTACATAGACAAAAAGATGGATATGTATTAATGGCTGCAAATAATGGTTTTAAAGTAGAAGTGAGAGAAGCGTTTTTAACCATTCGCAAAGTGAGGGTTAGTCCAGGTATTCAGTTGGGACATGCAGATGCATTGATGAAAAGTCCTGCTAAGTTTATTGTAAATAGAAAAGAATGTAAAGTTTTAGCTATTCCAACTGGATTTCAATCTTTTGTGAAAGATAGCATCTTTTTAGGCCAATTACCAAAACGTATTGTCATTGGAATGGTTCATAATGAATCCTTTGCTGGAACAGTATTGAGAAATCCATACAATTTTGAACATTTTAATCTTAACTTTATGCAGCTTTACTCTGATGGTGAACCAGTCCTATCCAAACCTCTCAAGCTTGATATAAATCAAGGCAAATATCTTGATGCTTTTGAAACTCTTTACAAATCTTTTGACAGATTGGATGGCGAGAAAAGTTCCATTATAAAACGGGAAGATTGGCCTAGAGGTTATTCTTTGTTTTCTTTTGACTTAACACCTGATTATGATGGTACTGATCATTATGCCCTTATCAAACATGGGAATTTGAGACTAGAAATGAATTTTGCTGGTGCCTTGCAAAATACAGTTAATGTTATAGTGTATGCTGAATTTGATAACATTGTTGAAATAAGTGCAAATCGTAGCATTCAATTCGACTACCAGTCATGAACACGAAGCAGATAGAAGCCATCCTATCCCATGATGCCACGACAAAAGACTTGTTTCAAGGTGTGTTTGCCATGGACCAGTTACCATCTTTACAACGCGGTGCCTACGTCATCAACACAGACGATCATGATGAGCCAGGAGAGCATTGGGTGGCAGTATATTATGACGAAGACCCTGCAGAATATTTTGACTCTTATGGACTTTTACCTATAGACAGTCGTTTGAATAAGTTTTTAAAGTTTAATTTCATTTATAATTCAGTTCCATTACAAACACCGATATCCTCTACATGTGGATTTTATTGTGTGTATTATATAATTCAAAGAGCTCGAGGACATAGCCCTTTTGAAATCATTGATGTATTAAGAAGAAGTGATGGTGATTTTTTGTAAAGGATTTTGTATATAGACATTATAAACCATTATTTTATTGATGTTGTATTAGTTAAGTTGCATTAGTTAAGTTGTTGGTAATTGTGAATTGTATTATGAATACTGTAAATAAACAAGACAGTTTTATACAACATTCTTTTTTTTTATTGTGTTATACATTATTTACATTTCACAATTATTTTACAAATACATTCAATACATCAATAAACACATGCCATTCATACCAATCTAAATTAATATATGTATCATAGACATTACACCCACGTTTGTAAATGCTATGAAAACTAGCATAACACTGTCCACTACCAAACTTTATTATTTTAACATCTTCATGTTCAGACAGTTTCAGTTCATATCCATGATCATTCATGTCAATGTTCATCACCATAACACACATGGGATGCATCAGTTCAATGGACTTGGTGCCTCGCATGAGTTGCACTCCTTCCTCTTTGAATTCAAGCGTCAGGTTCTTTCCAATCCAATGCTTGTAACAGAGCGTGCCATTCCACTGTGTTGAGGGTGATGTAGTCGTAGCATTCTGTAAGCTCGTCATATTGACGAAATTGTACAAACACGTCTAAGCAGTTCTCAGTCGCACGCACTTCTAATTCATTTGAGACTGTCAGGAGAAAGCCAGGTATCCTGAACTTCTCTAGATGGTCTTTCAACACAGATTGTTCGTCAGTTGATAGAATGATATACTTTCCAAAATGTCTTAGCACAATGTCATCATATACGTTTCTCAGATATGAGAATCCATGCGTAATTGGTTCATATTCCGATAAAAAGTCTTCCATCTCGTTCAACAGTCAGATGAACTATGAGCTGTCTCCTTTCTGTAAAGACGTTTTTATGCTCGCAAGATGGTGAAGAGTGGATGTTGTATAGCTTCTAGGAATCGTAAGACTGCGCGCCAGTTCTTGATATCAAAGAGGATCAAATCTGTATATGGTGTATCTGGCACAACTCCCTTATAATCCTCTGAATAATCCTGTAAAAGATTTCTACAGATTTCTACACGTATGTTAGAATCATATTCAGCCACCGTCACTTCCACTTTATTTTCAAGTCTACGTTTAAACCCAGGTTCAAGTGGTATGTTTTTAAAGTCTTTCCACACTTCAGGTTTAAACCGATGATAACTTCTCTGAGAATCTAGTATCACTTCATTCCTATCATTTACAGTAAGGTAAGCACCACCGTTCAGCATGAGTGCATTCATGTTTTTACCTTGTTATGAGCTGTCTTCTTGTCTGCGAAGCCTTTTATCCACTTCTTTCACTTGCTTCTTCAGCATTTTCCATTCAGGTATTGCCAGCAAAATTCCCTTTTTCGTTGGACGGTTTTTTCCAGTCCCCTCATCTCTCAGGTACTTGCGAATGTTTACCACTCCTTCATTGCTTTGTTTCATAATCTTGATATACTTTCCATTTCCTAGAGAAAGCATTCCATCCCACGACTGTGGTGTTGGTGCTGTCTCCACTTTCAATTTCTTGATGGTAGTGGTAGGATTTTTCACTTTTAAGTCTTTAACTGCATCTGCAAGAGTATCCATATCAGTTGTAGATCTCTTACGACTTTCACGTTCCATGTTAACACTTCAATGTTCACACCTCAAATAACTCTTCCGTTGGAGGACCTCCCCCTTTTATACCACAGCCTTGTAATGTCCATGCGCTAAAGTGGAATAGGCATCATTCAGCACATATCGCTTGTCGTCATATGGGGAGAGGGCTACCTTCCTTATCTTCTCCGAGAAAAGCTGGTGACTATGACTTCGAATAATGTGTCCTGTAGCCATCGTTTGAGTTTGGTTGAACAAACTGTCTCTATACTGCACATGTTTGATACGTCTTTGACAAGCTCGAGTGATGCCTTTAGCTGTATGTTTTTCTTTCCCGCCACACAATAAACTGTACATTTTCGGTCTGAGTCCAACAAACTCTTCAATAGGGACGCCTGCCGTCTCATCCTTCATTTTCCCAAGCACTTTTTTGTTCACGTTGGAATGTAGGAAATGATCTGGCGGATAGTCACTTGTGTCGAACAGGTCAGCATCTTGCTGCATATCCTTGTAGATGTCTTCCGTTTCTATGTCGTAACATAGACTGTCGGTGTCACTGAACAACAACTTGGCATTGGGATACTTGACCATGATGTCGTTGTGATGAAAGTTGAACATAAGCACTTTGCTGAGGTCAAGAATGGTGAAGCCAACTTGAATGGGTTTATCCAGAAGCAAATCCACTTTGCGTAAATGTACCGCGGTCAAATCTTCGTTGAAAATTTTGAATTTGTGGAAAGAAGGTTTGGCTACAAGTTTCTTGAACCGCTTTTCCTTGTGAACAAGTTCAACATTGATTCGCTTTCTCACATTTTCCATGGTTTTGCCAAACACCGAGTTGTTCATCAGTTTGAAGAAGTCTTTCTCAAACGGGTTCTTAGCCAATTTTCTCTTTTCCGTGTTCAAGGTAATGTATTTTGCCAACCATTTGCTCTGTTCAAACATGATGGCGCGATGAACTTTAGTGACTTTCAACCCCAGTGAGACGCACTGTTGTAAATTCCTGTAATGAAGTACATATTTCTTCTTGTCAGACAAGTTAGGAATGAGCTTTTCACTGGGTTTCTCTTTCATACTTAGATCTTTCCGCAGCTTCTGACTGTACTCTGACAATTCTTCAACTTTGACACATTTCCGTTCTGGAGCCACTGGATAGTGATTATGACGATCATGGATTGAATGTGGGTATTCTAAATCCACTTCCAAAATGAATCCAATGTCATCATCTTCAGCTACATCCATGAAGTTGACGGATTCTGGCTCACTCACCCACATAAATCCTCTTTGTGGCATGCTTTGTGACATGGCCCAGCCATACAGGTTGTTTGCGTCGAGGTACATCAGATAGTTGTTTGGTATCTTAGAATTGTAATCTGCTACGTAGGGATTATTCGCTTTCGCATACTTGTGTGTGATCACAGATATTCCTCCACGTATGCCTTGCTCAACCATTTGGTACATGTCAATGTCATTGATCAATTCCAACTTCACCTTTGTCGCTTTCAACATTGCATCCCACGACAGTCCTGGTGCTGTATAGTAATGAGCAGGATCCAATTCATACGTGTTGAGGCATACTTGACGAAAATTTTCAAACACGTCAGCTAGTAATAACACATCTGATTTCAGGTACAGGTCGTGGTATTCACCAAATGTGGTACAGTTAAATGTATCCCACACCTTCTGTGCATGCGAATAATCCTCATCGCTAATGTCCTGTTCGCTAAGCTGACTATAAAACTTATCCTTTGATGGTAGCTGTGTTTCAGCAAACTTGGATGGTTCGTCCACGTAATCATAGGGGTACACTCCCTTTCTCAGCAGCAAATCTTGTTGATCACTATCGTGAATGTGAGAGGTCATGTTGTAAAAGTTATCTTTCCCTTCTGCTGCAAGGTTGGATACCAACTTCTGTAGAGAGGTACTCATGAACTGAAAGCTGTCTGCAAATTTCAGATTGCTCAGGGTGAATGCAATATATTTCTCAATGGTGTTGGGAATGACTGTAATCGTTTCACCTTTGAATTTCCCAATTTCCTCCATGATCAGGTGACTGTCATAGCCTCGCAAATTGTGGAAAAATACGGTAATGATAAAAGAATCTTTATCCCCTTGCTGATCTTTTCTAAGTCGGAATTGTAAGTTGCATTCATTGTGCGCTGCTCCACGATATTTGCCATTGATGTGGTCATGATCTCTCACACGATCTGCTCCTAGAGGTTCATGACAAATGTAGCAATCAACAGCGTTCTTGAAATTCTCTTTGTCTTCACGAGTCATCACCATTTCCTTTGGTCGCTCTAAACCACGTACAATACGATCACGTTCATTCACCATATGGTCTAAAAAGACTTTCACAGCATTGTCTTCTCGATACACGACTGGTGCAGGTGTGTTGTACTGGCTCACAACCACATAGGCAAAGCTGTTTGGACGATGATGTTGATACTTGTCTCCTTCTTCATGCTTTTGCGTGAAACATTCAAAGTCAGCATAAATCACAAAAGGTGCTCGCTGTTGTTTAGCCACATTCTTGAACTTGATGAAGGGTTCCTTGGGAAATGATAAACGTTGTGCTCCATTCTTGTCACACACTTCACGATGTTTATCTAAAAGATCTTGTCGTACAAACCCGTGAAGACAGTTGAAACAATAAAAATATGCAGCCTTATGCTTTGATCGATAACACATAAGTCTGCTAAAATTCTTGATGAGGCAGTAATGCCTCGTCTTGTCATTGCTAATCAGAAGTAAGTTGATTTCTCTCACACTTACGTTTCGACTAAGTTGTATTGGAACAACTACATCTTGTTCGTATCCAAACACGTTGATGGCTACATCGTTCTCCTTTTCAAACTTTGGAATGTCAGTAATTGGTGTCGGAAATGTCATACCCTCTACCTTTAATTCCTTCTCAAATGGTTTGTAATGATTCACGCGATTTGGGTTGTTGTCAAGAGGGTGAAGGTAAGCCAATACTGACCATAAGAAACACTTGTTATCATCATTCTTAATGTTTATCACACCCCTTGTTTTCTTCACTTTCTTCGGTAGTGGAATAAAACTACTCGCTTCTAGAGGCATCAACGTAGCTGTATGTACTTCAATGTACAGTATGTTATCCAATACCCAGCCAGAGCCTTGTCGTTCATGTTCGTCAAACTTGGTAAATAATTCTTTATAGGCTTCTGGAAGGTCCTGCTCAATATCTGCTGGATTGTATGCTGCATATGTTGGACTGCTGATAAATGCATTATCCACTTGTTCTACCATAACACCTTCATCATTTGCTGTCAGTTTCTTGAAACGTGCATGCACGACAATGTACCATTTCATTCCATGGTTTAAGGTCTCCAACAAATGTATCTTGATACGGTTCTCTTGCTGTCGCATTTCAAGCAGTAAATCTGATCCATCCTCAGATTCAAACCGTTTTTCCTGCGCGTTTTCACCAATACTAACCCTTCTACCTCTCCCTACTTGTCCTGTCTTTTGTTTCTTTGAAACGTGTTCTTCATGAGGTACATTGTCCATCTCAGCTGGTATGCATGCATGTGCCTCATAAGTATCCATAGATGGAAATTTTACATTGCATTCCATACACTGAACTTGACCTTATGGCCAAATGTCATCTTCATCCATCTTTTGTCTCTTTGCTCCTTTCATCTCAGCTTTACTGCATGTATGTGTCTCATAAGTATCCATAGATGGAAATTTCACATTGCATTCCATACACTGAACTTGACCGTATGGCCAAATGTCATCTTCTTCCATCCTTTGTCTCTTTGCTCCTTTCCCATGCTCTTCACTTTTCATCATAGCTGGTTGCTGTTCCGTCAACTGCTGAAACTGAAATGCTGAAATGTAATCTCAGACATACCCCTTTTATACACACTCATACATAGACAGAATTTGCGTTTTTATTTCACAGCAGAGGATGGCCCTTAGAAGGGCCGAAACATGTTAGTGAGTTGGCTCTTCACCAACAAGTTGGATTGCCACAGTCGCACTGGTATCTGTAAAACTGTTCCATGGAGAAAGGTCGTCGCGAGCACTTGAACGGATGGAAGTTATAGTAGCCAAAGTTTTTCAGCGTTGCTCCACACCACCAGCAGTCCGTGCATGGCTCCGGTCCTGGCAATCTCGCAGTAAACTTGTACCAGAGCAGTCCACTGCAAGTTTTGCAGCAGTAATGTCGTGGTGCATTGTGGTGCACCGGGCAGTTGTGTGGTTGACCTGGGTACTCCAACCATACCCAACACTTATAACACTCAGTCGTTAGCGTCACTGCCTTGCCGTTTCGCATCACTGTGATTTTACGACTTGTCGACATCTTGCTGCTTGTGTTGGATAATGCAGCTGTAACCCACCTTTATATACTACTAGCGAACATCCTCGCATTATATGCTGATGGGGGGGGGGGTCCTTACTTAATGCAAGTACTTTGTGCTATCCCGGGAGGGGGGGGGTCCTGAGTTTAGGTCGGCTAGCTGGGAGGGGGGGGGTCCTGACTTTAGGTCGACTGCACGGGGGGGGTCCTGACTTTAGGTCGACTGCACGGGGGGGGGGGGGGTCCTGACTTTAGGTCGACTGCATGGGGGGGGGGGTCCGATCCTGACTTCAGGGGGTATATAACCCATGCTCATTTCAGTTTGGGCTCACACTCGCTTCCGTCAACATGGAGTGCTTCTTCGCGTTACATGATGCTCGCACCATTGCTGAAGTTAGAGAACTTCACCTGCCTGTCACACCGCCACCGACACCGCCAGAAAGAGTCTACTTCTTCCAGCTGCTGCCGGACCCGGCTCACGGAACAGTCCTATGCGTGCCCGTCTTTTTTAATAGAAGGGTCACACTCAGGGATATCGAGGCTGGCGATTATGACGAGGCTTTCTTCAGGACAACAATGCTGGGGGAGACCATTCCATCGCGTCTTGAAGAAGAAGAGTATCCGGCTTGGGGGAGATACTACCTCCAACAGGACCTGGAGATTTGCGCGGGATGTGGCATCATGATCTCCCCAGACCGGGTACTGGCAGAATGTGGTCACCAGCTTTGCTTGATTTGTGCAGCCTATTGGACGCAGCTGTTGGCCCTGAACAACTATTACACAGTCAGATGTTACACCTGTGGCATGAGAGGCGATCACTTTCTTTTCAATGGGCAGCAACTCACACACTGCAGCAGGCCAGTCCAAGACATCGTCGAATTTTTCTAAGTCCGGCAGCAAAAAACCTGCCGGCCCTTCTAAGGGCCACCCACCAATACGAAATAAGCGCTAATCGTGTCATGGTGTTAGTATGTATGTGTATGCATGAGAGTTTGGGAAATGCTTAAAAAAAATGGTCGCCCGTTTGAATGGTCGTTTGAATGGCCGCCCGTTTGAATGGTTGTTTGAATGGCCGCCCGTTTGAATGGCCGCCCACTCTCCATATTACGTCATTATGACGTTCATATGACGTTCATATGACGTTCATATGACGTTCATATCACCTCCATATCACCTCTATATCACCTCCATATCACCTCCATAACACGTCTAGATCACGTCAAAATGACGTCACTGTTTTAAAAACCCCATGGGGCTATCAAAATACCACGTGACGTCATTATGACGTCCATATGATAACCATATGGTAACCATATGGTAACCATATGATAACCATATGGTAACAATATGACGTCAATATGACGTTAATATGACGTCAATATGACGTCACTGTTTTAAAAACCCCATGGGGCTTTCAAAACACCACGTGACGTCATTATGACGTCACTTCCTGTTTTTAAACCCCCACTTTTATACTACTGATGGGATTACGAAAGTACATGCGTACTTTGACGAACGTGCCTCAATGAGGTGACGAAATTATCCTTGACGATATCAGGCCAAGGTAAAAAGTACATGTGTACTTTCACGTGCCTGGATGCAGTGTCCTTTACGTAAATGGGGTCAAGGTCTGAAATACACGTACCTTGAATTAAGTCAAAGTTACTTTACACTGTCCTTGGCATGCAGTGTTCTTAACATTCACTGTCCTTCCATTGCCTTAAGGTCATGGGGGGGGGGGGGGCTTACACACAATGCCACTTCCTAAAACTGTTTCAATATCATTTCCGGAAACTGTTTTCATACCCTATTATATATCTACTTTTAGAATAAATCTTTAAAATGTCTCTATTTTATTCATCAACGCCTCATCCTGCATAATATAGTAATCACAAAGTAAGAAATATTTGAGTGGAAAGGCTGTTAAATTTGATATATGGCTTATTTAGTGAAGTCGGAATTCAACACTTTATTGTCAAAATTATTATCTACTGTAACCATTTTTCATCTTCTGCCACATGTACCTCACTGTAAATAGTCGGCATGTTTACGGAAATTATCAGAGAAGTGTACGAGTAGGTTGCTTTATGATTCTGCAATAACTAAATGATGTCAGCCATTATAATAACCCTGAGTAAGTTTCATATGTAATTATATGTATAGTGAATCATGATGAAAGTCGAAGTAATGTTTAAACTACTCAGAGTGCACATTAGAAATGAGCGATAAATGCATATTTGACAGCGAGGGCAGAGGTACGGGGGGAGGAGAACTTACGAGGCCAGGAGGGCAAATCGGTCGAAAAGTAAAATTGAACCTTTGGGGCGATAACACAATATAGAGAGAGCAAACGCTATGCTATGAAACATGTCAGGTGTAATAGCCAAACACACACACACCTGGTTGAACCTGGCAGACAATAAGCCAGCAGACAATAAGAAGTCCTTTGTTTTTTTCGCGGAAGGCATGAGTTTTACAAGGAATGTCGCAAAATGCAAATGTAAACATTGACTATTAGTTAATGAGTAAAGTTAAATGATGTGTACAGTTTGGTCTGTATGTTGTGATTTCATTGATTTCTCCTTCTCCGTGAGACTTTAACCCCCCCCCCCGCCCCCCCAAAAAAGCGCAAACCGGCGTATTTCTTCCAAAATGGTCTCTAAAACATAGTTTAGCATAGCTATTCGTAATTCGACAAAAGTTTACGGAAATATTGGCCAAAAAGCAGATTTCTTTTAAACGTATCTCCTCCTAGGGCTTTGGTGTAAACCTTCTAAAATTTTGGTGGAAGGTAGGATGCAGGAGTGTTCGCTTGGACTAAGACTTTCTTTTGCGATTCGCCAGAAATTATCAAAAATATTGGAAAAAAACAAGATTTCGTAAAATTTTAACTTTCTCCAGGAAAATAATCTTATTGTCTTGAAATTTTAAGTGAAGGTAGCAGTCATTACCACATACCTGGCTATTTTTTTTGGTGATTGACCAAAAATTGGCGGAAATTTTGGCGGAAAACCGAAAAAAATCATTACAATCTTGACTAACTGTTGAAAATAGCCTTATTATCTTGAAATTTTACGTGAAGATAGCAGACCTTACTACCTACATGGCTATAACATTTTTGTGGTGATTGGCTATACTTTTGCTTATATTTGGCGAAAAAAACAAAATAAAAAGAAAACAAAATCAGTAAAATCTTACCGTACTGCTGGAAAATAGTGTTACTGTCTTTAATCTTTAAGTAAGTGTAGCAGCCATTATTACCTACCTGGCTGTTATTATGTTTTTGGGCGATGTGCCGGAAATAGGCGAAAATATTGCTGAAAAACCAAATTTCTTTTGTAAAATCATATCTAACTCCTGAAAAATACTCTTACTGTCTTGAAATTTTAAGTGGAGGTAGCAGGCGTTACCACCTACCTGTTTATTAATTTTTTGGTGATTAGCCAAAATATTGGAGAAAATTTTGGTTGAAAACCAAAACCTTTTCAGTAAAATCTTAACGGACACCAGGCAAATTGTCTTACCGTTTTGACATTTTAGGTGAAGGTCACTTCTTCTCTACACACATAATTTGCCTCCTTATAGTTTGTCAGTGATTTGTCAAACTTGTCAAGTGATTGACAAGTTTGACAAGAACTTGCCAACTGATTGACAAGTTTGACCTCGTCAATGTCTTGACGAGTTTCTGATCAATGACTCGTCACACCATGACAAAAACAATTGTTATGTCATCATGACGTCACATCCTTTTCAAAACAAATGAAAACACGCGGACATTCTTTTTTTTAGATTTCTTGAGGTTTTAATTAATATTACCAAAGGTTCCAAATTATCACGTCTTAAAAATATGTTTAATGGATGAACCATATTACAAGTGCACAAATCATATTCTCCTCATCTTTTGAAATAAGTTGTGATGTTTGTAAAATGCTTGTTAAATTTGTGAAAATTGTATTGTCAAAAGAAATACCAGCTAGAGTAGCTGGGGCACTTTAGTATCAAACCTACACTACATATAGCTGTGGCGCTGTTTTAGAGTTTGTATTTTATTATATTTGCCTTGCGATGTTTCCGCCTCCGTACCTTTGAAAGAAGTCAAAAAGAAACCTAATTCAGTCAAATTTTTGATTGGAATTCG
This sequence comes from Protula sp. h YS-2021, assembly GCA_949752745.1. Taxonomy (NCBI): domain Eukaryota; kingdom Metazoa; phylum Annelida; class Polychaeta; order Sabellida; family Serpulidae; genus Protula; species Protula sp. h YS-2021. The sequence goes on from OX457026.1 coordinate 96,766,264, forward strand.
TTGAATTGGGCATCGTGAAATGGATAAGGCAAATTAGTTAGTCTCTTGTCAATTCGAGAACTTTTCGACAAATTCTTGACAAAGGTATAGTATATGTGTAGCTGTAATTCTTTTTGTTGATTGGCCAAAAACGTGGCGTAAATTTTCGCGAAAAGCCAAAAATATTTCAGTAAAATCTTCATGAACTCCCGAAAATAGTCTTGCTGTCTTGAAATTTCAACGAAAGATAGCAGGCCTTACTACGGATCTGGCCGTTACAATGTTCGGTACTTTGCCAAAGATTGGTGAAAAATTTTGGCAAAAACAAAACAAAAAAAAAAAAACAAAAAACAATTCAGTAGAATCTTCGCTCGCTAACTCTAGGAAAACAGTTTTACTGTCTTGAAAACTTAAGTAGCTTTATGAAGTAGTAATACCCAACTGGCTATTACTTTTTCTGGCGATAGGCTAAAAAAATTGAAAATATTTCGGCTAAAACCAAAACAGTTTCAGTAAAATCTTAACCAAAGACAGAAAAAAGTGTTACTCTCCTCTAAATTTAACAAAAGATTGCAGGCCTTACTACCTACCGGGGTGTTACAGTTTTTTTGGTTATCTGCCAAAAATTGGCGAAAGCTGTGGCGAAAAACAAAAAATGCAATAAAACAATCTTGAAATTGTAAGTACAGGTAGCCGGAATTTTCTTCAACCTGGTTATTATGTTTCCTTGGTGATTTGACAAAACACTGACTTAAATTTTGGCAAAAAACCAGTTCTCTTTAAAACGTATCTCCGAGGATATTCATAGAAACGTAAAAATCTTAACTAGCTCCAGTGAGTTGAAACGGTATCTCCTAGGGTTTTTACTGAAACGTTCTAAAGTTTGGTGGAAGGTGCAGTGGATAAGTGTCCACCTGGCTATTGCTTGCTTTGGTAATTCGCCAAACACTGGCAGATATATTGGCGAAACACCAGTTTTGTCGTTAAATCGTACCTACCTCCAGGAGAAGCAAAGATAGCAGGTATTATTGCCTGCCTGGCTATTACTTTTTTGCTATTTAGCAAAAAAATTGGCGTAAATTTGGCGAAAAAACACCCAAACAAATCAGTGAAGTGTCAGCTAACTAAATGAAATAAGTTTAATTTGAAAGTGTATGGTATATTCCTATACACTGATGTTTCACGTGCACTGGCCACTCTAGTTACTGAGTAACCTTAGCCATTTTAACCTTTCGGCCTTGTTTTAGACATAGTTTATTTTCGTTCCGCAAGTTAATCTAATACCGTCTCGTTGGCATTGTGACCACCATTGTCGTAAAGGCAACATGCGTGGATTGCCACGACACGGAAATTCGCTAAAGAGAAATAAAATAAAACAAAACCAAACATTAAATAAAAAAACTCGTCTGCATTGGCAGTACTGTTTCACTTATTTTATTTTCACTGAAGGTGCGGCGTTGGTGATAGGATGTGGAGCGACCTTCCACGTGCCAGTTTACAAAGATGGCTCCTATTATGTGCAGCTCAATGAACAAGTCTGGCTGAACGGCACTTACACAAGCTTCCACATCAATGGCAAGCTCTTTTCCACTCAAGACGGTAGCTTAAAACTAAAGGGTACGTCACATGACAAGGGCTCCGACCTTCTTGGTGCGTTTACAAAGACCTCACATAGCTATGCGGCTGGGGAAGTCGAAGTGGGAACATCAGTCAGGGTGTATACTGAGCGCAATCGGATGGCAATTTTCTCACAGGTAGCAAAATTTTTTAATTTAAATTTAATTTTAACTTAACGTTAAATATTCAGTTCTCACTCTAGGCAGTGACATAAATGGGTTCACTCGAAAACTGATTCCTGCATCATTCTGATATATTCTTCTATGAAAATGTATATGCTGTAGCTGTGAAGCGTCCTTTTTAGCCCAGCTTACGTTACACGTAAGCTGGGGTATTCCTATCGGTCTGCGGATGGCGTCCGTTAGTTAGTTAGTTAGTTAGTTAGTTAGATAGTTAGTTAGTTAGTTAGTTAGTTAGTTCGCTGTAAACTTTGTTTCAAACTGCATCTCTTCCTACAATTTTGATCCGATGTCATTTATTTTTGGTGTGAGGCATCCCTAAGGGGTCGTGCATACGGCTTGTGCTTTTCTAGTCGATCGGGTGATTTTTGAATTTTTAGCGAATTTTTAAAGAAAAAAATTAAAAATGTATCTCCTCCTACATTTTTGACCCGATGTCATTTATTTTTGGTATGAGGCACCCCTAAAGGGTCGTGCATACGGCTTGTGCTTTTTTAGTCGATCGGACAATTTTTGTATTTTTGGGGATTTTTTTAAGCAAAAATTTTGAAAAAAATGCATCTACTCCTACAATTTTGATTCGATGTCATTTATTTTTGGTGTGAGGATTTCCTAAGCGGTCGTGCATACGGCTCGTGCTTTTTTAGTCGATCGGGTGATTTTTGAATTTTTGGCGAATTTTTAAAGAAATTTTAAAATGTATCTCCTCTTACATTTTTGACCCGATGTCATTTATTTTTGGTATGAGGCACCCCTAAAGGGTCGTGCATACGACTTATGCTTTTTTAGTTTGTATTTTTGGGGAATTTTTTAAGCAAAAATTTCGAAAATAATTCAAAATGCATCTACCCCTACAATTTTGATTCGATGTCATTTATTTTTGGTGTGAGTGCATACGGCTTGTGCTTTTTAGTCGTTCGGGCAATTTTTGTATTTTTAGGGAGTTTTTGAAGAAAAAAACTTCAAAATGCATTTCCCCTTACAGTTTTGGACTTTTTTTTTTTTTTTTGGGGTTTGAGGCATCCCTAAGGGGTTGATAATACGACATTTATTTTTGGTGTGAGTGCATACGGCTTGTGCTTTTTAATCGATCGGGCTATGTTTGTTTTTTTTAGGGAGTTTTTGAAGAAAAAAACGTCAAAATGCATTTCCCCCTACAGTTTTGAACCTTTTTTTTTTTTTTTTTTTTTTTTTTTTTTTTTTTTTTGATTTGAGGCATCCCTAAGGGGTTGAGAATACGACTTGCGCTTTTTAGTCGATCCGACAATTTCTGTAATTTTTGGCAATTTTTGAAGAAAAACTTCAAAATGCATTTCCTCCTACAGTTTTTATCCGAGTTCATTTATTTTTGCTATGAGGCATCCTTAGGTAGGTCTCGCATACGGCTTGTGCTATTTGACTCGACTTGGGAATTTTGATTTCGGGGGAATTTCTGATGAAAATACCTCAAAATGCATTTTCTCTGGCAGTTTTGATCAAACATCATTTATTTTGGGGCTGAGGCATACTTAGGGTGTCGTGAATATGGCACGTCTTTTTCAGTCGATGAGAGAATTTTTGAAGAAAAAAATTCAAAATGCATTTCCTCCTACAGTTTTTATCAGATTTCATTTATTTTCGATATGAGCCGTCTCTAGGGGGTCATGCATACGGCTTGTGCTTTTTGAGTGAATTGGAAAACTTTTGAATTTTTTTCGGACTTTTTGAAAAAAAAATTAAATGAATCTACTCCTCCAGCGCATAAACGCAAGTTAAATGAACTTGCGCAGTAGTCAGATTTAACAACCGCACATCGACGCAAGTTAAAGAAACATTCGCAGTAGTCCAAATTAAGTACTCCGCATCGATGCAAGTTAAATAAACATGCGCATTGGTCCGAAATGTGAACTGCGCATCAACGCAAGTTAAATAAACATGCACACTGGTCCAAAATGCAAACCGCGCACCAACGCAAGTTAAATAAACATAGGCACACGTCCAAAATAAGCAATGTGCATCAACGCAAGTTAAATAAACATGCAAACTGGTCCGAAATGCGAACCGCGTATCAAGGCAACCTAAGAAAACTTGGGCTGTCCGAAATAAGTACCGCTCATCAACGCAAGTAAAATAAACATGCGCATTGGTATGGAATAAGAATCGCACATCAACACAAGGTAAATAAACATGCGCACTGATCCGAAATAAGAACCGCACATCAACACAAGGTAAATATACATGCGCACTGATCCGAAATAAGAACCGCACATCAACACAATGTAAATAAAGATGTGCACTGATCCGAAAAAAGAACCGCACATCAACACAAGGTTAATAAACGTGCGCACTGATCCGAAATAAGAACCGCACATCCACAAAAGGTAAAAAAAAAACATGGGCCCTCGTCAGAAATGCGAACCGCACATCAACGGAAGTTAAATAAACATGTGCACTGTTCCAAAATGGGAACCGCGCATCTACGCAAAATTAAATAAACATGCGCACTTGTCTGAATAAGAACCGTGCATCAAGGCAAGTTACATAAATATGCGCACTGGTCCGAAATGCGAGCGTTGTTTGAAGGTATCTATCCTGTCTACCAGAGATACAAAAAATCTGTTTCCCATTTTTCTGGGAAAGAAATCTTTGTATGCATTTATCGGTCTATGTTCTGGTCCGGTGCTAAATTAATTATTGGGCTAGCTCTTTGCCGTCTCATCTTTTGAAGCCCAATTTTTCAGGAAAATTCCCTTGATCATGCACGCTGGAATTGGTTTTATTGCTTTTCGTAAGCTGGGACTTTGTCCTTGGACAAACTTGTTTACAACTGCCAGACCCTAGCTGGACATAGACTCACGTGAAGGCTAGGAAGGCTACGACAACCTCACATCAACAATGTTTTTCCCAGAGGGGGATTTTAGGGATTTCTCCCCCTCTCTCAACATTTTAGCCCCCTTTTACGAGTACGAGGGGGGCTAAAAAATCCCCCACTGAATTCAAAAATGTCCCTTCTTGTTCTACTGAGGGGGTTTTGTTCGATGGTCTGATGAACATTACAATTTGATTAGTGACCACTGATCATTTTCACACCACAATTTGTTTAATATTTACGAGAATATTAAACTTCCTTTCTGCTGAAAATAGAACAAAATGGCTACAGTTTAGAATAGATTAATTGAACATGAGTACTTCTGTATCTTGTGTAGGATTCCTACGGCATCCCCTACCATGGGGAAAAAGCCCCTATTTTTTACAGAAGGAGATATTAAGCCCCCTGTCTTTCCATCCTTGGGCAAAACACTGCATCAAGATAAAAAAAATACCAGCTAGAGTAGCTGGTGCACTTTAGTATCAAAGCCACACTATATATAGCTGTGGCGCTGATTTAGAGTTGGTATTTTCGCATCAAGGCGAGAATCAGATTTGCAGGGATAACTGAGATCAGTGGCTAAAATAAATACGGTTCAAAAACTAATTGACATCAAGAATATCAAATTCTGTAATAAATAGGTCGATGCACTGCCTTTGAGTTCAATTTTAACAATTTAGAATATTCAAAAGGCGAGTTAAATGTACCAGTACATGTTAACATGAGATGCGAAACTGAATAAGGATTATGCTGAGCTTTTGAAAGAATTTTCAGCGGATGGCAATAAAATAGCAGAGCAGCTGGCATACCACCGTGCTTAATCTCATGCTTAGTCTCATGCTATAGCAGATAAGCTGTGTGTGAGGGGAAAGTAGGGCTATACGTTACCCATAATCCACTTCATCAGAGTTGAGATAACTCTTTATGACGTCAGATGTGTAAACAAAACTGTTTATCCAGTAAGTGTTTTTGTGTAAAGTCAGAGTGACGTATGTGGCTTCACATGTCGAGTGGTGCTATTTTTTTTGGCCAGGAATTTCCGGCTGGAGCCTCGCAGACGTCAGTGGGCGATATGCACGGAGTCATTTCGTCATTTCCGGCGTTCCTCACAGGAACGCAGAACGCGTCTGTGGGCGTCTTGGCGTATGGAGACCTCATGTCGGGCTATGTGAGGCTAACAATTGAGAGGTAACTAGAGTCATTCTCAATTTTATTGGTTGATTATTGTGCTGGACATGCGGCGAGATAAACATGATTTTTTGGTCTATAAAAAGCATGGTTTCCTCTCTTTCCGCATATCGCATAAGATAAACATTGTTTGTCTTTCGTTCCATTAGTGGAGAGCACGGTTATCGAGTTCGTCTCGTTCTCGGTATTAAGTCCGTAATCTTCTCGTTTCTCAGTTTCCATATTGCAACAGTTGGTTTTTCTTGAGTGTGTTGTGACGGTGGGAAGCAACGCAGATATTCATGGATGTGCTTTAATTTCACATTTATTTATTCCCCGCACGTGTGTCAATCTGTCATCAACAGCTTGTTAACACGATAACTTAAAAACTGCTGCAAGGATTTGGATGAAACTTGGTATGTAGCTTCTATGGGAACAAACACAGATCGGCCGTGTTTAACTGATGGGGGGGGGGGGGGCTTTGTTAAATGTGTGAGCCATGCACACTAATCTTGTTGACGGCTACATCCATTTTAAACTTTCATAGAAGTCGGATTGGCTACAACGGTTGGCTACAGAAGCAGTTTGTGTTGCAGGTGGGGCAAAGGCATGCCTAAGCTGCCAGGGGGGCTGTACACAGGCCCCATAGTCCTGTTCGACGCGCAAAAACACGCGCTCGTCATATCCGCGTTCAACCATTTCACCGCCGCGTCGTACCTCCATGACGACAAGGCCAACACCATAGCGTGGGGCATTATGGGTAATGTTGACGTCATTCCTAAGGGCTACACCATGGAGACTATCATGTACTACAGCGAGGAGGGCATCAACATGGTAATACTCTGTGTCAGCATAATTACAGGTGATAACTAGACAGGAATCAGAAATGGCTTGTTGCATGCAATGCAACAAAAAAAAAAAAAAAACGGCATAAAATTCGCCCATTTCTGTCGTGAACTGCGATAAATCTAATTGCATTCTAACGTTATCTAAATTTTGTGAAAGTTAAAAATTATATATTGAGAGTACGGAATGCTGGGGGAGATACTGAGGTGCGCACAATAAGGAGGTCCCCCCTGTGAGTTTGGGGGGAATCTGAAGAATACTCCCTTTGCTTTCTGCTCGGTTCATGGCGTAGGAGACGGCTAATCAGAATTTCTTTCTTTCTAACTCTTCTTTTACTATTTCTTCATTCTTCGCTCTTTTTTCCAACTTGTCCCTTTGGCAAGTGCGTGCCAATATAAGCGTCATAGCTGGTGAACGGGACGTTAAACGTCAGACAAACAAACAATAAGGAATTTTGATTGGTTTAGGCGATGGAAGGCTGGGGCAGTGTCATGAGGGAGTATTACGGGCGCACAGGGGAAGCCAAGGACACTGACGTCACAATTAACTACTTGGGATACTATACGGATAACGGTGAGGTCATCACTTTTGTGCATCACACATTTTTCTGACGTCGTAATCGGTTAATTGGGCTACTACACATAATGATGAGGTCATCACTTTTGTGCAGCACACTTTTTTCCGACGTCATGATCCGTTACTTGGGCTGCCACATAGATAACGATGAGGTTACCACGTCTGTATAGCACACACGCTAATTTCTGTTTTCATCTCCGGAATAATTCCGAAAAGACCGAGTGATGTTTGTGGCGGTAGACGCGTTTGGAGTACCGGTTTCTTAGCGATAAATCAGACTTAGTCTTGCATTGCTGTGACTGTTTCATATGTGGTGACTGTTGATTAATGTGGCACCTCATGTTGTCAAATTGCAACATAGACATAGAGCAACATAGAGTCAGTCATAATAATGATATTAATAATAACAATAATAGTAATGATAATTATCATCATCTGAAGAAGAAGAAGAAGACAAAAAAAAAATACTCAAGACTGACACGGTTTGTTTCAGGAGCGTATTACTACCATTTAACGGAACCGAACAAGACCTATGAAGAGACCTTATTCGATGTTCGCAACGACTCCTTCGACAAAAACATTCCCTACAAGTAAGCTGGTTTTTTGCGATATCTAATTCCTTTGGTTTTATGATTCTGAACCAAAAAATGATATCTTTTAAATGTGAACACGTCACAGTAACTAAGCTTAGCAGAGACGACTGATTACATTTGAAATACTACCAGAATTTTTCGTCTCATTATTACTAAAAATTAACCCATGTCAAAACACAATTTTCTAATTAGTTTTCTCACAGCGAAAGGATTGGCGGCAAATAAGACCACGTGATGTGTGCGTGTTTCAGGTACATACAGCTGGATGATTGGTGGTACTTTATAGAGACGTCTAAAACGTCCTACGGAGCGGTGACGCGCTGGGAGCCGATGAGTACCGTGTTCCCTCACGGGCTACAGTCAGTACCTCAATGCTCTTAAAGTAGTTGATTGTTGTATTATCAACTACAGTTTACCCCCGCTTAAACCGACATCGCATAGTCCCGGCGATTTCGATTAGTTTTCGTCAGTTTTAATTGTATTACTCTGTGCGAGGAATTTAACTTTTTTAAATTTAAATTTAATAGGTAAATACAGTAAGTCATCTTATAGTGCGTATCTTTCGGAAAAGATGAATATACAGGTGTTTATGAAAGGGAGCTGACTTTCATAATGTAGTATGCAGATGCAGATGAAAAATTGGATTCCGCTTTTGAAAGTTTTTTTACTCTTATTTATTGGTTATCGTTTATTGGAGTTAAATTGTACCAATAATCACATCGGTTTGTTTGTTTTTTTTTTATCTCGAGAAACCAATCGGGTCATATATTAGAAGGTGTATGATTTTTATCATAAAAATTACAATTATTTAGCCGAATACTCGCTGGCAATTCATGTTTAGGTCTCAGGTCCATTTTCAGTTGTTAGTTTTGGTTGGTGACATCACTTGTATCTGATTGGCAGGTACATATATGACGTCATAAAGCTTCCCTTTATAGCACATAATAGATACTGGTACGTATACTTTAAATGTGTAGAGATCATTCATATCCTCGGAACAAAAATGTATATATTGTGAAAACATTCTACGAAAAGCCCCACAAAAAGGCACCAAAGAACATAATATTGATATAAAACGTGTCTTTTTTTTATTTACACTACCTTAAATAGAAGGGCCTATCGCTTTCATAATTATTCTAATTGAGCAGTTTATATATGCGTTTTAAAACCACACACATAGCACTACTCACATCAACACTTTTATGTAACTGTGCATCTAACAACACAGGTCGTACAAAACTCCTTATGCAAAACAAAATGGCGGGTCGTGGGACTTCTTGATAGATTCTGCCAGCGGCATGGCGCTGCCCATGTACGAGGTAACTTGAATTTTCCTTGGATAGCAAATGTATGTTAAAAGCTCCTCGGATCCAGGCATTTTAAGCTGTTTTAATTTACTCCAGAGCTGAGCTCTAGGCCATCATGTCTGTTCCTGGAATCGATCAATAATTTTGACGATATAGCAATCACGCGTGCCTTGTTTCGATTATTCGCCATTATACATGTAAAGTGCTATTAATATTCACGTGAATAGTTAAAAGTTCTGTTTCTGGATGGTGTGAAGATGAAGGGAAGAGGTAGTGAGACTGACATAGAAGGGTGGCGTGGATATGGCACAAAATTGTTTTTTTTTTTAAATTTGAGTTGATATAATATGCTCAGCATTTTAAGTACTGTTAAAAGTGGAAACTTGTGGGCTTTTCTGCTTAAAATCAAACGAAATTTCATATTTGTTGAAATGTAAATGTCTTTCCAAATTTGTAATGTGTTATTTTTCCTGAAACTTAAAAGTGTTCACATATTGAAGAAAATTTTTACTTTACCGATATTCTTCAGGAGTTTTGGGACTGGCTGTTTTACAAAGCTAAGACCTGGGGTTTGATCACCTACGAACAAGTAAGTAATATCAATTTCCTAACTGTAAGAAGTGAGTTTTCAAACCTATTCTTACTTTATTATACTCTATAAATTATATTGCTAGATTCTGTAATAGATACCCCCTGAAGGTTGGGAGAGGGAATCTTAAGAATACGCCTACTGCGTTCTGTTCCGTGCAGGGTGTAAGAGGCGACTAATCACAATTTCTTTCTTTCTAACTCTTCTTTTACTATTTCTTCATTCGTTCTTCTTTTTTTCCAACTTGTTTCCTTAGCAAGTGCGTCCCAATATAGCCATCCTAGTCGCCTTTGTTGTGTTGTGGTCAGAATTTTATTTAGTTTTTTTTTTTTGCACGTGTTTCTGTGTTCTGTGCAGGATTTCATGTGCACTCAGATGGAGCAGATCAAAGCGCTGAACACGAACATAAGCCTGGCCGAGACCTGGCTACAGCAGATGGGCAATGCCGCCGCTAGGTACTACACTCGGCCTCACACTGACCCCGGTCCATCCCCAACCCCCCCACCCCCCCCCCCCCCCCCCCCCCTCACACCTACAAATAAGCCTGGCCGAGACCTGGCTGCAGCAGATGGGCAATGCCGCCGCTAGGTACAACACTCGGCGTCACACCGACCCCGGTCCCTCTCCCGTCCCCCCCCCCCCCCCCCACACACACACCTACTTACACACTTACACACGAACATAAGCCTGGCCGAGACCTGGCTGCAGCAGATGGGTAATGCCGCCGCTAGGTACCGGACTTGGCTTGATGCTGCCCCCTGTCTGCCCCACCCTAGCCCTACTTACTCAAGTGTCTACAGCAGCTGGGTAATACTAGGTACTAGGTACTGTACTCCACAATGCAGCCGGCCCATTCCCTCCTAACACACCTGAACATTAACATAAGCCTTGCCCAGACGTGACAACCGCAGATGGTCACTGTTTGAAGCTGTAGAATAAAATGTTAAAATTTACCTATTGCCTTTTTTCGTTGAAATATTTTGGTCTTTCATAAGCAAAGACACTCCCACGTTACACCGCCATGCTGGCGCCTGCAATTATCTAACAGAAGGAGACTGTGCTGACGTTACAAGGGGCTCCGTGACGTCACGAAAGGACAAATAGAACAGCTCTCTGTGTGGTTAGGACTGTGTTCAGTGATTGGGCGCGTCTCATACGTGGTAATTTACTTGGGTTCTTGTCATTTAGGTATAACCTGAAGCTACAGTACTGTATGACGTCGCCAGTACTGTATGACGTTGCCAGTACTGTATGACGTCGCCAGTACTGTATGACGTTGCCAGTACTGTATGGCGTTGCAAGTACTGTATGACGTTGCCATTACTGTATGACGTTGCCAGTACTGTATGACGTTGCCAGTACTGTATGACGTTGCCAGTACTGTATGGCGTTGGGTTCTTGTCATTTAGGTACAACCTGAAGCTACAGTACTATATGACGTTGCCAGTACTATATGACGTTGCCAGTACTGTATGACGTTGCCAGGACTGTATGACGTTGCCAGTACTGTATGACGTTGCCAGTACTGTATGACGTTGCCAGTACTATATGACGTTGCCAGTACTGTATGACGTTGCCAGTACTATATGACGTTGCCAGTACTATATGACGTTGCCAGTACTGTATGACGTTGCCAGTACTGTATGACGTTGCCAGTACTGTGTGACGTTGCCAGCGCTGTATGGCGTTGCAAGTACTATATGACGTTGCCAGTACTGTATGACGTGGCCAGTACTGTATGACGTTGGGTTCTTGTCGTTTAGGTACAACCTGAAGCTACAGTACTGTATGACGTTGCCGAGAGAGATTCTAGCAGCGTTAGAAATCCCCGCAGTGTCCCAGGTAAAGTTTTTATCCGCATTTCAAGCAATACTGATTGGTACAAAACAAAAATGTGGAGTTGCGCGGGATGGAGGGGGCGGGGGGGGGGGGGTTAGGGGCGCGGGTGCATTTTTAGTCTTGATAACAACGGTCGCATCGTCCACCGGATAAAAAATTTAAACAATAACATGTTTCTAAACATCCATTCAATGATACATTTTCAGCGTGACAAACAAAATGTTTGCGCAGGATACGCGTGAAATATGCGATATTATTCTGACGTGTTTTTTATGGCGACCATATACCCGTTTCTGAAACCTCTACGTCAGGGTTGAAAATTACGGTGGCCCGTGGCCACCAGATTTTGACTCGGGCCACCAGAATTTGGAGGCTCGTGGCCCGGCGGGCCACGAAACATTTGAAAGAGAGGGATAATTTAGCACAATGAAGTGAGTAAAAACCAACTGGCGTTCAACCCTCACTGACTCCCATATGAGCGATTTGCTAATGGTTCAGCTAGAATCGAGCGAGATAGCAACATTTGATCCAACTATCGCCATCAACCTGTGGAGCATGGGTGGGATGCGCCCCAGAAAACCCTGCGCTCGAGACTTTGAAATCATGAAAACGGTTGACACAGAATCCATCGAATGTGAAGAGACGGCAGCATGGCTTACGCTTGGATTGGCGGAAAACATTGAATGAAAACTTTAAGATTGTCACATGAGTGAATATTAATGTCAGAAATGTATTTTGAGGGTTTTTATTCTATTTTATTTTGTTTTACCGTTTTATTTGCAAAAAATATCCGGGCCTCCAGATTTTGGCTCGAGCCACCAAGTTTTTTAGGCTCGTGGCCTCGTGACGACACGTAGAGCAGGGGCGAATCCTAAGTTTCACCCCTGCTCTACGTGTCGTCTTAAGTGAATCGTTGAATTGGTTAAGCTGCCCAGTCGTAGAACGAGATTGAATATATCCAGTGATTGACATTAAACGATCATCCGTATTACTGCCGTTGGGGCTTCTCCATTCTAACCGTGGACCACAATGTCCTACCTCGAGTCAGACAACCGCGCACTGATGGTTTAACTAATATGTAGCTTTCAATAAATAATAAGATATTTAATTAATAAAAGCGGCGTTGTTGAAGGCAAGGGCTAGCGGCGACTACGTGGGTGCGACGCAGTGGAAGATCGGCGTCACCTCGCTCTTCCTACACTCTCTACGCATCGCCCCGTTCAAGGATAACTTCTGGACAACCAAAGTGCAGCCGGGAAATCCGTACGGTACGCCTCACGACTTGTTGTTGTACATACAGTGAAACCTGTCTATTTAGGGACACTAACTGGCTGGCAGTGTCAATAGTTCAGGGGTGTCCATAATAGCAAGGTGTCCACACTATGGCGGTTTTACTGACTGTGGTGCTTGAATCACTGATAGATACGAGCTTTGTTTCTGGTATTTTAACTGACGACATGACCGTGCGTATTGGGTTCCTAGTCAACTGGGCGCCAGGTCAACTGGGCGCCAAGTCAACTGGGCGACAGCGAAGTCAACTGGGCGACAACTCTGGAGTCAACTGGGCGACAAAAAAGTCAACTGGGCGACAAAAAAAAGTCAGCTGGGCGACAGTAGAAGTCAACTGGGCGACAAAAAATCTCATGTTTTACATTTTTGACTTCATGAAAATGGTTATTTGTAGACATTGGGAAATTATGAAATTGTAATTACAAAAAATTCTATCTCTGCTATCAACTAACTTGACTACGTCTCGAGGGGTACGTCTATCCCCCGTGGGCGATATGGTGTGTGTAAGGCTATTGCGTGTTGACTACGTTAAATTTAAAATTGGAAGATAGGTAAACGCAGTGTGTAACATTTAAACGAGTCAATCCATTAACCAGTAGGCTCGTGAGTCTGGCGTAGGTACGGTAACTACAGCGCCGATTTTGAAAAATCCGCCATTTTGTCAATTTAAGTCCCATCCTGAAAATTCTTGGTTACTGCACTGCGGAAGGGTCCAGAGAAGCCATGTACAAAATTTGAAACGAATCCATCCATCAATGTAGCCTATAGGCGCGTGAGAGTGCAGTGCAGTGGCAAGTTTCCAAAGTCCGCCATTTTGTCAATTTGTTGCCGATCCGGAAAATTCTTGGTCACTGCACTACGGAAGGGTCCAGAGAAGCCTTGTGCAAAATTTGAAACGAATCCATCTATTAATGTAGTCTGTAGGCGCGTGGGACTGAAGCGTGACAGACGGACAGCCCGAAAAGTTCAGAACTATATCCCTCCGTTCCACTGGGGAAAACTACTTATTTCACTGTAATCATGAAAGTGAGTTCTAATCCGTCTCATGTATAATTACCATTCTCTGAAATATTTTCAATTTTAATCACAGAATTTAAAATCAGCTGAAATTCAACTAGAGCCTCAGTGAGGCAGGATCCGCCGTGAATCAGTGAAAGCAAAATGAGGTCAAGTCAAGTCAAGGTTTCAGGTTCCTACAACAATCCCTTCTATGAGAAGCCGGCCGGACAAAACATCGCTAAGTTCAAGCCAAAAATTCACAATTTTTTGACAATTTCCACGTTGCACATCTTCAGTATATATATTTTCACCATGCAAGGTTTTATACATGTACAGCGGTTCGATAATTGCAATTCTCTGAAATACAGGACTCGAAATTACTTAAAATTACATTAAAGATTATATAGATTGCAATTAAAAGGAATTCGCATAAATTGCAATTTACGAGAGTAATCGGGTGCCGGAGTGCCGTCTGTGATGTTTTCAAACGTTTTCACTGATGTCCAATTCATTAGTTTGGTATTGCAATCAATAATTGTATACATGATGGCAAATGGTAAGTACTAAAATGTTTCAAGTAATTTATTTTTTTTGTCGCCCAGTTGACTTCTACTGTCGCCCAGTTGACTTTTTTTTGTCGCCCAGTTGGACATTTTTTGTCGCCCAGTTGACCCCAGAGTTGTCGCCCAGTTGACTTTTTTGTCGCCCAGTTGACTGTCGCCCAGTTGACTTGGCGCCCAGTTGACCAGTTACCTGCGTATTGTATCCCTATCTATTTATACGGTTGATCTAATCGCTGTTTATTATTTCTTTTGAAACGTGTTAACGATTCTAAGTGAAAAATAAAATTAAGCTGCTCTAGCAAAATACCGTTTTGAGATATTAGGATTACCTGGGTTGATTTTAAATGCTGTGTATGTCAGTGTCTTCTTTAAGCCTAGATAATTATCAAGCAGTTGCTTGGGAGTGAAGGCATCTCGTGTGTAAAACACTTGGCGTGTGTGTGTGCAGGCAGAGAGGAAGTGAACCCGGTGCGGGAGGCGGTAGTCGCTCTGCTCAGTACGGGGCCGGTGGGTGTCAGTGATAAGTGTGGTCTCACCGACACGAGCATTACCGAGAGGTAAGTGTGTAGTCGTGACGTGAGCACGGGACCGCTGGGTGTCAGTGATAAGTTTGGTCTCACCGACACGAGCATTACCAAGAGGTAAGTGTGTAGTCGTGACGTGAGCACGGGGCCGCTGGGTGTCAGTGATAAGTGTGGTCTCACCGATACGAGCATAACCAAGAGGTAAGTGTGTAGTCGTGACGTCAGCACGGGGCCGGTGGGTGTCAGCGATAAGTGTGGTCTCACCGACGCAAGCATTGCCAAGAGGTAAGTGTGTAGTCGGGACGTCAGTACGGGGAAGGTGGGTGTCAGCGATAAGTGTGGTCTCACCGACGCAAGCATTGCCAAGAGGTTAGTGTGTAGTCGTGATGAGAGGGCTCTCGGCTCGAGATGTATAATTACACGCATGTTACGTGTTAACTCCCCTAACAAGGGTTTTGGTTTAATATAGAAGTGTCTGAAAGAATAAAAGTAAAAAATTGAAAAAAGCATATCCGCTGTTGATGTGTGCATACTTAGCTCGCTACTGAGATGGACGCGCAGTATTTGTCTTTGTATGGCTGTATTTGTGCGACAGGTTGTCGAGAAGTGACGGGTTACTGCTCAAGCCAGGGCGACCTGCCACCGCCATAGACTCGCAGATATGGCAGGTCTGTGTACTTCGTCACGCCCCGTTGTCATTCATTCATTCATTAGGGTCACTTATAAAGCGCATACAACTGTGCGCTACAAAATAGTCTAAAAGGTTGGGCCTTTATTTTTTCTGAACTCTGGCTCGGTTTGTATTGCTGAAGTAATTCAGATATGTAACTAGGGCTATCACCTTTGGGCTTCGAAAGTTAAAACCGACAATGTAAATTGAATGCGATAGTAGACTGGTAGCCATTGGAAATCCTTTAACGCCTGACTAATACTTCAATCTCGAGGAATACTGGTGGTCAGACGCGCAGCGACATTCATTACATGTTGCAATTTGTCCAATCGAACCATGGGTAACCCAACTGATACACATTACAGTAATCCAAACGTGTGATCACTGAACACTGAACGATAGATTTCCAAAGGTGACAAATGTGCTTAATATAGGATGGGTAAAAATAACACGTTTGACAGATTTGGTTTATGTGAGCTTCGAGATCAAGCGACGAGGCACTGATGACACCCAGGTCCCTAGCGCTTTCAGACAACGGGATCAAAGCATCGCCAAGGTCAAGATTGTTTATTTCAATTTCATGCCGGTTTTTCATGCTTGAAAATGATGAGAAATTCTGTTTTCGTGGGATTGACTTTTAGCCTACTGCGCTTCTAACAATCTGGCGAATTCCCTTTGCAAGGTCCACCGCTGCCTCGAACTGGTATGAGGGAGGTGTGAGTTTGGTGGGTTTGGCTAGCTGTATATCGTCCGCATATAGATGAAAAAGACGTAGTAGAATCCGTATTAACTGCCAAAGAGGTTGCGTATACTCTGAATACAAATGTGGTCCCAGTATTGAACCTTGGGGGACTGAGACATCCAGATCAGCTGGATCTGAGTATTGACCGTTCACGCAAACAATTGTAGACCTATTTTGGAGATAGGATCTAAACCACGTTATGGGCTTTTTTATGGCGGTATAATTCTTAAGCCGGAATATATTTTGGTCCCTCCAGTTTTATTTTCTGAAATCACCAAGCTAGAGACATAGGTAAATTAAAAAGTGTCGGATGTAAAATGTTTCTGTTGGCTTAAACCCCTGGCGCATGCATGACGCATTGATCATACGCTCCAATGTCCGTACGACGAGCTGTAACACAGTTATGTGTATAAATTATATGAAATAAATATTGCATAAAAATGAAAAAGAAAAATTACCCAATTCCTTATGATGTATTGTGGAGTGATTGACATTGACTTGATAGGTAAGATTGGCATAACATAATTAACATTCTTCTTTTAACTGGTCTGGCTGAGGTGGCTGCATGAGTGACATGATTGGCATGTTTGACATGGTTAACATGGCAGACATGATTGGCATGTGACTTGAGATAATGGATATGGCTGACATTATTGGTATGTCACTGAAACATTTGACATGACTGGCGCAGAGAGCGTTTGGCGGCGGTGTGGGACCGGAAGGCGAAGTCTACGCCAGCGTCTACGAGCTGGCACGCGTGCCTATCGGTGTGATCTTCGCCAGTGAGATGACGTCACCATACACCTTGACAGCACAAGAGGCGGGATTTCTCGGCGTAAGTGCCGCATTAAGCCATAATGATATCAACCGTATCACAAAACGGCGTCTACCAGGCGTCTTCCAACTTTTGATTCTCGACATTAGTTTTATCAAACTGGTCTTTCCCTGTGCTTCTTCTGTAGTTCTTCCAAGCTTTCCTACCAATATCACAGTTATTTTATCAGTTTGTAAACTGTTAGGCAGTTCTAAATGATTGTTTTAAGGACAGTTGTAAACATAGGTTGAGGTATGAAAGTATGCGGATTGTGCAAACCTTTCAATGCTAAGAAACCGTATATAATGACTATATTTCGCAAAACAGTGCTTTTATTAAGGCTAGAATACAAACATAATCTATTTCTACTATTTACACTCATGGAAGCGGCTTTATTAAGAAATATATACTTAAACATCCCAAACCACGCGTGATTTCAGGCGGGCGTTTGGAACTACACGGTGTTCGCCATGGATACGCGGGATGCCCCGGCCGATTTCTCCCATAAGCCCCTGTTGTTAGACGCGTGCGGCAAAGATGCTGCCTGTGTCTACTACGTCGCCCCAAGGCTTAGCATCAGGTAAAGGTTGTATATATGTTTTCATTTTATTATTATGTTTCCCCGTAGAGGAGAAACATTTTGTTGTTGTTGTACTTTCTGTGTTTGCATTTAT
This sequence comes from Protula sp. h YS-2021, assembly GCA_949752745.1. NCBI lineage: Eukaryota > Metazoa > Annelida > Polychaeta > Sabellida > Serpulidae > Protula > Protula sp. h YS-2021. Next base: position 96,784,080 of record OX457026.1, read on the forward strand.
GTGTGTATGTGTATACAGTGCTTGCATCTGTTGTAAACACTTGATTTTGTTAACACGATCACTGTCGAACCAAAACACCATATAAGTTTCAAACCTGGTGGGATTACGCCTTGGGTTTGTCCGCCGATTGGGATTTATTTGACGTATATTGGACAACGCCTGACGTCATAGGGTGTCAAAATGTGCGTCATTACAGTAACTGCAGAACAGAATACTAGATGAGATTCAAAATTGGCAGGATAATGCCTTAGGGTGGATACGACGGTTCATAATGTGTTTGGTGTATATAACCCAACGTATAACAAAGAAACAAATCAAATTTTGTAGGATAATGTCATGGGTAGGTCCTACGGTTCATTTTGTATTTGGCATGTATAACGCAATGCATGATACATGATTTCAAAACGCGTTACGTAACTTTGCTTTGTTAGCACTATAACTCAAGATCGACACGTCGTATCAGCTCCAAACTTTAGGGGATTAAGGATCCCTTTCCAGAGCTTATGGTCGGGATCGTAACCAAGCCTCACAGAATCCGCTCCCTCATAATTCAGAAATAATACGACTGACCTCGGGATTTTTTAGTCGTACTTATTTGCCTGTGCAGGACTAGCTATTGATTTTACTCGGCTGACAGCAAAGTTGTTGCGCTTGATTGGCTAGCTGTTCCATATATGGGAGTGGTTATGTAACCTCAGCAAACATGCAGTACCTGGAAGCATTTTTAAGTGGGTTATCTGCTATCTTGTTTCATGATAAGTAGCTCACCATTTATGTGCAGTTATGACAAGATATTTTTCTATTGCTTTTTGGCCGAGGAGAATGTACGGAGACAATGTATTCCCATACCATAAAAAGAGTAAAAGAGATACGTTCAGATCAGCACTTACATTTAGCTGGCGATGAAGTAGGGAATATCTGACGTGGCAATCACCTTCCAGTGTGAAGACCCATACCTTAACCTGGGTGAAAGGTTAGGGTTGCATTCAGGGCTGTACTTCATTAGGTGGCGGAGTGGGGCGGGAAGCAAAGAAAAAAAACATTCCTGATGTGGCGACCACCTTCCTGACCCGGATAAAAAAAACCTTGACTGAAACCTGTTTGTAGTGACTACCTAACCCGGATGAAAAAGGTGAACAATAAAACTTTGCAGTGCCGTCCTAACAGACCCGGATAAAGGACGTAAAGTAAAACCTGTTTTTGTGACCACCTGCGACACCCGGATGAAAAAGACGTTTAGACAAACCTGTTTCAACGACCACCTCCCAGTACCGGTTAAAAGACGTACAGCAAAACCTGTTTTCTGCGACCGTATTCTAGACATGAAAAAAGCGTAGAGTATGCCAGTTTATAGTGATCACATTCCACATTGCCACACCTGTATCTGGACTTGTATGGAAAATGAGGATTAAGATACACAAAAGACAGGTTACGCACCCCCTCCCCCCTCCCCCCACCCTCTTCCCATCAAATGTATTTATTCAGATATATTTATGTAAGGTAAGGTATAATTTTGAAATAGAACAAAATTCTCAGCATATTTTGTAAGCCGAAGGAGGGGCGAACGGAATAACAAAAGGGTGGAGAAGGGGAAGGGGTTGTCGAGAAACATTATATAATTGTGATATAGTTAAGGGTTGGCATGGGGTTTCCATCCGAGGAGTGGAATGTTACACGAGGTGAAGCTGAGTTTAACATTCCAAATCGAGGGTTAACAAAACTGCATCACCCCCTAACTATATCATCATTGTTTTGTTGCATTTGTTGTAACTACAGGAGCTTAATTTAACGAATTTGTGCCATGTTGTCACTCATCCGGTACTCCGCTGATGCAACGCGCACATTGGCTTTGCGAACCTACGAACGTTGCTAGAAAATACTCTGTGTGCCGTTCGTGCGTTGTAAATAATGCTTGTAAACCGTGCGTGCTTGTAAACTTGTTCATTTTACATTTTAATTTATTATTTTATTGATAAATTCAAGGCGAAGTTTAAAAAGAGCATTTGTTTTGTTTACAAAAAAAAACGGTATAACGTGCCCACTGAAAGTGTTTTGTATTCTAGGGCCTACTGTTGTCTGTGCGCTGTTGTAGTAGTAGTAGTAGTAGTAGTAGTAGCAGCAGTTTTAACATGTATTATTATTATTATTATTATTGTTATTATTATTATTATTATTATTATTATTATTATTATTATTATTATTATTATTATTATTATTATTATTATTGTTGTTGTTATCTTTGAACACCAAAATACGGACTTCACATTTGTTTACATATTAAAACAAAGAAATTTAAAAAATCTGAAACGTGTGTATGGGACAGCTTGAGAAGCCAAGAGTTATCTAATGGTAGATTCGCGTTATCGAGTGTGTTGCTTTTCTTCCCCCGCAGTGCTGCGCCCGACCTGGTGATTATGGGGGAGTTGAGTAAGTACGTCCCTCTGTCCCCGCAGCGAGTCGTCGACATCTACTGGTCCGACAGTGACGTCAAGATGGTGCTGCATGGCGCGGTCCACGAGCGTGTCGTCATGTCTTTCTACGCCAATAAGAGCGTCGTTAGCATAGAGTGCGTGATGGGCGCCAGCGGCAAGGCTAGGCTCAGCGTCAGGGACAAGGCCTGCTTTGAGGCGTGAACATACACACAGACCGACGCTCAGCACACAGGTGATCTCGTCTACTTCTGTTTAATTTCGCCGAGTGTGACATATCGCAATGATACTCTTTTTTCCATAGAAAAATTAAGAAAAATTCTGCTTTAATTAGAAGTTTAAACTTCAGTGGTCAGAATATTGACTCAACGAAGGGAAGTGTGCAATTATTCATTATATTAAGGCGGCTTATTTATAACCGATATGTTATCCAAGATAAGATTGATTGTTATTGATTTGTTGATTTATAGTCACGATCGTAAGTGTTTGCTTGTTTTAACAATGTGTTAATCGATAAGGTTCGATTTGCGTTTTGGCAAGTGACTGTATGTATCACGCTGGTGTGCTGTTGGCATTGGTATTAACATATCTAACACATTTCACATATAAACAGGTATCAGCATATCTGTGGGGTTTTGCTCATGTTAAAAACACTATATTTTTAACCAAGTTTTTGACGACGGCATGAGTCACAAATACTGTGGTGTTGCTGCTTGATGTTCTAAGTCCAGCTTGTGGTCAAATAAGGTTCGATCTACACGGAAAATGTGCAGTTCTACTCTATCAGTGTTGCTACAGGCAACCAGCGCCTCACCATGCCAACGCCGTGAAAACCCCCGCTAAGGCACGGGGCAAGGAGGGGTGGGTGGGGGGGGGGAGGCAGAAGCAATCGGCGCCTCACCATGCCAACGCCGTGAGAACCCCGCTAAGCCACGGGGCAGGGAGGGGTGGGTGGGGGGGGGAGGCAGAAGCAACCGGCGCCTCACCATGCCAACGCCGTGAGAACCTCGCTAAGTCACGGGGCAGGGAGGGGTGGGCGGGGGGGGGGGGGAGGCAGAAGCAACCGGCGCCTCACCATGCCAATGCCGTGAGAACCCCGCTAAGTCACGGGGCAGGGAGGGGTGGGTGGGGGGGGGGGGGGGAGGCAGAAGCAACCGGCGCCTCACCATGCCAACGCCGTGAGAACCCCGCTAAGGCACGGGGCAGGGAGGGGTGGGTGGATGGGGGGGAGGCGGGGAGGCAGAAGCAACCCCTTCCACTCGAGGCGTGGGCGGCCCTGCCAGTACTCCTGCATAGAGCTATCACCCCACCATGCCAGCGCCTGAAAACCCCGCTAAGCCATGGGGCAGGGAGGGGTGGGTGGGGGGGGAGGCAGAAGCAACCGGCGCCTCACCATGCCACCGCCGTGAAAATCCCGCTAAGCCACGTTTTCACGATCAGGATAAAAATTCAGAATTCATGTAGCTGGAAGCCTGATATTACATTGTAAATCATAATTTGGCTATAATTATTGTAAGCCCTTTCAAATAATATTAAATGAAAGGACCCATTATTTGTTGTTCTGGCATAAGATGCAGTACTATTTTCAAAGCAGCTTGCAGCGTTATAATTACAGCCTTGTATATTCAAAGCATTTTTTCAGTATTAGATATGCGTGACATTTAATTGAGCTTGATTAAAGCAAAGTGATATACCTGTGATTATGTGTTGTGATATTGATTTGACATTCTTTGTTCGCCGCGAATTGTTATACGAAACAGTGAATAAAAAGAACATTATAAAGAGAAAAGGCGATTTTGTACTATTTACATTAATGAATAAAACAGCTTTCAAATTTTCAGCTATTTTACCACCAGTCAGTTTTCTCAATGCAAGCAAACTTTTGTTAACTAGAAAACTGAACTTTCGACAAACTGCTTAAGACAAAATTTGACAAAAGTAGTCCCAACAAGAACAGGATATAAACCGATAAATGGGGTGGTTTTTAACCCCCTGGCCAAACAATTAGGTAAGGTCTGTTGGTTGCGCCATGTCCTACCGTACCTTTTACCATTAAGTTTTCCTCCTACACTTTTGTAACTGAACACAGTGACAAATTATATATAGCATTTGTGCCTAAGCCGCGTTTAATTAGAATCGACAAAAATTTGTCGGACTGGCAGCATTTTGAAAATAGCAAAAAACTCCGGGCTACTCGGCCACTAAGTGTGGTTCGTTTCTGCCTTCGATGAACTAGAGAGGAAACCGAAAGTCACTTCACTTACATCGGGCTTTCGTCGCAAATAATTCCTGAAATAACTCGGGGTTTACCTCTTGCACTTGCATTAAGCTTAACGGAAAATTTCGGATCAAAATTCTGGGGCCCGGTGTACTTTTTAAAAAGGTTTAATTTTTTTTTCGAAAAGTCTGTTTTTTTTCGCCATAAAACGTACTTCTTTTTTGTCCGCATTCTTTTTCTGTTCTTTTTTTTTCAATCTTATATCTATTTTTTATATTTTTTTTGTTCAGTTTTTTTTTTTTTTTTTTTGCACTTTTTGTATTTGAGGTGATGTTTTGTAAAAAATAAATAAATGGAAAGAGCAAAACAACTAGGGTCAAACGTTAACATTAGCAACAATATAACCAGCTAAAACGGTACTTGAAATTTAAGCAACAGCAACTAATATACTGGCAAAATCAGAGCACAACTGCTAAAGATCAGCCTGGCGACTCATATTTTCGAAATTAAATGTATGTACACCTTTGCTAGAAAAACTTTTAATTGCAAAATGAGCAACATTGGAGGAAATACACCTGAACAGTTAAGTGAGTTCTGTTTTAATAAAGTAAGACTTATTTGATAACATCCTAAGATTTCTAGTCTTGAATATTTATTCACTGATAAAAATTTTGGAAACAAAAATGCCAGCTACACTGTGATGCCATTTTTTTTTTTTTGCTCTCAATACATGCTAAAATGGTAAAAAAAAAATGGATTTTGAACTAAATATAGTTGCTGCGGTTTTGAAAACCTAACGGAATCTTTAAATCAACCGTCGTTTCTTGGTTGTCCTGTTTTACAAGCTATTACTTGAGACTTATTTTGATATTCGAATTTAGAAGTTTACGCCATGCATAGAACAGTGACTGACTTAAGTGCAACAACAGTAAAGTTAGCCTGTGTTCGCATGCTCCAACTTTGATTTGGTGTTATTCCTTCATAATTTTAATTGAAATTATTGATCGCCCAACATGTTAAATTGCCAGTGCACCCTTGTTAGCTGTAGAGGACAGCAGACGGTATAAAAGCCACATTTTTCAACAGATGTTCAATGCTGGTAGCCATGTTGGAAAATTTTCTTGGTAAGTTCTGTTGTAAGCTTATGTTTCTTCAGTAAGTGAGGAAAAACTGAGTGCTTTTGATTTCGAAATTGGGTTTTATGGACAAAGTTTGAATAAAACTGTTGTGCATCATATTGTTGTTGTGGACAATCAATTCAGCATATGATAATTTTTCAAAGTGTTTGTCTATTTTGAATTTTGTGAAACCATTTTAAAGGAAAATTGTTTGATCAAGGGAAAACAGGACAGCGGAATTAATGTGAATCACAATTTATGTCTTTTATATGATTTCAGGTAGAAATATGATGAGGTGAACAGGAAAAATAATTGTCAGTGGTCAAAACAGTCTGTGACGGATCCATTCACGGCGATTGTTCTGTTCGGTTTGCTACAAGGATGTTTAAGTCAGCCATGTGGGTAAGCCCGCCCTTGTGCAACATACCTCTTCAAATAAGCATTAAATAAGCGTTGATAAGTACTTACATAAGTTTGTTAAGTATTTCAAAGATGGTGTTATTATAACAATGCTATACAAAGCTGTCTAAGTAAAAGTTGGCACGTCTGAGGAGGTCAACGAAAAAAAAAATCAACACAAGCTTTGTCGATGACGGAATCCTTTGGACAAATGTCGTTTCGAGGCATCCAGCATTGCAGACACTGGAGAATGTTCCCTCAACCATGTCCATAACGTGGTGTTCTATGCCACAGGTACTCTTGGCACCAACATTGAAGCTTTCGCAGTTCGCTTTTATTAAGCATAGAACGGGATTATTCCAAGAATTTCATGACGTCCAAGCTGTGCTATATGTGGCTGAAACGCAAATAGTACATTTCGTTAGCATTCACTGGCTCAGCATGCTCCTTGTAGCTGAAAGACGTCTCGAGCAGTTGGATACACTACTTTACCTTTTCGAAAAAGAATCAGCCAGGGGTTGAGAAGCAGGAGCGAACCAAACGAATCCTCGCTTTTGAAGGACTCACTAATCCATGCTGAAGTGACTTTCCTTGGTGCAGTCCTTCCCAAATTCCAGTGTTTTGAAAAACCTTTTTTTCAGTGCAAAGAGGAGAAGATTCACTTACAGCATCTGGAGATGCGTGATCTCCTGAAAACGATGGCACAGTTTGCTACGAGAAGAGGCTAGAACGTCATCGGCATTGTTGGGAGTTCAGTTTGAACGAAACGGTGACCTAAAAACCGGTGGATGACGTAGCCGCCGCACCAAGGATGGCGAAATTTGCGTGACAAGTGCTTAGGAGTCACTGGGATATAAAGAAATACTTTGTCATCTTCCTGTAGTCTGCAAGATTGTGCACTCCTATCAAAGTATTCTTTCATGCTAGCATGGTGCTCCCGAATGTTCTCACGGGGGAATGGTACAAGCTTCGTCTAGGTTGTTTACTAGAATAGTGACATAGTCCTGAATTTTATGAGGAACATCTTCAGGATCACAAGCCTGAAGTCAGCAGGACCTTTGCAGTGACGACCAAACAAAAGGTAGTACGGAGTATAGTCCGTAGAAAGAAAGCACGGTGTGGTATTGTAGGCAAACACAGCCGAAGATAAGCGTTCATCCCAGTTGTCATGATGTGCGTTAGAAAACAAACTGAGACATTTCATTATTGTCTGATTTGAGCGTTCTGTCATCCCGTTGGAGCTTGGATTCCAAGCGGAAGTGAAAAGACCTTGAACCCTGAATAACTCGAGAGTAAACTTGATTAGCGAGGAGAAAAATTGCGCGCCACGATCAGATAATAACTTCTGTGGGGCACCGAATCGATAAATAATCTCCTCGTAGAACACTTTTGCTACAGTTTCAGCTTTCATATTTTGAATGGCCCTAGCAACAACGAACTTTGTGAAAAGATCTACAAAGACCAAAATGTATTTGCTCCCTTTTTGCGAGATAACATGTGGTTCTGTTAAATCAACACCAACGATTTGCCAGGGAAAGTTACTTTCTATTGGAATTAGAGGAGGCCGTTTTTGAGATCCTTTTGCTTGCTGACACTGCACGCATGACTCGCAGAAAGACTTGATGTCTCTAAACATACCGGGCCACCAGTACTTCTCCTGAGAATTGTACCAAACCTTCATGTATGAAAAGTGCACATCACAGTGCAGTTTTCGTATGACCTCGTGACCCAACTCTGCAGGAACGACAAGCTGAAGTGCGCATTTCTCTGCCTTGGAACGTGTTTTGGACCGTGGTTGATAATGAACTCTATATAAAGCGCCGTTTTCAACAATGAAATCGTCGATATTTGCGAGCAGTTTCTTAAAACGCTCGGGAGGGACATCCAACTCTTGCTCCTCGATGAACTTCAGCCGATTTGCAAATTCAGGATATGTGGACTGTAAAGTAATAAGACGATGAATGTGTTCTTTTGAAAAGTTGAATTTGTTAAGTTCATGATTCTTCCTCTCTTGGGTCAACTTAGATCTAAAACTTTGGGCCTTAGCATTGACTGCAAATACCTTAAGATCAGCACTGGATTTTGGTTCGACAAGGGTTGGATCAACAAAATCGGGTTCGACAACGTCTTCGTGTTCTTGTTGCAAAGTTAAATGTGGAAACCTACTTATGGCATTTACATGAGCCATTTTGCTACCACGAACATGTATAACCTCGTAGTTGAGCATTGTAAGAGCTTGATGAATTCTGCCGAGTCTCCCTGTAGGTTGTTTGCATTTCATAAGAGTAGTAAGACTTTTGTGATCTGTATAGAACACGACTTTGTTGTATTGCAGGTACAACGCAGTCATCGAGCACGACCAGCGTGTATTTATCATTCAGTTTTATGGTGCTGTTAGAAAAATCTATAACCGCGCCTTGAACTTCCAGAAATGTTCTTCCCAAAATAAAATCAACAACCAAATCTGCTATAACAAACGCAGTAACGCGGAAGCTGGAGTTTTTGAGGCGAAACGAAATTGTTGAAGTTCCTTTTATAGACAAAGGAGCATCACCGGCTAACTGTGCATGATTGAATGTGGAATATTCGACATCCGTTTTGTCACACTGCCTAAGGCGTTTGAAGGCCTCAACACTGATGCAGTTACATCTGGCTCCGGTGTCCAAAAGAGTATGTAGTTCAACCCTGTCACTACATTTTACTGCTATGTGTGAGCTGTCACTCAGATCAAGAATGGGGCAAACTTTTAGGTGTTTGATGCGTATGTGCAGTTTTCGTTGTTTGGTGTGTGTTTGCATTTTTAGTTTGAGTTCTTGCATCATTGGTGTCTGGTTTGGTAGTAACACGACACTGGTCTTTGTGATGGTTGCTTGAACCACAGATTGTACACGGAACCTTCCAGCCCTTTTTTCTATGCTGTTTTCGTTCATAAGTTTTCCTTGGTTGAGATTGGTTTTTGGTATATTTGTGAATAAAGTTGGCTTCTGCTCTGTTAACAGGACGAACTTGTTCGGTTAATGAAGCTGCCGTCGCCATATGCGATTGGAAGAAATGTTTCGCACTTCTGGCACAACTGTTTGTGTCATTGTAGACACCAGCATACAACCGTGGCTTTATTTCTCGGGGCATTAGACTGATAAAGCTCTGAACTCTTTGGAATTCTTGTGAAAAACCAAGCCTATCACAAACCGTACCATGTCTAAAAACAAAATCGACCCAATCTACGTAAAGTTCATCGAGACCATCTCTAAAAGTGTAGACTTTGTGAAACCTATCGAGAAATGCCTCCCTTAGCAGAACATAATCTGAACGGACGAAATCTGGAAGATTATCAAACCACTGAAGGGCCAGGTCTTTTAAGAAAACTGGAAAAACCCGTGGTGCAATGTCTGGCCATATTCCACTACAATGATGAAATAACTCTAAGTACTTAAGCCATTTATTCCATCCTCCTTGGAGTATCCAGAAAAACACTTTGGGAGAGGTACTTTTATCGGCTCTTTAAGTGGACATTGCCAACGTTCGAACGGGGTATCTTGATGTTTGTTTATGTGAGACATTTTGACGTTAGACAGGATAAGGCGGTATTCGGGCAACAAAGTGATTACTTGACAACAGCTGAAAATTTGACCTTTGAAATGACTATAAAATCAGAATAAAAGGCATTCTAAGCTAAGAAATCAAATGTTGAAGTCACTTGTTGAACCACGCGTAACATATCAATCCATGGCCAAACATCTCAACTTATCAGCACCCTCAAGAAACAGAAGAACTTCTTTGCCAGATATAAAATTGGCATTTTAGAATTTTGTGAGAGCTGCATGATAAAGATGTAGAGAGAATTTGGATATTAAAAGAAATCCATGGTGATGAAGCATTGTGCTGATGTTGTTTCCCATGTCAACACTGCTAGCCCAAACGAACTATATTGTGTTTTGGGATTTGTCGTGATTGATACTTATGAGCACCATTGTTGCGCCTGTAGTCACAGTCTGTATTTGTGACATTTCATATGCCTTTATGGTTAATTAGTTTAGTTTAAAAAAAGGCAATAATTATAAAAATTTTATGATCACCACTGTTGTGCGAGTAGCCTTAACCGTGATAAAAAACAAGTATTGGCAATTTAGATAATATTATTATTAGCAATTCTTGCATTTTGCTAGTTATAATTTTAAAAGGCTGGTATGTTCTGTGCTGTATGCAGATTATACAAAGTTTTGTAGAACAAGTTCCGTTCGACTTGACAAAATTGCTGGTACAAATCGTCTTGTGGAAATATGAACACCGTTGGTGCGCAAGTAATTATGCTATGTATAAAAACGAATTTCAGCTGGAATATAACAGTGTTTTCAGGGGCGTCTCCCCCCACTTTAAAATGAGCACCACCGTCACTGCTTTGCAGAGTATTGTGGCTTTTTAAAAATAAAAGAAATGCATTTATTTTTTTCTGTAGATTCGATTTCATGTGAAGAGCATTATATGTCCTCACTTCATTAATAACACTGATTTAATTTACTTATTTGTTTGTTTCTGTAAATATGGACGAAATAATTATGCCATTTTTTAATGTTTCTTTCTTTTGTTTTGTAGTGTATTTTGTGAAATAATTATTATTATGATATCAATGCGTAATTACACTGCTAATCTCCACCATATGAAGTGCACCTCTGTGAGCCCTTTTTGACTAACAAACGGGGCACTTCCTTAGTAATTAAAAAGAATGATTAAATTAAATAACAAATGTTTATTGATATAAAAAATACTAAGTGCAGTGGGATGTACCGGAGTCTATTACGCCAAGAAAAGCATTTTGGTTATTAGACTTAAGAACGATAGTCACGTACCATACATGATCGAACATCCACAACATAACATATATCCGAGTTTAATATAATTTCTCAATCAACGTTTTATCATTCAGATATGCACTTCTAGATTCTCCCGTATATTATTTTCCGTAGCCTGTATACTTGTAGATCCTAACAAAGACACTTATTATAAGAGTGGGTAACAAACAGGTGACAGCAATCAAAGTGCTAACAAAAGGGGTTTTACAATTATAATCATAACATAACTATTATAAACAATAGAAATACCAATTATAGTAATTCCTATGAGCATGCATTATTTAGGAACGACGCGACATATATAATTAACAATTAAACAAAATTATAATTACTCTAATCCTATTGATAATTGTCTGTAAGCACAAGACCTGAGTGCACAACATAAATCTCCCGACGGGCTTGTACGAAGCGTGAAACTACTGCTAGCTGATCGACATTTAGACAGAACTGGTAAACGTTTGCGCCCGGTGGTTTTTCTTGATAGGCCCATCCACAAACTTGTTTTGTTGGTAGAAGCAACAGATTAGCGGTAGGGGTTAATTCCCGGCCGTGGGAGCCGGTGTTGTGTTTTATGGCTAATATCGTTCTTATTATATAATGTGTTATGTGTATACCTTTTAATTCGCATTACAAAATTATGTTATAATTTTGGGGGGCCATGTTATGGTGATCAAAGGGTTTTTTTTATGAAAGTGCGAAGTCTGTCTTTTTTCTGTGGTTCCCATGCGTTTCCCGCTCCCAATATTGTAACTGGTCAGTCAAGCGTGCTCTCTTGTTTAATATAAATTCCTGGACCACGTGCATCTCTGTGCCGGTTTTCTTTGAAGTGTGTTGAAAGAGGAACTGTTTGGGGATTTTAACTCCCACATAGTCGGTAAATGTAGAATTTTGTTTTATATTACTGGTGAAATTATCCCGTGTTATTATTGGAGTTATGTCGTGTAATTATTAAAGTGATTTCATGTACGAGTTTCGGGCCGCAAATTTAACTTTGTGAGTTTGGTCAGTGAATTGGTGTCAAATTTAAAAGCGTTTATTCCTAAGAGTATTTTTTTGTTATTACATTGTACTTATAAATTGTTGTTTGTTTTACAGACAACCGCGTTTTCAATAAACGGGCGTTTTCCACTTTCGGCCTTTTATTCCGTCACAATGATGCCAATACCTTGCTATGAGTCGTCTTCTTATCTTCGAAGCCTTTTATCCACTTCTTTCACCTGCTTCTTTAATATTTTCCATTCTGGTATTGTCAGCAAAATTCCCTTTTTTGTAGGACGGTTTCTTCCAGCCCCCTCATCTCTGAGGTATTTGCGAATTTTCACCACTCCTTCATTGCTTTGTTTCATAATTTGAATGTACTTTCCATTTCCTAGCGAAAGCATTCCATCCCACGACTATGGTGGTGTTGGTGCCGTCTCCAGTTTCAATTTCTTGATGGTAGTGGTAGGATTTTTAACTTTTAAGTCTTTATCTGTATCTGCAAGAGTATCCATATGAGTTGTAGATCTCTTGCGACTTCCAAGTTCCATGTTAACGCTTCAATGTTCACACCTCAAATAACTCTTACGTTGGACGACCTCCCCCTTTTTATAGCATAGCCTTGTAAAGTCCATGCGCTAAGGTAGAATAGCCATCATTCAACTCATATCGCTTGTCGTCATATGGGGAGAGGGCTACTTTCCTCAACCTCTCCGAGAAAAGCTGGTTACTATGACTTCGAATAATGTGTGCTGTAGCCATCGTTTGAGTTTGGTTGAACAAACTGTCTCTATACTGAATATGCTTAATGCGTCTTTGAAAAGCTCGAGTGATGCCTTTAGCTGTATGTTTTTCTCTCCCACCACACGATAAACTATACATTTTCGGTCTGAGTCCAGCAAACTCTTCAATGGGGACAATTCTCCAACTTTGACACATTTCCGTTCTGGAGCCACTGGGTAGTGATTATGACGATCATGGATTGAATTTGGGTATTCTAAATCCACTTCCAAAATGAATCCAATATCGTCATCTTCAGCTACATCCATGAAGTCGATGGATTCTGGCTCGCTCACCCACATAAATCCTCTTTGTGGCATGGCCCAACCCTACAAGTTGTTTGCGTCGAGATACATCAGGTAGTTGTTTGGTATCTCAGAATTGTAACCTGCTACGTAGGGGTTGTTTGCTTTCGCATAGTGAACACAGATATTCCTCCACGTATGCCCTGCTCAACCATTTGGTACATGTCAATGTCATTGGTCATTTCCAACTTCACCTTTGTCGCTTTTAACATAGCATCCCACGACAGTTCTGGCGCTGCATAGTAGTGAGCAGGATCCAATTTATACGTGTTGAGACACACTTGACGAAAATTTTTAAACACGTCAGCTAGCAGTAGCACAACTGATTTCAGGTATAGGTCGTGGTATTCACCGAATGTGGTACAGTTGAATGTATCCCACACCTTCTGCACATGAGCATAATCCTCCTCACTAATGTCCTCTTCGCTAAGCTGAATATAAAACTTTTCCTTTGATGGTAGCTGCGTTTCAGCAAACTTGGATGGTTCGTCCACGTAATCTTAGGGGTACACTCCCTTTCTCAGCAACAAATCTTGTTGGTCACTATCGTGAATGTGAGAGGTCATGTTGTAGAAGTTATCTTTCTGCTGCAAGGTTGGATACCAACTTCTGCAGAGAAGCACTCATGAACTGAAAGCTGTCTGTAAATTTCAGATTGCTCATGGTGAATGCAATATATTTCTCAATGGTGTTGGGAATGACTGTAATCGTTTCGTTTTTAAATTTTCCAATTTCCTACATGATCAGATGACTGTCATAGCCTCGCAAATTGGGGAAAAATACAGGAATGATAAAAGAATCTTTATCCCCCTGCTGATCTTTCCTAAGTCGAAATTGTAAGTTGCATTCATTATGCGCTGCTCCGTTGTATTTCCCATTGATATGGTCATGATCTCTCACACGATCTGCTCCTAGAGGTTCATGACAAATGTAGCTATCAACAGCGTTCTTGAAATTCTCTTTGTCTTCACGAGTCATCACCATATCCTTTGGCCACTCTAAACCACGCACAATAGATCACGTTCATTCACCATATGATCTAAAATTACTTTTACGGCATTTTCTCCTCGATATAGAACTGGTGCACGTGTGTTGTGCTGACTCACAACCTCATAGTCAAAGCTTTTTGGACGATGATGTTGATACTTATCTCCTTCTTCATGCTTTTGCATTCAAAGTCGGCATAAATTACAAAAGGTGCTCGCTGTTGTTTGGCTACATTCTTAAACTTGATGAAAGGTTCCCTCGAAAATGATAAACGTGCTCCATGCTTGTCACACACTTCACGATGCTCATCTAAAAGATCTTGTCGCAAAAACCCGTGAAGACAATTGAAACAATAAGAAGCTGCTCCATTATGCTTTGATCGATAACACATAAGTCTGCTGAAATTCTTAATGAGGCAGTAATGCCTGTTCTTGTCATTGCTAATCAGAATTAAGTTGACTTCTCTAGCACTGACGTTTCGACTACGTTGTATCGGAACAACTACATCTTGTTCATATCCAAACACGTTGATGGATACATCGTTCTCCTTTTTGAACTTTGGAATGTCAGTAATGGGTGTCGGAAATGTCATACCCTCTACCTTTAATTCTTTCTCAAATGGCTTGTAATGATTCACGGGATTTGGTTTGTTTGTTGAAGGGTGAAGATAAGCCAATACTGATCATAAGAAACACTTGTCATGATTCTTAATGTTTATCACACCCTCTGTTTTCTTCAATTTCTTCGGCAGTGGGATAAAACTACTTGCTTCTAGAGACACCGACGTAGCTGTATGTACTTCAATGTACAGTATGTTATCCAATACCCAGCCGGAGCCTTGTCGCTCATGTTCGTCAAACCTAGTAAATAATTCTTTATAGGCTTCTGACAAGTCCTGCTCAATATCCGCTGGATTGTATGCTGTATATGTTGGACTGCTGATAAATGCATTATCCACTTGTTCTGTCATAACACCTTCTGCATTCGCTGTCAGTTTCTTGAAGCGTGCATGCACTACAATATACCATTTCATTCCATGGTTTAAGGTATTTAACAAATGTGTCTTAATACGGTTCTCTTGCTGTCGCATTTCAAGAAGTAAATCCGATCCATCCTCAGACTCAAACCGTTTTTCCTGCGCGTTTTCACCAAGACTAATCCTCCTACCTCTCCCTACTTGTCCTGTCTTTTGTTTCTGTGAAACATGTTCTTCATGAGGCACATTTTCCACCTTCACACATACATGTGCCTCAAACGCATCCATAGATGGAAATTCTACATTACATTTCATACAGAGGACTGGACCATATGTCCAAATGTCATCTTGTTCTATCTTTCGTCTCTTTACTCCTTTCCCATGCTCTTCACGAGCATGTTTCACTATAGTTTTCATCTCAGCTTTACTACATGTATATGCCTCAAACGCATCCATAGATGGAAATTCTACATTGCATTTCATACAGACTACTGGACCGTATGTCCAAATGTCCTCTTGTTCCATCTTTCGTCTCTTTACTCCTTTCCCATGCTCTTCACGAGCATGTTTCACTATAGTTTTCATCTCAGCTTTACTACATGTATGTGCTTCAAACGCATCCATAGATGGAAATTCCACATTGCATTTTATACAGAGGACTGGACCGTATGTCCAAATGTCATCTTGTTCCATTTTTCGTCTATTTACTCCTTTCCTGTTCTCTTCACGTTTCATCATAGCTGGTTTACAAGTATGTGCTACAAACAATTCCAGAGATGGAAATGTCACATTGCAATCATGGCAGAAGACTAATGTGTCTGAATTAGATACCATTGTTGTTGTTACGTCAACTGCCAGAACTGAAATGCTGAAATGTAATCTCAGACATCCCCTTTTATACACACACATACATAGACAGAATTTGCGTTTATTTCATATGACAGGATGGCTCTTACAAGGGCCGAAAGTTTTTGGTAAGTTGACTCTTCACCAACATGTCGGGTTCCCGTAACTGCACTGGTATCTGTAATACTGCCCCATCGTGAAAGATCTTCTTGAGCACTTGAAAGGGTGAAAATTATAATACTTAAAGTTTCTCAGTGTCGCAACGCACCACCAGCAGTCTGTGCATGGGTCTGGCCCAGGCAGCGTTGCTGTGAACTTATACCAGATGTAAACCACCGCAGGTCTTGCAACAGAACCGCCGCGGTGGATTGTGGTGCACTGGGCATTTGTGTGGTTGTCCTGCATATTCCAGCCATACCCACCACTTGTAGCATTCAGTTGTTAGCGTCACTGCCCTGCCGTTCCGCATCACTGTGTATGTGCGAGTTGAAGACATCTTGCCGCTTGTTTTGGGAAATTAGGCGTCTAACCCCCAATTTATACACTACCTTTAGCGCTTGTCATCACAGTGTATTCCGCATGGAGCACCCAGGGGAAGGTTCCCATGAGAACCCGGGGGGTTCCTATGAGTACCCGGGGGTGACGTTAGCCTCGTTGTCAGGCAGCCCCATTTCAGACAGCACTAACTCGATTCACTCAGTTTGCTTTTGTCAGTCTGCTGATAGACATGGAATTCAGGGATGAATTCTTTAGCGTCGAGAAGAGACAACGGTTTTTGTTGTCGGAAAAGGATATTTGTCTCTTTGAAGAGATTTGTGTTGAATACGATCTCTTTAAGCTCGAGAAATGGAGGCAACGTGTGGCTGCCGGAACCAAGCAGCACAACCGTTTGGCAGGGCGGCGGAGGAGAGCTACAAGCGTGTGGTGCAACGGTCGCCAGAGAGTTATTGACTAGGCGGAGACGGATACCAAGTGCTACTGTTACAAAGCCGAACAGCCCGCAAGTCCACTTGCCACCTGCTGGAAGCCCTGCTCCTGCTGATGAGCTGGCAGCCGCTGTCGCCAGCATTACGGATACGGATACGACACACGCCAGCCAGATGCAGCCGCCTTCCGACTCTGGTCGACCACCATCCTGGTTGAGATGAAACTGGAGGATGACTCTAGCAAAGAGTCACTCCAGGACGTCGTACGCTTCCTGGACGCTGTAGAGAATGTACGATTCCGTGAGTTCTGCGACTTTTTGATTCCGCTGAGGATCACAAGGCGAGCGCACGAAGCTGGATACCCAGAGGCTATGAAGTCCGAGTCTCATCAGTGTAGCTTTCTGGGCACGTTTTTCATCTTAAATAGGGCTTGGGTAGCGGCACACAGGAGGAAGTACGGCTGCAAGAGCGACAGCGGCGGCAGCGGCACCAAGAAGTGAAGATCTTCCTCTGCTGCTCTTTTCAGAGAGGCCACCCACTAATACGAAATAAGCACTAGACGTTTCATGGCGTTGGCATGTGTGTGTATGCATGAGAGTGTGTGGGAAATGCTTAAAAAGTGGATCTATAGGTTTGGAGGTGTCCGTCTGTCAGTCTGTCCGTCATCGATTTATACCCCCTTTGAATTTATCGAGGCCTCATAGGTGAGCTCGAACCATGTGGCTATGAGTCCTCTGTTTAAAAAAATGGAGAGCCTGTAGGTTTGGGGAAGTGTCTGTCGGTCCTCACATGGGGACCCGGGGGCGATGGGGGTCCCCACATAGAGAACCAAGGGTGGGTACTCACATGGTGGTTTTAAGTCTCTGTGACGTCACTGCTGGGAGATGTTTAAGAAAAAACAAAACAAAACAAAACAAAATGAAAGCTTATAGGTTTAGGGGTGCCCGTCTGTCATCCCTGTGACTTCATTATGATGTCATTATGATGTTATTATGACGTAACTGTTTTCAGACTCTCACGAGTGTTCGAAAACAGCCGTTTCCTGTTTTCGAACTTTCGTTTTCCTCCTACTCAGCTGTTTTTCGACAACGCGATGCCCGTCCTTTATTATTAACGACACTTGCCTGCGTTGTTATGAAGCAGCTGACTTGAATGATATTTTAAAATGCAGGGCCCCCTCAATGCCTTAATGATTATATTGTCGCGGGGTCTCTGATGGATGTGCTGGGTAAAAAGGTATTATACAAAACATACCCAACAGCCGTATAGGTGTGTTGTTGAACGTATTTGAAAAGTGGTTCCTCTCTGTTATAAATACTATTTTCGCAGAATCCCCAGTGGGTTTTATACACACAACAGTCCGAACCGCCGAAGAGGTTGGCTGTTGAACAACAACGCACTTACCTATCTAAGTTCTTGCATCTCACCGGCGCACGTAGTAGTCATTCCGTCGGCCGAAAAAAGTAAATACCAGGTAAATTAGTTACTAAATATTAAATTACTTAGTAAGTGCATTACATTTATATATTAATAAGTGCTTAAAATTAATATATGAATCAGTTTTGTTTTTATGGCAAGCTTTTATATGAATGGTAAAATCTTTAATTATCGCTCTTTTTCTTTCCGCCTACGAGTTACATAGCTTCAAGTCATCTCTTCATTATTTATGTTTAAAAACTGTTACACCTATAAAAACTAGTATTTTAGAACGTCAGTCGTTATAAAAAGTTACTTTTTGGACGCCCAAGCAATCTATTTAAACCTATTTTTTTTTAAATAATAAACTAAAGTTTTCCTGTGATTACCTAATAATTGCTCAAGATCTGCGAAGATTATTCAACAAAAACCTAAAATATCTTATTAAAATGCATTTGAATATCGAAATTCATAACTTTTTTTTTGGGGGGGGGGCGGCAATTTTTCATATTTCTGTCATTGTATTTTTTGGTCTTCTAATCTGATTGATTTCACTCCCAATGATGACTGTGTGAACATTTTGAGCTATTTGAGTGCCTTTTCTCACATTCAATGTTGAATAGTTTTGTCCGAAAAGGCTGTAGTTATCAAAATGGAAGGGTTTGTTGAGCCATTTCTAAAGTCAAAACATTAAAACATTCTGGATACCCACGTTAATACTAGGCATATATTTATACATATCGTGCTTTCGATGGTCAGCAAATGTTAGTAAATTCATTTAAAAATTGTCAAGTTGGCTGATATGACGGCATTTCGAGAAACTGAAAGAGAGGCGGCGATTGTATTATATTTTCAAAATGTCCATCGTAAATGTTGTAATATAAATGTAAAATGTGTCAAATTGACTTTAAAATATGTCAAATTGGCTGAATTTGTAATTTCTTACATAGTCGAAATTTCAAAAAAAAAAAAAAAAAAAGAAAAAGAAAAAAAAAAGAGCTCCGAAATGACTAGAGCTGCATCTAAGATTGTGGTGAAATTATCTTGATATGGATCACTAGGTCACTTAACCAAACCTTTGCTTTACTCAGAATGTTTTACTTTGATGGGTAGATGCCAATTTTGCATGCACGCGATTGCGGCTGGTCACCATGTCCTTGAATATTTCTTTTATTTTTTACTTTTAAGTTAAAATATATGCTTTTAAGCGCAGCCGCCAAATGTATAGTTCTGGGTTTTTAATATGTCACGGTCGAGCCTCGTTTTAATGTATTGCACACTTCCACTCTCTTAGAAAAAGAAAGAGGAAAAAAATTTTACACTGCTTAAATTCATTGAGAAACAGCTAAGTCCGAATACCATTTATCCATCGCGATATGGTTAAAGCGCATGGCCGAGGGAATTGGAGGAAGAAAGTGTTGTCCTGTGTCTACCAGACTTGACAGTCTGGTATTGCCTAGTGATGTGATCCGTCACTGATGGGTCCGGTTCGGTTCGATTTCGGTTTTTAAAGAAAAATCCGCGGTTTTTTCGGTTCGGTTTCGTTTTTTCCAGACTATGCAAATATATATAAATTAAAGATATCCCAATTAATTTTCTGTTTTTACTCTAGAACGAGGTAAGTAAATACATTGCTTAAAAAAGGGAACTCATGCTGGAAGTGTAAAATAATGCTGCGCTAAAATAGTGAGCTGAAACATTCATAGCAGTTGAAAATGGTCCTGAGAAAAGCAAAAATGATGTTAATTAAAAACCGAAAATGAACCGCGGTTTTCCACAGAGCACGGTTCGGTGTAACCGAACCGCCACCTTCACGGTTAACCGTCCCAAACGGTAAACCGTCACATCACTAGTATTGCCACCCCTCCCCCCCCCCAACCCCCCCCCCCCCAAAAAAAAAAACACACACACACACACACACACATATAGTTGAACAAAAGGTGTGATTGTTAAACGGAAGTGAGAGGGGCTCATGGTCGAGCACAAATTTGTTTTAACTGTTTTTGTGCATTTGTACGTAAAGTTGTCGTGGGTCGCTCTGACTGTCTGTCTCATGTTGTGTCATTATAGCGGCTAGGTGAGATGATACCGTCGTTATGGAAACGGTTCGGGAAAAAGAAAAAGGAATGGGAAGACCAAGGAGAGGTTCGCGTGGATATCGATACTGCTGACCCCTCCGCGGCGTGGCGGCGGATGCAGGCTGAGGGCCGCGCGACGCGCATGCGCGTGCCACCCCAGCCCCTGGACAAACCCATTGTCCCGAACAGCCTCAGGTAAACTGTTCTCTTCTAAGCTGTATTATCAGTGAATCTAAAAAACGGTGATGAGTAACCCGATGCTGATTTGATGTTGTTTTGTATAGTGTCATTCGGACCTGTTCCGGCTAGCCCAATGTTGTTTTGTATAGTGTCATTCAGACCTGTTCCGGCTAGCCCAATGTTGTTTTGTATAGTGTCATTCGGACCTGTTCCGGCTAGCCCGATATTGTTTTGTATAGTGTCATTCGGACCTGTTCCGGCTAGCCCGCCGTTGTCTTGTATAGTGTCATTCGGACCTGTTCCGGCTAGCCCGATATTGTTTTGTATAGTGTCATTCGGACCTGTTCCGGCTTGTTTAGTGTGACCTCCGTGATTTGTCTTCTGTCCATCCGTGTGCATGCGTGTGTGTTTGTTTATAACAATTTTTTATGATTGTTATTTTGGCGCAGGTTCGTTTGCATATCGGACACTCATTGTCGGGTGCGGCGCATGCGTCACGCGATCCCTGACGGTGACGTGTTGCTGCACGCCGGCGACTTCACGAACGAGGGCTCGCTGCAAGAAATCTGCCACTTCAACGACTTCCTTGGTATTTGGCTTCTAAATTCTTGATGTGATATCAGCAGGGGTGATCCATAAAGTATGTGCAGAGAGGAAGAGGGGTGGGGGTGGGTAGCGGGGGCTCTGGGGTCTTAATGCTGGATGAGATATCATTAGGGCTGATCCATCAAGTATACACGGGTGGGGGGAGGACATGGCGCTCTGGGGTCTAAATTCTTGCTGTGATACATAAAGTTTGTGGGGGAGGGGAGGGGGTGGGGGAGGATCTGGGCCTCTGTTTGATAACGTTATAGCTAACGGGTGACGTCACTGATTTTGCGAACCAATGAGAAGAGGGAGGGAGGTGTGGAACAAGGCCTTAACTTTGCGTGCGTACCTGTTGGATTGCACTTGATCTTCTAACAGATTTGAAAGATTTTTCAGAATTCTATTATGTAGGATAGTCAGCCACAGTATTTTTTTTTTTTTTGCGATGGAGAGGAAAAGGGGTGGGGGAAGGGGGGGGCGATAAAAAGGAAGTGGTAATAGGCAGACAACCGATACTGTATCACCGAATTCCTGACTGTGTCTCGTTCTGTTTGTGTAGCAAAGCTGCCGCATGCCAGAAAAGTGGTGATCGCCGGAAACCACGAGGTGACCTTTGACGACTATTTCTGGCCGGCCCTTCCCTACTCCACGGGTGACGGGTATGATATGAGCCGCCATTTTGTGGAGCTCGCACACGAGCTGAAGAGACGCGGGCTGAGCAAGCCCAGTGAGCTGCTCACCCACTGCACGTACCTACAGGACTCAGCCGTCACTATCTGCGGCATAGTGATCTACGGCTCGCCCTGGTAAGAAGAAAAACGTCTGGTTAGGTAGTAACAGCAAATATCCCCGTCACCTGTACGAACGTTACCATCTTTGAGATGATACTTGTTTTGCGTGATCTGTCACGTGGTCAGTGCGTGATCTGTCACGTGACAGTTCAATCTTCCAGAACGTCACGTGGTGTCACAGTACATTTGTCGGTAACTAAACCATTAGTACGGCAGTAACTCTAAAGTGACCGCATAACATAGAATATCTTTGTTTCCCAGCTGCCGTTTTACGTAGAAAATGGAGAAGTTTTAACGTTTGTTAAATCATACGGTTTGTTAAAATGCCTACTGAAATTTTTGAGGATTATTCACAAGCGTTTAGTAGCGGATGTCACGCGTTGTTGTAGCGGATGTCACGCGTTGTTGTAGCCGATGTCACGCGTTGTAGCCGATGTCACGCGTTGTTGTAGCGGATGTCACGTGTTGTTGTAGCGGATGTCGCGTGTTGTTGTAGCGGATGTCACGTGTTGTAGCAGATGTCACGTGTTGTTGTAGCGGATGTCACGCGTTGTGGTAGCGGATGTCACGCGTTGTTGTAGCGGATGTCACGTGTTGTTGTAGCGGATATCGCGTGGTGTAGTGGATGTCACGTGTTGTAGCAGATGTCACGTGTTGTTGTAGCGGATGTCACGCGTTGTGGTAGCAGATGTCACGCGTTGTTGTAGCGGATGTCACGTGATGTTGTAGCGGATATCACGTGATGTTGTAGCGGATGTCACGTGATGTTTTAGCGGATGTCGCGTGTTGTTGCAGGCAGCCGCTGCACTGTGGCTGGGGTTTTAACCTGCGGAGAGGCGCGGACTTGCTGGACAAGTGGAACCTGATCCCCGCCGGCGTCGATGTTCTCATGACGCACGGGCCGCCGCTTGGTAACTAGCCTTTGATATTTTATCGATCACTAGCAGATGATTAAGATCGATTGATTGATTGATTGATTAAGCGATTGGCCCGTAGTGCTCGCC
This sequence comes from Protula sp. h YS-2021, assembly GCA_949752745.1. Classification (NCBI taxonomy): domain Eukaryota; kingdom Metazoa; phylum Annelida; class Polychaeta; order Sabellida; family Serpulidae; genus Protula; species Protula sp. h YS-2021. Next base: position 96,806,949 of record OX457026.1, read on the forward strand.
GTATCTCCTTATTACCATATGGAAGTATTTGTCAGAGTGCGGCATGGATCGCAGGATGACGTCAGAGTGTGACATGGTTGGCAGGGTGATGTCAGAGTGTGACATGGTTGGCAGGATGACGTCACTGTGGCATGGATGGCAGGGTGACGTCAGAGTGTGGCATGGATGGCAGGGTGACGTCAGAGTGTGGCATGGATGGCAGGATGACGTCAGAGTGTGGCGTGGTTGGCAGGGTGACGTCAGTGTGGCATGGATGGCAGGATGACGTCAGAGTGTGGCATGGTTGGCAGGATGACGTCAGAGTGTGGCATGGATGGCAGGGTGACGTCAGAGTGTGGCATGGATGGCAGGATGACGTCAGAGTGTGGCATGGATGGCAAGGTGACGTCAGAGAGTGGCATGGTTGGCGGGGTGACGTCAGAGTATGGCATGGTTGGCAGGATGACTTCAGAGTGTGGCATGGATGGCAGGGTGACGTCAGATTGTGACATGGGTGGCAGGATGACGTCAGAGTGTGGCATGGATGGCAGGATGACGTCAGAGTGTGGCATGGTTGGCAGGGTGACGTCAGATTGTGACATGGATGGCAGGATGACGTCAGAGTGTGGCATGGATGGCAGGATGACGTCAGAATGTGGCATGCTTGACAGGGTGTAGTTGGGATTATAAGCCTCCTGGTTCCTGTGGTTTGTAGCTGATTTTCTTTCACATTTAAGTGATTTGACGATTCCATAGATTTGACGCGCCCCTCGATTGTGTGACGGTGCCTCAGATTTGGTGATCCGGTATGTGTGACGGTTCCTCGGACCTGACATCCCCCGTTTGTGTGACAATTTCTCAGCGGTGAGGGTGCCCTTGAAGCCACTGACAGGCATGCCTTTCTGTCTCCAGGCTACGGCGACAATACTTACAGCCCCGGTGAGCACGTGGGCTGTGTGGAGCTCCTCAGCACTGTACAGCAGCGCGTCAGGCCTAAGTACCACGTCTTCGGTCATATACACGAAGGTGAGAGGTCAAAAACAAGGCATTTGTGATGGGCGAACAACGTAGAAGTAGTGAGATAATGAGGGAACAGGATCAGAGAGTAGTAACATAATGGTGTGTGAAGCTCAGTAATCGTTTGACTGCTCAGTTAGTCAGTTGTGCCGCATGGGAATCAAAGGAAAAGAAAAGAAACCACAGACAGTGCTGTGGCGTATTTATTAATCGTGGGGATTGGAGGGGGGTGGGGGGGTGGGGTGAGAGGGGGCTCCAACACATTTTTCTTGGAGATATTAAATAAATCGCAAATAATGTTGATAACAGTTATATAACAAAATATTGTCTTGTTATTTTTTTATTTTTGTTTCGAGGTCACGGTACGTCAAGCGACGGTTACACAACATTCATCAACGCTTCTATCTGCACCGCGGACTACTCTCCTCTCAATCCGCCAATCATATTCGACGTACCTATCCCAGCGGGGTACACCAAAGCCGATCTGCTAGCATCGGGCGTTCGGTGCGAGCAGCAGTCAGCAGCACCGGGCGAGGGCGTTGCTGACTGCCTTGGCAAGTTATCGGTCAGCGGGGTGGCGGAGAAGATCTCCCGGCGGAGAGGCCAACCACAATACTTGCCAGCCATTGATGAATGAGAGTCCGTAATCGTCTGTAAATGTTGTGACTTCTTGTTGTGAGGGAGAAATCTTGATTATTGAAAAAAAATGCATGTGAAAGAATATAACAATAATGAAAAATGGCTGCCGTTTGTATTCATAAGCAGAGGTCTTGCTTGCCGTTTTGCGTAACTACTCGGACTAATGGGGCGGTATTCGTGAGCAGAGATCTTGCTTGCCATTTTAGGTAATTCCTCGGACTAATGGGGCGGTATTCGTGAGCAGAGATCTTGCTTGCCGTTTTGAGTAACTACTCGGACTGATGGGGCGGTATTCGTGAGCAGAGATCTTGCTTGCCGTTTTACAGTACCGCTCATAAGTATCGAATATATTACTCCTCTGGATCTATCTTTTTTTGTAGTTTTATCAAACGCATGCATTTATTCTATACTTTTATATACCTTAAACGACGCAACCTGTAATCTTTTGTAGTAAATTGTCCAAAACTTAATTTACATTTTTATAACCCCAGTGTTAAAATTCTAAACTTTTGAGGGGTAGTATAGTGAACAGCATGTCCTGTGGAAGTAGCCTGTAAGGCATAGCAAAGAGTAAGAATGCGTTTGCTTTATTAATGAAATAATAACTGCTGGCTGTTATTTGTTTCACTCGTGAACAATCTGTCCATCTAATCATCTGTGATCACCGTAATCTCTGCCGCAAGTGAACAATTGGTTACTGTGACTCACGAGTGAATACTGTGATCACCGTGATCTGTGAACACAATGGTTACTGTCATTTATTTTATTAGGTAATATATTGATCGCTGTGATTTGATTAATGGAAAAGATATTGATCGCTGTAATTTGATTAATGGATAAGATATTGATCGCTGTGATTTGACTAATGGAAAAGATATTGATCGCTGTGATATCTTTAACGTGTAAACATTTATATGTTCGTACGTGCGATGTTTTATCCAAGCTGCATGGTTGGTTGTCGAAGTCAAGCATGTCCCGGCTGTAGTCAAGCATGTCATGGCTGTAGTCGAGCCATGTCATGACTACAGCCATGGCATGCTTGACTACAGCCATGACATGCTTGACTACAACCGGGACATGCTTGACTGTAGTGTCACGTGCCATGGCTGTAGTCAAGCATGTCATGGCTGTAGTCAAGCCATGGCATGACTACAGCCATGGTATGCTTGACTACAGCCATGACATGCTTGACTTCAACCGGGACATGCTTGACTGTAGTGTCACGTGCCATGGCTGTAGTCAAGCATGTCATGGCTGTAGTCAAGCCATGGCATGACTAAAGCCATGGCATGCTTGACTACAGCCATGACATGCTTGACTACAACCGGGACATGCTTGACTGTAGTGTCACGTGCCATGGCTGTAGTCAAGCATATCATGGCTGTAGTGTCGCATGCTATGCCTCTGGTCGCGCATTTGTCGCGCTTATAATCGATTTTATGTAACGGCTGTAGTCCGGCTTGTGCCACGGCTGTAGCCGAGCATGTCCCGGCTGTAGTCAAGCATGTCATGACTGCAGTCCAGCTTATGCCACGGCTGTAGTCGATGATGTCACCATATAAAAAACATAGCATTGTTTTCTTCGATTTCCATCAATGTATTTGACTACCTTTAGATCTGTATATATGCCTGTTGTTATTGTTGATATTCCAGTATTAAAATTTTGACTGCGTTTCCTTATATTACTGTTACTTATTGTTACGTGTTATTTACCTGTTGACGTGGAGACTTCTGATTTCCCACGCGTTGCCTTGTTGCTCCAGAAGCAAAACAAACAGTGGCTTAAAAGGTCAAAGAAATCATTCGCTAAGTTCACTTTTACAAACCACTTGTCTTTGACTACTTGCTTGGTTTGCATCAATATTGGTGTATTACTTTTTCTTTGTCCAAAACTTACAGGGACGTTCATCACTTTCTAATAAATAAAATAAGTAAAATAAGTAAAATAAGTAAAATAAGTAAATAAGTAAGTGTACTGAAAATTTTATTGCGCAATATTTTTGATAAACAGCTTTTGATTTTAGACAGTTATAAAAATGTTTATATCTGTAATTCGGACGCATAATTTTTACATGTGATTTATTGCCCGTGTTATTCATGAATTAAAAAAAAAAAAAAAAAAAACAAAAAACAAAAAAAAAACCCAAAAAAAAAACAAAAAAACATGAGCTTAGTGTTTATTTCTTGGTCCGAGATCTTTACAGAGTTACTGATCTGCCGGAGCTACTGTGTGTATTAAAACACGAGAAAATCGATGCTATACGTTACCACGGGACACTCCTCGCCCCCCCCCTCCCCCGCCCCAAGACACGAGAAAATCGATGCTATACGTTACCACGGGACACTCCTCGCCCCCCCCCTCCCCCGCCCCAAGACACGAGAAAATCGATGCTATACGTTACCGAGGGACACTCCTCGCCCCTCCCCCCCGCCCCAAGACACGAGAAAATCGATGCTATACGTTACCACGGGACACCCCTCGCCCCCCCCCCCCTACCCCGCCCCAAGACACTAGAAAATCGATGCTATACGTTACCACGGGACACTCCTCACCCCTCCCCCCCGCCCCAAGACACGAGAAAATCGATGTTATACGTTACCACGGGACACTCCTCGCCCCCCCCCTCCCCCGCCCCAAGACACGAGAAAATCGATGCTATACGTTACCACGGGACACTCCTCGCCCCCCCCCCCCTCCCCCGCCCCAAGACACGAGAAAATCGATGCCATACGTTACCACGGGACACTCCTTGCCCCCCCCCCCCCCGCCCCAAGACACGAGAAAATCGATGCTATACGTTACCACGGGACACTCCTTGCCCCCCTCCCCCCCGCGCCGAGACACGAGAAAATCGATGCTATACGTTACCACGGGACACTCCTTGCCCCCCCCCCCCCGCCCCGAGACACGAGAAAATCGATGCTATACGTTACCACGGGACACTCCTTGCCCCCCCCCCCCGCCCCGAGACACGAGAAAATCGATGCTATACGTTACCACGGGACACTCCTCGCCCCCCCCCCCCTCCCCCGCCCCAAGACACGAGAAAATCGATGCAATACGTTACCACGGGACACTCCTTGCCCCCCCCCCCCGCCCCAAGACACGAGAAAATCGATGCTATACGTTACCACGGGACACTCCTTGCCCCCCTCCCCCCCGCGCCGAGACACGAGAAAATCGATGCTATACGTTACCACGGGACACTCCTTGCCCCCCCCCCCCCCGCCCCGAGACACGAGAAAATCGATGCTATACGTTACCACGGGACACTCCTTGCCCCCCTCCCCCCCGCGCCGAGACACGAGAAAATCGATGCTATACGTTACCACGGGACACTCCTTGCCCCCCCCCCCGCCCCGAGACACGAGAAAATCGATGCTATACGTTACCACGGGACACTCTTTGCCCCCCCCCCCCGCCCCAGGAATGACATTAAAATCAGGCCTTAAAATCTGGGTTTCGAGAAATAGATTAACTTTTCACCAGAATTCTCATGCTTTACTTTTCCTGCGGCGACATCGTTTAACAAAAATGGCTTGGAATATTTTCCACACTGCTAGAACATTACTCAAGATGATTTTTTTCATTTTTGATATTAAAGGGTTTTTGGAGCTTGTCAACACCTAAAAACGGACGCACAAACGAACGAACAGAAAGACTGTTCATAGTCCTTAAGATGTTGCTTATGTAAATTTAAAACTGACGTCATCAGAATGGGTTTCGTGGCTGAAAATCCTCATGCAAAGACAATGGGTGACGTCACAACTATGTCTATAATCTGCAATAACCTGCGCAACAGCACTGCCACATGCACTGGGGTATAAAGAAATGACAAACACGTTTGTGATTCACAAATATTTAATACACACAAAAAAGTTCGATGGGGACGCATATCTTTGATTACAGATTAATACTGCGCGTTTGGATCGGTCGAGCTAACGACGCCACGTGTGATGAAGGCTTACACCGTTACACATAGCGTTCGAACAACAGGAATTCACCGACTAAGTCAACATCGTTAGATTATCCGCGACATTATTTCCGGGCTGTACAACACGTGAAACATCATTCTGAATCGTCCAGTAAAGCCCCAAGTTAGGGACACTAGTCAGGGTCATCGCACAAGTCAGGGACACTAGTCAGGGTCATCACACAAATCAGAGACACTAGTCAGGGTTATCACACAAGTCAGGGACACTAGTTAGGGTCATCGCACAAGTCAGGGACACTAGTCAGGGTTATCACAAAAGTCAGAGACACTACTCAGGGTCACCACACAAGTCAGGGACAATAGTCAGGGTTATCACACAAGTCAGGGACACTAGTCAGTGTTATCACACAAGTCAGGGACACTACTCAGGGTCATCACACAAGTCAGGGACACTAGTAATCATCACACATGTCAGGGACACTAGTCAAGGTCATCACACAAGTCAGGGACACTAGTCAGGGTCATCACACATGTCAGAGACACTAGTCAGGGTCATCCCACAAGTCAGGGACACTACTCAGGGTCATCCCACAAATCAGGGACACTAGTCAGGGTCAGAGTCATCACAAGTCAGGGACACTAGTCCGGGTTATCATACAAGTCAGGGACATAGTCAGGATCATCACACAAGTCAGGGACAATAGTCAGGGTTATCACACAAGTCAGGGACACTAGTCAGTGTTATCACACAAGTCAGGGACACTAGTAATCATCACACATGTCAGGGACACTAGTCAAGGTCATCACACAAGTTAGGGACACTAGTCAAGGTCATCACACAAGTCAGGGACACTAGTCAGGGTCATCACACATGTCAGAGACACTAGTCAGGGTCATCCCACAAGTCAGGGACACTACTCAGGGTCATCCCACAAATCAGGGACACTAGTCAGGGTCAGAGTCATCACAAGTCAGGGACACTAGTCCGGGTTATCATACAAGTCAGGGACATAGTCAGGATCATCACACAATCAGGGGCACTAGTCAAGGTCATCACACAAGTCAGATACGCTAGTCAGGGTCATGACACAAGTCAGGGACACTAGTCAAGGTCATCACACAAGTCAGATACGCTAGTCAGGGTCATCACACAAGTCAGATACGCTAGTCAGGGTCATCACACAAGTCAGGGACACTAGTCAGAGTCATCACACAAGTCAGGGACACTAGTCAGGGTCATCACACAAGTCAGATACGCTAGTCAGGGTCATCACACCAGTCAGGGACACTAGTCAGGTCATCACAGGAGTAACGGACACTAGTCCGGGTTATCACACAAGTCAGGGACACCAGCTTGCCATCTCGTCGCAAGATCCGCGTAAGACTGCGCGGCTTCCGACAGCCGTGATTCGAGCATCTCATACCACTGCGCATGCGCCATCGACTGTTAGTGTCCGTCATAAAAAATAGCAGCAAATCACAGAGAAACTATTTGTTACTGAGTATTTTGTTTTATTCCTATCACATTTCAAATTTAAATATCACAGAATCTTGAGTAATCTAAGAGCAACAGGTTTTGTTAAACTGTTTACGATGTGAAAATCTTTTCACTGCATTAAACTGTCTACAGCACTCGATTATTTAAAGTAAGATTGTTTCAAGCAAATAGAAATTTAGAGATTATTTGTTAGCTGTCACATATAGTGCCCTCTTAAAAATGTACCTACGAATAATTTTGAATGAGTACGCCATGATCCATACTCGCCCACCTACAGTAGCACATTTGAGCACCCGTTATTATGTACCACGCGATTAGATTTAGACAATAAAGTAACCAGTAAACAAGAAATTTACAACAGTGGTCCAAATATGTGAATACAGGACTTACGACATTATCTATAAGGAAGTGTATATAAAGGCGAATCTATTCCGAACCCTCGAGGCTGAATTTTTTTTTATTTTGGAAAATCTTGTTTTTTCAACATTGTTTATAAATTCCGGCTTAACCCAAAGCCTCCCCCCTCCCATCCCCATCCTCGCAAAGTACGGTTTTTGTTGATAAACAGGTTTATGACGGATCATATTGTCCCCCGTAAGGCAAATGTAGCTGTTCTTGACTGGTACCTGCCCGGGCTAGTATTTGCAGGTCACCACGAGAGGGTGAAATGGAACCCAGATCCATCTTTTTGTGGCCTAACACTGATCCTGGCCTAACACTGGATCCTGGCCTATCACTGATCTTGGCCTAACACTGATCCTGACTTAACATTTATCCTGGCCTAACACTGATCCTGGCCTAACGCTGATCCTGGCCTATCACTGATCCTGGCCTAACGCTGATCCTGGCCTAACACTGATCCTGGCCTAACACTGATTCTGGCCTAACGCTGATTCTGGCCTAACGCTGATCCTGACCTAACGCTGATCCTGGCCTAACACTGATCCTGACCTAACGCTGATACTGGCCTAACGCTGATCCTGGCCTAACGCTGATCCTGGCCTAACACTGATTATTCTCACAACACGCATTATACAAATATTCATGTAAAGAAAATGAAAAACACCACGTTGTAAAAACAGAGCCCGTAAATAAAAAAAGTAAAAAAAAAGCCACACAAGTTTATCATCACATTAGAACGTCAAGTTAAGAATAAATGCACTACATTTATGCACCCCATTCGCTAATGCACCCACTCACTAATGCACCCCATTCGCTAGTGCACCCACTCACTAATGCACCCCATTCGCTAGTGCACCCACTCACTAATGTAATCCATTCGCTAATGCCCCATTCACATATGCACCCCATGTACTGATGCAACCCACTCACCAATGCACCCCATTTACAAATACACCCCATTTACAACTACACCCCATCTACTAATGTACTTCAGAAGTTTTTAAAATGTACCCGGCACTCGCAACCTATCAGGCTACGCCTACTTTTTCGAAGGAAACATCAGTTTGACAACTCCCTCTGGGATGAAGTGGTTATCACATACATCGGAAAGGTTTAACATTAACACTACAGAAACTAAGACCGGAATTAATCACACAAATGACACTGTCCGGTGTTGTGAGACCCCACTGACAGCTGCTGGGAAACTTCCGCGTCTGCATGTACGGACAACTAGCCGTGACGAGCTCGTAATTATTAGTTCACATTTCTCTAGGTTACGAGAGAAAACTGGGCACTATGAGGAATCCATTCATACTTATTTGAAAGTAACCTAAATATTTGCCCAAACTGGACGAAGTGCATGGAATGAAGGAGAACGCGTGTAACAACAAGATAGGGATTTATTAGGGTTGTGTAATGCCCCTAATACGATATCGCGATTCGTATCGTTATTTAAGACTAGTATATCGATATTATATCGATATTTTATGATACGTAGGGATATATAATGTGATATATATATATATACGTGTGTTTGCGTGTTTGTGTCTGACCAGTGTGTTACACTACGTGCCGTGTGGGATGTGGCAGCATGGCGCTGCAAGCCTTCCACAAACGTCAAGGTCACCGACTTCCAGCACCTCTTGACCTCACATTTAGTGATTTTGCTTCCTCTACATTAAATATAAGAATATGGAAAATATCGAGATTCAAAAACTGTACATCGCGTGTCGCATGGCAAATTTGATATCAATACATAAATACGTGTCAATAAATACCATCGTCCCTGGCATTTATCGTGTGTCACCCAAGTTTTCTGTCACGCCTGTAATGTCGGTGACACAACAACAGAAACAAATACAAGGTCATTTTGTTAAACATTTACGTCCTACACAAATATCACAGAAGAAACGATTAGCAGAATAACATAAACTAGAACGGTCACAGAGAGGAATATCCCCCGTGGGCAGTGGCAGCAATGAATGTCCAGGGACCTATGACCAGCCGAATCAAAGGAAAAAAGATTCTCAAAAGCACAAGCCTGTTTGGGGAACCCCCGGGTCAATTTTCTGTCAACTTCCTGTCAATTTCGCAAGCCGGCTGTCAAAAACTGAATGAGAAGATTCGGTTCAGAAAATGGTGGCAATGTTTATCACTGTTCAAGACCAATATCGAAAATTACGACAGCGATCAACTTCAATATAAACACACCCCATAACCTTGTGTACATATCTATGAAGGTTCAAAACTATTAAATTATAAATGTAGGAGTAAATACGTTTTAAGTTTTAAATTTGCTAATGTGTTACACCATATAAAAAAACAAACAAACAAACAAACAAATAAAAACCTAAGTTTGGAACTACCTTGGGCAACGTTCTACTAAGTTGGGAGATGGGTCAGCCACTATAGGAAAGGCGACAGAAGGACGGACTGAAATGTTTAAACTCATATACCGCCCACCACCCACGGGGAATACTAGCCGTAATGTATTTTCCATCACCCTATCTCCACCAATTTTTGAGAATAAAGTCCTAAACAATGTTTATCACTGGTATTCCTCAATCGTCAGTGATAATGAAATTGAAAACCGAATATCACATTTAGTAGCATTCAATATAAATTATAAACGCCAATCTTTCGACTGCCCGGCGGGCAAAGGAACGTCGAAGATGACAGGCGCATTCTCGCAGTTGTAGCGTAACGAGCACGTCGACGCATTTATGTACGTCGTCACGCCGTCTGTTGTCACTCCGTACCCTGTCAACAAAAAAAAAGTAAACTTGACTACGTCTCGAGGAGTACGTCTATCCCCCGTGGGGGATATGGTGTAGGTAAGGCTGTTGCGTGTTGACAACGCAAAATTTAGAAGTGGAAGGATAGGTAGATTAGTGTCTAACATTTAAACGAATCAATCCATTAACCAGTAGGCGCGTGAGACTGTCGTAGGTACGCTAAGTCCAGCGCCGATTTTCAAAAGTCCGCCATTTTGTGAATTTTGGCCCGATCCGGAAAATTCTTGGTCACTACACTGCGGAAGGATCCAGAGAAGCCGTGTACAAAGTTGGAACCGAATCCATGCATTAATGTGGCCTGTAGATGCGTGAGACTACCGTATATACGCCAAGTCCAGCGCCGATTTTCAAAAGTCCGCCATTTTGTCAATTTTGCCCGATCCGGAAAATTCTTGGTCACTGCACTGCGGAAGGATCCAGAGAAGCCGTGTACAAAATTTGAACCGAATCCATGCATTAATATGGCCTGTAGGCGCGTGAGATTGCCGTATATACGCTAAGTCCAGCGCCGATTTTCAAAAGTCCGCCATTTTGTCAATTTTTGCCCGATCCGGAAAATTCTTGGTCACTGCACTGCGGAAGGATCCAGAGAAGCCGTGTACAAAATTTGAACCGAATCCATGCATTAATGTGGTCTGTAGGCGCGTGAGACTGAAGCGTGACAGACGGACAGACAGACGGACAGACCGAAAAGTTCAAAACTATATCCCTCCGTTCCACGGGGGATAATTATCCCACAGGCACCGAGTGCCGGCAATTCTACCAATGACGAGTTATCTGCCAGTGTACATACTTGGCTATTACTATTCAAGTGTTTTTTTTTTTTTTTGTTTGTTTCGCTCAGTGACACGCAGAGGTGTTGTATTATTATTATTATTTATTTATTTATGTTTTCGGGGGTGGAGGGTTATTATTATATTTCATTTCCAAATGCCCTATCAGTGGGCATCAGAATAACTGTATACCCTAACTGGTGATGACAGCGATATGGACCGTGCTACCTCATGCACAAGTGTCCAACAGGCATTTTATTTATTTATTTATTTTTTTTCAGTTTTCGAGAAAACACGAATAATTGCTCTTCATTGCAAAGCTTAACTACAAGATTTTTCTGAGTGCAAAAGAACTGGATTCTATGAGGGGTTACTGAAATATTGGCCGAAAAAACTT